>JAENPR010001752.1:0-114579 GCA_018135685.1 Themeda triandra
CTTGAGAGCCGTTAGATTCATCAAATGTCACATCTCAAGTGACCTCGAGTTCTACCAAGGTTTTGTTGAAGACACGGTAGGCATGCTCATTTGATCCATAACCAATAAGAATTCCTTCATCTACCTTAGATGCAAACTTAGAGGTTTTGGGTCTTTTGCTAAGTATGAAACACTTGCACCCAAAAACTCTAAAGTAAGACACCTTTGGTTTGTTAGGTGAGAATCTCATAGGAAGTCTTGTTGAGCTTCTTGTGTAGGTAGAGATGGTTGATGGCATGGCAAGCGGTCTTGATGGCATCGACCCAAAATAAATCAAAATCTTGTACTCATCAAGCATTGTCCTTGCCATGTCAATGAGTGTTCTATTCTTCTCTCTACTACACCGTTATTTGGGGGTGTATGGGGCTGAAAACTCATGCTTGATTCCTTCATCTTCAAGAAACTCTTCGACTTGGGTATTCTTGAATTCAATCCCATTATCACTTCTTATCTTCTTGATTGTGAGACCAAATTCTCTTTGTGCTCTTCTAACAAAGGTCTTCACCTTGTCCTGTACCTGGCACTTATCATAGACAAAGAATACCCAAGTGAAGCGAGAGTAGTCATCAACAATAACCAAGCCATACTTATCACCCCTAGGGTGAGGTAGGCAACCGGTCCAAAGAGATCCATATGAATCAACTCCAAGGGTTGAGTAGTAGTCATGATGCTCTTTCTTTGGGTGTGTACGCCTACTTGCTTTCTGCTTGGCATGATTTTGCATATCTGTCTTTCTCAAATTGAACATTTGTTAGTCCAAGGATATGGTTGTCTTTTGGAGTTTGGCCAAGTTCCTCATCCCAACATGAGCTAGTCGGCGATGCCATAACCAACCCATGCTGGATTTTTGCCACTAAACGGGTTTCAAGCTTAGCTTTCCCTTTCTTTGAAATCAACTAGGTAGAGCTTATTCTTGAGTTTTCCCATAAAGACAATAGAAATCCTCCCTCTTAAAGACTTCAACACCTTTATCGGTGAAGAGACAATTGTAGCCCATCTCACACAATTGTGAAACGGACAACAAATTGAACTTCAAAGATTCAACATGAAAAACATTTGAAATTGAATGCTCAAGTGTGATAGCAACTTTACCAAGACCAACTACTCCCCCTTTAGAGTTATCGGCAAAGATGATGTTGTCAGCGACTTTTGTAGTTGGGAGTAAGATGAAAACATACTCTTGTCTCTAGGTCATATGATTTGTACATCCTTGTCAAGCACCCAACTTGACCCATAGGAGGAAGTATGCACTGCAACACAAGTTTAGTTGCTTGATTTAGGTCCCAATCTTTCTTGGGGACTTCAAGGTTAGTCACAAGAACTTTAGGAAACCAAATAGAAGTATTACGAAAAACATTTCTACCATTGCCAACAAATTTGGCAAACACCTTCCCCCTTAGTGTCATCTGCAAAACAAAGTTAGAGTTCAACACTTGGAGGTGTCTTGACACTTGGCCCGATAGAGGCTTTCTTGCTTAGGTGCCATGGTAGAAGTTTTTGACTTCTTGGGACTCTGTTTCTTCGGTGGAACTGCTTCTTGGGCTTAACATGATAAGCGCTGATCTTGGTAGCCTTCCCTTTACGTGGGGGTGCGGCTTCTGTACCTTCAAACTGTAACTGCTTGCGCTTAGCGGTCTTTTGACGGGCCCAGGGCTGCTTTTGTGCCACACTTTCTGCGCGGGCTTTTACATGCCCAGCCTTGCCCTTGCTCATGAATTGGACACACTCAATGCCATTTACCATCTTTCTTCCATTTGTCTTGGCACCTTTCTTATATCCAAGCCCATCCTTGATACGAGGATTTCTTCCATCTTTATATTGTGGCATCTTTGGTTGAATCACTTTGCCACATGTCACTTGCTTGCTATTTTTGCCTTTTGTGTCCGGCATCTTCATTCAACCTAGCAATCTCATCCTTCATAGCTTTCATATTTGCAAGGTTAGTGGAATAAGCATTTATATCAAGGTTATAGCACTTTCCACAACCTTTGCTGGTGGAGGCCTTAGAATTGTCATTTGAGCTAGAGAGAGGTGGAGTGCTCTCATAGAGATGACTATATTGCTTCTCAAGTTTGTTGTGCTTTTCAACTAAGACACAATACTTATCATTGAGAGCAATATTGATCTTCTTTGTAAGAGCAAGCTCTTTTTGATCACGGCACAATGCCTTGCTCAAAGAGCTTGTCTCCCTTTTCTCTCGCTCAAGAGCTTCCTCACTATCAATATAGAGATTTTCGAGTCTTTTCAATGACACTTTCTCTATGTTCTAGCTCGGCTTTGACATGTTCTAATTCCTCCATGAGAGGCGCAATGAAACGCTCGAGTTTTAGGATCAAGATTCTTAGCGGGCTTTAAATTCTCGCTAGAATCTTCATCACTAAGTCATTTGAGATCACTATTTGAGATGTCACTAGGAGATGGAGAGGAGGATTTCTTGTTCGGTTTTTACCTTTTCACCTTTTGCCATGAGACAAATGTGATGGGAGTCATCATCATCGGACATGTTGTTGAAGAGTCTTGGTGAAGAAGATGTGTTGTGAATAGCTACCATTGCAACCTCCTCATCTTCATCACTTGACTCTTTAGTTGAGTCCACTCATACCCAATGTGTGCCTCTCCGGCATTCTTGTATCTTCTCCTTCCATCTTTTCTTTCTTTCTTGTTCTTGGGATTCTTCTCAAGTGGACATTCAGCAATGAAGTGTTCGGTGCTGCCACATCTGAAGCATGTTCTCTTTTTCTTTCTTGGGAACCTTCTCTTGGTAAGCTTGTAGCCATTGTTCTTGATGTCTTTGTTGTAGTTCTTTATAAATAATGACATGTCTTCTATTTTCTTGTGATTAGCCCCATTGTCCTCACTTTCACTTGATGTAGATGTTGAATCTTCTTCTTGTGGTGCTTGCTTGATCTCCTTGGGCTGACTTGTTGAAGCTTGCTTTTGCCCTTATGATTGCAAGTGAAGTATGCTTATGGGGCTTGCTAGTTTTGAGTGCAACTTCCTTGATTTTCATCCCATCAAGCTTGGATTGAAGCTCACAGAGTCTCTTTCTCTCATTTGCTTCTTCTCTTTGCATATCAAAGGTCAACAACCGTCAAGCACATCATTTGGAGTGAAGTGCTCAAACTTCTTCTTGTCTCTAATCAATGTCACAACGGTTTCATTTCTTGGAGAGTAGGCTTCAAGCATCACTTTCACCACTTTGTGATCATCAAGATCCTCACAACCAAATCCCTTGATTTGTCCAACTAATATCATCAATCTATCAAACATTTCTTGTGGCCCCTCTTCACCTCTAATCACAAATCTATTGAGCTTGGCCATCAAGACTTCAATTCTTGCCTTCCTCACTTTATCAACACCTTCATGTGCAATGATCAAGGCATCTTAAATTTCTTTTGCACATTGTCATTCATCACTCGGTTGTACTCATTGCCATCAAGAGCACTCGGTAGGATGCTTGTGGCTTGATGGCTTAGGCAGCCAAGAATTCTTCATTGGTTGGGTCTTCGGGGGTTTGTGGCTGCTTTGCGCTCCTCTCCACAATCTCCCAAAGCCCTTGATGAAACACTTTGAAAGATAGTTTCTCATCAAGTGCTTCCACTTGGCATAGTTACTCCCATCAAACGGGGTAACTTGCCCATGGGCACATTGACAATAGATTTACGATCACGATGGGTTAGATGAGAATAATTAAAGGATACGGTGTATTTCTTCTTGTTGTCTTCTTGCCCTTGTCCTTGATACTCTTCTTCTCATCCTTCTTGTGGACTTCCTCAACAACGTGGACGTAGGCCGGCCTTTGTGGCGAGCTGAACCACGGGTTAAACATCGTGTCTCGTGTCTTGTCCAGTTTCATATACTTACTTGTTGTTTGAGGTGTTTTCTAGGGTTTGAGGTCGATCTACTTCCTCCTACCTCTTGAGCTGTATTTGGCTCTCGATCTGTAACCTTTGCAGGTATAGGAAGCTTGGAAAGTCTCTGGGTAAACTTGGTTCTGCTCAGTTTTCATTTCATACTATCTTCTATCTATTAAAGCGCGGCGGTGCAGCGGGTTTCAAGACGGTGCCGCGCCCTCTGGTGACAGCGGTTCGAAGAAATTTGTTGCGAGCCTATTCACCCTCCTCTATTTGTTTTACTCTTCCGAGATCCTACAAGTGGTATCGGAGCCTCGTTGCTTCGTATACGCTTAACCGCGTGAAGTATGGAAGAGTCCGGAGCATCAAAGCCGGCTCCCAAGGCAAAGAGTGTTGATGCACTCTTCGGAGGACATTTGTGATGACACTTCCATGTCTCTGGCGATAATGCCACGATCAAAGATGGTGGCAAAACCACGAATGTGAGTGAAGGCGAGAGAAGAAGAAGAAAGAAGGAAAGGAGAGAAGCCATGAAGAAAAGAAGAGAGCTTGAGGATAGGTTGACGAGCGAAAAAGAAGCTAGAAGACTTATCCGAGAGCAAGAGAAGAACACAAAGGCTGGCCTACGTCCACGTTGTTGAGGAAGTCCACGAGACTTGAGCTCACCACAAAGGCTAGCTTACTCCTCGGTCTCAAGTCAAGAGAGTAAACTCTTGAGATGAGGGGTGATTTCTTAGTATTGGGGTGAGGTTATAAACCTCCTAGGCAGCCACACAAGTTGGCGGCTCTAGAGGCGACGCCTAAGCCGGCTAGGAGCAAAGCTCCAAGAGTAACAAACCCTAGGCGCCGGCCAAGCGTGCACCAAATGATCTTTTGACGGTGGGAATCGGTAGATCCACTCTCCAATCGAAGTTTGCTGCCCTTTTTCTTAAGAATCCGTGGTGGATTCGATGGGAAAGAGTTGGGAGCTTGAGGGGAGCAATGGAGGGTGAGAGAGAGAGCTTCTGGTGTGTGTCTAACAGATATGTCGCGAGGTAGACAAAGAGATAAGTGATGTGGGCCGACGGATGGGTATAAATACCCACGGGTCCCAACGGTCACTTATAGGCGCGGCTATGCCCCCCCAAAACAACAAAGTGAGATTGAGTTTGATGTTTTGGTTGTTTTGGTGCATTTGGATGAGGTTGGTATTGAAGGATTGAGCATTTGGTAATACTTTTGACTAACAACCTTAAGATCCCTCTTGATACTTTGGATACGGATGAAGAGTTTCCTAAACTCAAATTCAAACCAAAAATGAATTTAAACCTCCTAACCCAAATTGGTTTTTATGAATATTCGGCAAAGCCTTCTTTTTGAAAGCGAGGGGACCCCTCTTAATCACACTTTTACATCATTCTTTACGCCTTTGGAAACGGAATGCCTAGTTTGCATAGGATCCGTTTGCATATAACTAAGGCCTTGTTTGGATATAAATAATCGTATTTACATCAATCCACATGTGTTGAGATAGATTGTAATGTAATTTTGTTTAAGTTCTACTCCAATCCACTTCAACACATGTGGATTGATACGAATACAACTAGATCCAAACAAGGCCTAACATAGGATGTGTCGCCGACTAGATGTGCCCCTTGATGGAGCTTAATCATTGAATTAAGGGTTGATCTATATAATTAAAGAGCAAACACTAATAAACAATACAAAATTATTGTTGAGAATAAATATCACATTAGGCAGGGGTGGCCATGGCAGTACGTAACGGAAGTTGGGTTTTTTCTTTGAATTACACATGTCCGATGTGGCGCCACGTCGGCCATAAGCGCATCGACAGTTTCAAAAGTGGAAAGAGTCTGAAAATCTGGTTTTCTAATTGAGCCCATTCTAAACCAAATTGGCCGATTTAGTTTATAGTTCCCAGTCAACCCGTAGCTTATTGTCACATTTTTTTTGGTGTAAATAGAACTTTGTAAAAGGGATTTTATGTAAAAGTGAAACAAATGAATAGAGAGTGGGAGTGTGTGTACAGTGCACACACTAGAAGCTTCTCCAATCCTCAATTCGCAACGGTTTTCTTTCTTTCCTTTGATACATTCATGGTAAAAGAGGCATCAACAAATTAATACACATGATTCGAAGTTGTTCAGACTTAAAAAAAAAGCAACAAGGTCAAAACTAGCCCAAATCACAAGCATATAGCGTAGCACAGTAGCAGACTAAGCAGAGCCATTGATCATTAGTAGGCTGGGGTGTTGGATCTCTTGGTTTCCGGTAACACTGCGAGACACCCCCAAGAGGTCCTGGTTTCGACTCCCGGTGGGAGCGAATTTCAGGCTCCGGGGGTAAAAAAAATCCCCTTGTTGGCCTCGCCATCCAAAGCACGTATGAGGGCTGACCTGTGTCCTCCGCAGGGTCCCTTGGCCTCCGTGTATGGGGTGGGGTTGGGATTGGGGTTCGGGGGTTTTACGGAACTAGAGGACCTAGATCCTCTACTTAATGCAATACAGGATGGAGTCTCCCCACCTAGTTCTAGTTTTTTTTTCTGTATTTGTACTATGAAAAAGAAGATGGCTGCCACAAGTGGCCACATGCCCACATCACAAACACGGAACGCGATCCTCGAAGTCGGCCTCGTCGAATTCACTCTGCGGTCGACGAATCCGTGCCGTTCGTTGGCATCCAAGGACTATATTAGCCAGGGTACCATAGGAGGCGGTCTAATGGCCCATCTAAAGCCCACACAGCACGGGATGCTGGAGCACACTGTCTTCCCCGCCGAGCCGCTGCTGCCGTCTTCCTCGTGGCGCATCTTCGTCTGCTGCAAGCCCGTGCATCCGGGTTCTTCCGTTTCCTGCTGTCTTGGCGCTCGGACACCGTCCTCGTCCTATGGCCAGGGGCATTCGTCGCCTCATCTGCTGGCCGTGCGGCTGCCGGCAGTGCGCAGGAAAGCTTTCGATGGTTGTTTGTGCAAGAAAGCTGTTTCTGAAGAAAATTAGTCATGAAGCAAAGTTGCTTCTAATTTGTGTAAATTGTGATTGTAGTGCTAGCAATTTGTGCAAATTGTAATTGTATATAAAGCAGAAAAATCAAAGCAATTTATAGAATTTGTGCTTGTATTATAAATTGTGGAGAATGTTATAGTTTCAGTGGAATAGAAAAGAAGGTATTGCCAGCTTTTGAAAGTTCAGAGGGTACACAACCTGTTATCTCTAGCTGTCAGTATCAAACTTCACAAGATGTAAATAGGTTGAACTACACTCGACCATGTAACAAAAGCTGTTCTCCCAATCAGGGTTCAAAATTAATGTTATATACAAAGAGCTCAATCATTGTTCTTTTGTTTTGCAGAGAACAGAAACTGGTGATCTCAATCCAGATTTCCATAAAATGGTGTTCTTTTGGTTTTGTGATTCAAGTGTAAATTTCAGTGTGTATTTTACATTCGATGTAGTATCTAAAGTTGCAGTTGTGCGTAGACTCTGAAATTTTAAAAAAAAATTCAGCAATGCCTTCTCTTTATTCAGTCATAACATTTCAGAAGACGATATATACAATTTGCTCTGCTTTTTCTGTCCCCGAGACAACCACAAATTTTTAGCACTTTTGCTGTCTACGTGCACAAAATGCTAAACATGTGCTTCTTGTTCAGTTCTTGCACAACTGTAAGCAATGGCACAATTCACATAACACGGAACAAGCACAAAATGCAGAACACACTTCTTTGAATTGCAGCAGCCTCCATATGCTCCCAGTCCAAGCTTGATGGCCTCCATGCTCCCAGGCAGCTGGCCTGTACTCGATGTCGAGGCCCATCCGGTGAAGCCTCATAGCAACCAAGAGTGGCAGACCTCGACCGCGGTGGCTCGAGCACCACACAGCTAGCACATGGGAAACCGGCCTCTGCTGGGCAAGGCGCAGAACGCCCGTGAGGCGCCTAGCTGGCCGGTACGGCATCCGGAATGAGGACTCCGGGCTCCGCGGGAGGAAGAAGGGAGGACTCGATGGAGACTGGAGAAGTGGAGAGACGGCGGCGTGGATTCTCTGACGTGCAGAAGAGAAGTCACGGGTGACTTTCCCCCTTCCCGATGCCATCCGTTCAGAATCCAACGGCTCTGGTGACACTTCAGATTTCACGGTGCCATGGCTGTCTAGCTGGCTAGCACAGACAAGTAAAAATGGTAGCCAAGAAAGTTTAGGCCCAGTTCGGGACAGAGGAGGGATAGCACTTGTTTCATCGTGTGAACATGGTTTAGGCCAGAAAAATATGATTTCTATATTCTCTTACAAAACTTTTTTTCTTTTGCAAAATAAAAAATCCAAAAAATAGCAAAACTATAATATTGCTGTTGATTGAACTAACCGAAAGCACTTAGCGCCAGTTGAATTGGCGGTATTTCCTTCTCTCACAACTCGTCTTAAAAAATCTAACTTTAAAATTTATGATTTTTTTATTTGAGGTCCTCCTAAAAATCTATATTTGTTAATCTAAATAATATATCGGGATGGATTCAAACAAAAATAACGTGTCTTGTATTTGTAGCTAAACACAAAATTTTTGTTGGATTTTTTTGTAAAGTGAACTTAAAAATATGAAAATAGAAGAAAAAACTATTGTTGGTGAGCATTTGTAAGGTCGAGATGGCGGATTAGAGGGGGTGAATAGTCCTTTTTAAAACTAATCGCTTTGGCTAACCGATAAAAGTGCGGAATTAAATCTATCGGTCTAGCCAAGACTTCACCCCTCTAACAAAGACTCTAGATACACCTTGTAAGAGATCCTAAACAAGTAAGCAAGGTGTCGATCTAGCTGATGCACACTAAACAAGTCTAGCTTGCAAGGTCACACAAATCTAAGCAACTAGTACTTTGCAAGCGGGTGTGCAGCTACACAATTCTAATGAGCAAAAGCACAAAGCCAAACCTAAACTCACTAGTTGCTCAAGGACAAAGCTACACAAGCTAGTTCCAAGAGCTCAAACTTACTTAACTACACAAGCTAAGCAAGGCAACTTACTCTACTTCTAGCTACACAAGCAAGAAGGTGATTAACAAGCTACTCAAGCTAACTAACCACAAGAGCAACTACACAAGCTATACAAAAATGTAAGGAATGTAAATACAAAGCTTGCGAAAGAGATTGCAAACCACCGCGAAGTGTGGACACAAGATGACTCGGCGATTTTTCACCGGGTTCACTTGGTTGCCCCCAAGCTACGTCTGTTGTGTCGACCAACACCTTCGGTGGTTCCTCCGGTCTTTTCACCTAGATGGTTCTTCGGTGTGACCCTCAAGTCACTTGCCCCTCAAGGCACGCCCCACAAGGCACCGCAAGACACCACTCTCAAGTGAGCCCCTCAAGGCACCGAGCAAACCCACACACGCAAGGGTGGTAACTCAAAGACACGCACAATCCAATAAGGCTACTTTTCACGATACCCGCGAGGTGAGCACCAACCTCTCACAATCTCTTCTCTGGAGCACCGTATCTCCACGCGTGCTACCACGGAGCCTCTTGCCACCAAGCCGTCTAGGAGGTGGCAACCTCCAAGAGTAACAAGCTCTCCCGCTTGCAACACAACCACCTAGTGCCACTCGATGCAATCTCGCAAAGCAACGCACTAGAAATCGCTCTCTCACACTATCGAATGATCACCATCAAGTATATGTGAGTTAGAGGGCTCTCCAAGCACTCTACTAGGTGGACACCAAGTCCCCAAGGTGCTAAGCAACGGGCAAGGCCGGCCACACCTTCTATTTATAGCCCCATGGGCTGAACTAGCCGTTATCCCCTTCAAACGGCTCTTTTCGGGAGCGTTGGACGCGTCCACCGCAGGCCGTTGGACGCGTCCACCGCCTTTGCTCGCGTGCCGACCGTTGTGTTCAAAAAACTAGCCGTTATGCAGAAAACGTGAGCGTCGGACGCGTCCATCGCTTTGCGTCGGACGCCCAAACTTGCCTCGGACGCGGTCCGAGACTCCGTTTTCTCGTCCCTCCGTCGGACACGATTTTTAGAGCGTCGGACGCGTCGACGCCAACGGCCGTCGCTCCTCGAGCAGCGAGACCACCCCGTACTCCGATGGGCGTATCTCTTAGCTCCGAACTTTGTTTTTGATGTTCTTCGGCTCGTTGGAAAGCTTATTCAGAGGACTATGCAACCAACATATCCTCTTGATCCCAAACCTTATGGATCAAAGCAGTTTTCCAACCCAAGAACCACCAACTCTCATTTCCAACACAAGAGTTCACGGAACCTTCTCCAACTTCTTCTCTTTTCTCAACTCCTTTACAAATGTGCCAACACCACCAAGTGTACATTACCATGTGCTTGTGTGTTAGCATTTTCACAATCATTTTCAAAGTATTTTCTCTTCAACTCACCACGCCACTCGATCCTAGCACATCGCAATGTTAGATCGCTCAAGTGGCACTAGATGACCGATATGCAAACAAGATTGCCCCTCTTGATAGTACGGCCATCTATCCTAAATCCGGTCAAGCACTTCTCTACTCAACCTTAGACCGGTGAAATAAAATGCCCTAGGTTATACCTTTGCCTTGCGCATTTCCATCTCCACCGTCATCCTCCATTATGCCAATGCACCGCATGCACGACACGATCACCAAATGATATGATCCACTTCATATCATCATGTGACACTCTTGGTCCATCGATCTTGACCTCACTTGCTCTTCACCGTTGCATCGGTCCATCGGCGCCAAGTCTTGCCCTAGCTTCACCATCGCATGGTCCTTCGCTTCACATGACCTCAACTTGCCCTTCACACTTGCAACCGGTCCATCAAGCCAAGCCTCATCTTGATCTTCACCTCTTGGTCACATGACTCCATGTCATGTCTCATTTGCAATGAGCTCCTCCATCAACTTATGTGTTGAGCCTCACAACATCTCCAAGCCATCTCCACCATGGCATATGTTGCTCACACACATGTACCTATGTATCTCAACCATCACATATGTTAGTCCACCTAAAGTTGTCACTCAATTATCAAAACCAAACAAGGGCCTTTCAATCTCCCCCTTTTTGGTAATTGATGACAACTCTACAAAGATATGGAATTTAAAAATATTTGGACTCCATGCCACTTATCCAACATTTTAGCTCAATGTCATGATTTGGATAAGTACCACAAAGTCAACTTGGTAGTGATAGCTCCCCCTACATGTGTGCTCAAGTGGTTTGGTTTCAAGCTTGCACGCATGTATGAATATGAAAATTTTGGGAGAGTTAGCACTACTAAGTGATGCTAAGGTGTATAAGATAAACCTTTGAAGCGTGATACCAATCGAAGTTGCACCATTGAAGTTCATCCTTAGCATCATGGTTAGCTAGATATCACATGAAACAAACACTAGACACCTCATGAGATCAACATTATAAGCAAGGTTCTAGTACCACTTGTAAAGCACATGTGACTAGCTAAACCATCCTATACATGCTAGTTTTTCAAATCATCAATCAAGTTTTATAACTAGCATTCACCACACAAGCATTGCATATCAAAATTAAAAACTTATTCAAATGCAAGCAACCACATGAATATGCACATCTCAAATGCAATCAATCAAGTTCATGAGCTTGCTCCCCCTACTTGTGTGCTTCTCTTGTCCAAGAATTTTTGATCCTCCTCCATTCTTCAATGTGCTCCCACTTGGTCCATGTCCATCATTCTCCATTCTTCAATGTGCTCCCTCTTGGTCCGTGTCCATCATTTTCTACTCCCTTTGTATGCCTCTTGCATAGATCTTCGTTCCACTCATATCTTTGTTCCATATTTCTCCCCCTTTGTCATCAATAACCATAAAGGTATGTAGCAATACCACTTGAAGATGCCACATGTAAGATACCACTAATAAAATAAACCTCTTGATGCAAAGGGTTAGAACTAGGGGTAGATGGTTGACTCTTGAATCTTCATTTTTGATGGACAACACCATATGTTGGAATGACACCACTTGTAAGTTCCACATGTAGTTGCATAAAATCCACTTGTAACTATGCATTAGGCACTCCCCCTTTGTCATAGCACTAAAGATACCACGTGTAGATTACTTGAAGAATCTTTGTCTCTCACACCAATGAAGTGGGGCTCCTCCCCCTATGACAAAGCATGGGTCAAACCAATCCATAAACACCTTCTTGTCGATGAGGGTAGCTTCTCTTGATTTGAATTGATCACTTAAAGTTGAGGATCACTTGTGGAACCATCATCTTGATGTACTAGATCTCACTTGAATGAAAACCATGTGTACCATACCACTTGTAGGAACACCACTTGCGAAGATAGTGATAAACTAGACATTTCTTGCATGAACTAGCATTATGATAACCACTTGTTGGATTTGTCATGAATATCCACTTCTTGAACTTGATAAACTTCATGAGCTTCTTTCTCTTTGACTTGAGCCAATATGAATTACTTATAAGCATCCAAGTCTGGTTTGAACCAATGACAAGCTTCTTCACACCTCACTAGAAGGGTTATCTTGTCAATGTTGTACTTGAAGCTTATATGCCATTCAACCTAGATCAAGTACTTGGGTTTACTAGCTCATGAACATGTTATATGTTACCACTAGATCACATAAAGCATAGAAGCAATAGTGGCATCATATAAACATCAAATTCTTTTGATTTTCATGAATGCTCCTAGATATTATGACTATATGCACTAAACATGTCCTTAGCAATGTATGTATGCATATGTCAATCAATGTCACCTTTGCTTTGTTGGAGTAGAGGATAGTCACATAGATTCCAATTTTATTACTCCAATAGCAATGTGAAGTCCATTCAATAAGCTTGATGAAGCCAATAGATATCAATTTGAATACCATGCTTCATCCATATGAGATGAAAACCACTTAAGATCAAGTGCACTTTCTTGTTGTGGTTGGCTTGCTTCTTTTCTTGACTCTTGCTTGCATGAGAGAATACCACTTGAATGGGTACCATTTGTATACCACTTGTATTATTCCTTGACTTGTCATATATTGCTCTCTATTTTGGGTGTTGCTTGCTTTCTTGATCAACCCTTTTGATTGCTTCAACCAAGCATCTCCAATAATCCTTAGATCACCACTTCCATGTTAGCCTTCCAAGTATCCCCATTTGGTTTACCCACTCATGGTCGGCAAGTCCCCCCGCAAGGGAGAAGTGATCTCTCACCAAGAACTATCCTTGACACTCACTTGAATTGCCTTTGTTGATTGATCCTTGGACTTCATATGATGATTAAGCTTGAAGTCATCTCTAAGTCCTTTTCTTTCTTTTTTAAGTTTTTTCTTTCTACCAAATGATCTTCAATTTTCACTAGAACTTAAACTTCGTCTTCATCTTGAGTTTGATCTTGATCTTCGATTTGAGTACCAAATAGTGTAACAAATACACTCCACAATCAAATGGCCTTGCACTCATTATTCTTCATACTTCTAGACCAATTTAAAACCAAACTTAGGTTCCTCAACCTCTTGTAAATATGAAACCAACTTGAGGACCTTTCAATTTGAGTGACTCTTGATATAACCAATGATAGTCACTTTTCTGGCAGATTCTGTACCCTTCAAAGAATAATTCATATCTCACAATGTACAGCTCCAAATGCCATGAAATTTGGTGGAGATGTGCAACACTAAGTCTAACAGCAGCTATAAAAATTTTAGCTTCATTGGCCTTCTAGATTGCTACCAGATTTCACATCTTCACTTACTGTTGCATGCTGAAAACTGCTGCACTATAGCTGATAAGATATACTCCAAAACCGAAGCAATTCTTTTCCAATCTTCCTGAAATTTGTACAGCATATTGTACCATAAGTGTAGAGCATGCATAACAAATTTCAAGCCAATCCAATAAGATTTGATCTATCAAAAGCAGACTTGAACTCAGCTAGCTCAGATTTTGAATATTGGACAGATTCAAGCAATTGAGCTATGCTTCTTCAAAATGAGTCAAACTTGATATCAACTTGTTTGAATACTTCCACAAGACATATATCCATTAAAACCACTCACTAAAGGTCATCTTGAGATAATATCCAACCAAACTAATTCAAATTTGACTACTAAGCAATTAATCCATATATTCAATCAACTCATAGCAAGCAACATATGCATATATATCCAATTCAATCAACTCATATGCACCCAATGAATAGATCAACTAGGAATATACCTTTGATAGCTCATGATCATCCACTAGCAAGCTTCAACTCAAATACTTTGCAAGCCTTCGAATACCAATAGATTACCACAACTTGATTATTGCACTTGTATGTTGTAGCACATTGGACTTCATTGTCATGACTTGGCATTGGTTAAGGAATATCACTAAGCTTCAATACTTGATTCAATCAAAAGATGAATGAAATGAACTCAATTGAATCAAGTCTCCAATGCCATGGTACCTACACACAATCATCCACTTTTTGATGGTACCCAAACTAGTTTGGGTCCTCTCAAGTTAGGAGCAACATACTTAGGCAATGCCTTAGCATGAGTAGCGGGATGTTTTACAATAGAAACTATAATGAGGTACCATTGTCATCCTTTCTAAGCATATTATTTGCATCAATTGAAATAGGCTTAGAATTGTTACCTAGGGGACATGAATGAGCCATGTGTCCCCTTTCCGGCATGAATAGCATCTTCTCTTTAGTTGAGCTTTTTCTTCATTGTTCATATGATGCTCTTCATTGCCTTGCCTCTTTTGAGTTGCTTGAGCCTTCTTCTCAAGCTTGGTAGGACACCCGAGGCATAGTGTCCCATCTCTCCACACTTGAAGCACTTGATGTGAGCCAATTCTTTCTTCTCTTGATTCTTGCTCATCATCATCTTGGCATCATGAATATGAGTTGGATGCCTTGCATAAGCTCTTCCACCCCTTCTTGTTTTCTTCTTCTTGGTCTTCAAGTCATCAACTTTAACTTCATTGTTGATCTTGACTTGATCTTGGGGTTTTGGTTGAGGCTTCTCATGCTTGAGTCTCTCTTCTTCTTTTTTCAACTTGAGCTTATCTTCATTGGGGCAAGCTTTTGCAAGATGTCCCTTTTCATGGCATTGATAGCACATGAAATGAGGTAGCTTTTCTTCTTCTTGCCTCATCATCTTCTTGGCCAAATTTCTTGCTCCCTTAGTCACCTTCCTCTTCTTGATGAAGCTAAGGCCACTCTTGTCATTAGGGCTTCTTTGACTCTTCAACATTTTCCGGAAGATGACTTTGGAGTTGTTGCACCTTTCTAGCCTTTTGCTCAATTTCTCCACTTTCTTTTTAAGCTCATTATTCTCCTTCAAAAGGTTAGTCTCACAAGACATAGAAGTAGAACACACATTTATATGTGAAGAGCAAGGCATATCAAATAAACCATAGCTAGAGGTGGATACATGCTTCTTCCCTACATCACAAAGGCTAGTCATATGTGATTGATCATTCAACCCAAGTGATGAGCTCTCACTAGTTTTAATTTCTTCAATGAAAAACTTCTTAGTGAGAAAAGCATGTTCTTGCAACAAAGTTTCATGAGCAACACAAAGTTCCTCATGGGCCAAGTTTAACACATCATGTGAACAAATAGTAACATAAAGTAGATGCTTTTGTTGTTCACATGTTGTCTTTAGAAAAGAGTTTTCATTTTCAAGTTTCATTGTTTTGGCTTTCTCATTTTCTAAAGACATGGTCATGCTAGCAAGTCTACTAACAAACTCATCAAATGAATCATGATCAATCACATTGCAATTTGATACCTTAATGTCACCTTGTGACATGAAGCAACATGATGATGTTGGAAAGCTTGTAGTAGCATCATCATTGGAGCATGAACCATCATCGCCGTCAAGTGTGCTTGGGGTAGAGTCATCACTTGCATCACTTGAGGCATCATCCTCCATCTTGTCAAGTGAGCTTGAGGTAGATAGATCATCTTCATCACTTGACCATGAGGTGGAGCAATCTTTCACAACAACCTTGTTGTGATCATGCTCAACACACTCATGTAGCACCATCGTGGCTTCCTCCACCTCATACTTGCCATCATCCCATGTGGAGGCATCGTCGAAGATGTGCTTGATGGAATCCCACGCCATACGTGCGGTTCCTCGATGATTCACCTTCTTGAACACATCAAAACTCAAAGCAAGCATTATAAAGCAAAGAGCTCTATCATTAAGATCATAAAGAGCTTGTTGAGCTTCGGTAAGGTTCTCATCGTCCATCACGTGTGTGAGACCCTTTGTGACAACCCACCAAACCTTAGGTCCCGATGCACAAAAATGATCAAGCATATGGTGTTTCCATCGTGCAAAGTTCGTGCCATCAAAATATGTGTGTCACAACAGCACTCAAAATCTATACCACTAGTTGCCATCCTCTCGGGTCGGTGAAGACCGCTAAAATGAGAGACCTAGCTCCGATACCACTTGTAAGGTCGAGATGGCGGACTAGAGGGGGTGAATAGTCTTTTTAAAACTAATCGCGGCTAACCGATAAAAGTGCGGAATTAAATCTATCGGCCTAGCCAAGACTTCACCCCTCTAACAAAGACTCTAGATACACCTTGTAAGAGATCCTAAACAAGTAAGCAAGGTGTCGATCTAGCTGATGCACACTAAACAAGTCTAGCTAGTAAGGTCACACAAACCTAAGCAACTAGTACTTTACAAGCGGGTGTGCACCTACACAATTCTAATGAGCAAAAGCACAAAGCCAAACCTAAGCTCACTAGTTGCTCAAGGACAAAACTACACAAGCTAAACCCAAGAGCTCAAACTTACTTAACTACACAAGCTAAGCAAGGCAACTTACTCTACTTCTAGCTACACAAGCAAGAAGGTGATCAACAAGCTACTCAAGCTAACTAACCACAAGAGCAACTACACAAGCTATACAAGAATATAAGGAATGTAAATACAAAGCTTGTGAAAGAGATTGCAAACCACCGCGAAGTGTGGACACAAGATGACTCGGCGATTTTTCACCAGGTTCACTTGGTTGCCCCCAAGCTACGTCCTATTGTGTCGACCAACACCTTCGGTGGTTCCTCCGGTCTTTTCACCTAGATGGTTCTTCGGTGTGACCCTCAAGTCACTTGCCCCTCAAGGCACGCCCCGCAAGGCACCCGCAAGACACCACTCTCAAGTGAGCCCCTCAAGGCACCGAGCAAACCCACACACGCAAGGGTGGTAACTCAAAGACACGCACAATCCAATAAGGCTACTCTTCACGATCCCGCGAGGTGAGCACCAACCTCTCACAATCTCTTCTCCGGAGCACCGTATCTCCACGCGTGCTACCACGGAGCCTCTTACCACCAAGCCGTCTAGGAGGTGGCAACCTCCAAGAGTAACAAGCTCTCCCGCTTGCAACACAACCACCTAGTGCCACTCGATGCAACCTCGCAAAGCAACACACTAGAAATCGCTCTCTCACACTATCGAATGATCACCATCAAGTATATGTGAGTTAGAGGGCTCTCCAAGCACTCTACTAGGTGAACACCAAGTCCCCAAGGTGCTAAGCAATGGGCAAGGCCGGCCACACCTTCTATTTATAGCCCCATGGGCTGAACTAGCCATTATCCCCTTCAAACGGCTCTTTTCGGGAGTGTTGGACGCGTCCACCACAGGCCGTTGGACGCGTCCACCGCCTGCTCGCGTGCCGACCGTTGTGTTCAAAAAACTAGCCGTTATGCAGAAAACGTGAGCGTCGGACGCGTCCATCGCTTTGCGTCGGACGCCCAAACTTGCCTAGGACGCGGTCCAGAGACTCCGTTTTCTCGTCCCTCCGTCGGACACTGATTTTTAGAGCATCGGACGCGTCCACCGCCGTCGGACGCGTCTGACGCCAGCGTCCGTCGTTCCTCTGAGCAGCAGACCACTCCGTACTCCGATGGGCGTATCTCTTAGCTCCGAACTCCGTTTTTGATGTTCTTGGGCTCGTTGGAAAGCTTATTCGGAGGACTATGCAACCATCATATCCTCTTGATCCCAAACCTTATGGATCAAAGCAGTTTTCCAACCCAAGAACCACCAACTCTCATTTCCAACACAAGAGTTCACGGAACCTTCTCCAACTTCTTCTCTTTTCTCAACTCCTTTGCAAATGTGCCAACACCACCAAGTGTACATTAGCATATGCTTGTGTGTTAGCATTTTCACAATCATTTTCAAAGTATTTTCTCTTCAACTCACCACGCCACTCGATCCTAGCACATCGCAATGTTAGATCGCTCAAGTGGCATTAGATGACCGATATGCAAAGAAGATTGCCCCTCTTGATAGTACGGCCATCTATCCTAAATCCGGTCAAGCACTTCTCTACTCAACCTTAGACCGGTGAAATAAAATGCCCTAGGTTATACCTTTGCCTTGCGCATTTCCATCTCCACCGTCATCCTCCATTATGCCAATGCACCGCATGCACGACACGATCACCAAATGATATGATCCACTTCATATCATCATGTGACACTCTTGGTCCATCGATCTTGACCTCACTTGCTCTTCACCGTTGCGTCGGTCCATCGGCGCCAAGTCTTGCCCTAGCTTCACCATCGCATGGTCCTTCGCTTCACAGCCTCAACTTGCCCTTCACACTTGCAACCGGTCCATCAAGCCAAGCCTCATCTTGATCTTCACCTCTTGGTCACATGACTCCATGTCATGTCTCATTTGCAATGAGCTCCTCCATCAACTCATGTGTTGAGCCTCACAACATCTCCAAGCCATCTCCACCATGGCATATGTTGCTCACTATTGACACAAAAAGTGACGCACTGTGTCTCACACACAGCAAGCCGGAAAGCGTGGCTTCAATCGGGTGCCCTGGCGTTTCTGAATCCGGAAGCGTGCCAGTCGATTTGACCTGAAAAATCGACAAGGGATAAAATGGTAAGACCAAAACTGGAATGTGTCGGGTGAGACCAGACAGTTCCATATTTACGGCCCTGAAGCAACTTACGACGACATATAGCTATAGAAGCTATCTGTCAATCATGTTTGCAATTCATTCGGCTAATTCAAGATAAATGATGTAATGGGATTTAACTGCCGAATACATGTGCATGAAGACATGTTTGAACAAGATTGAGTCATTGAAGCATAACAAACCATATCTTAAACTAGAAGCATTATCAATACATGAACAATTATAGATAGGCAACTTGTAAATATAAATTTATTAAGATAACACATGCATAGGCTAATCCAACTAGTCTGCCGCACGTCTAGCCTTCATAAACCCGTCAAGCGTAAAACCAAAGTAAGTTAATCCACCGCATGATACAACCTACCATGATTATGCGCCACTCCTTACCTTAGATCAATCCACCGCATGATACAATCTAACAATAAAGAGCTAAAAGCATGCAATTATCTAAATATACCCATAAATACTCGTTACTCGTGTAAGCATGACCGTATCGGCAAGATTGCCGAATCGGGGTCCATGAAGAAGGAACAAGCAAGCTATTATGATCTAAATCCAAGCAAAACCTACATCTATCGCACGATATCCAGCTTTATCTAAGATCTAAACACTCTAGCATGCATGAACCCGCAACATGTGACAACCTTGATTGATCTAATTCGGCTATATGAACTTGATCTACTTAATATTGAGTAAGCATGAAAGAGTAACCAAGAGCCGAAAGAGTATCAATCTAGGTTGGGCAAAGGAGTGTTGCAAATAACTAAACATTAAATTAAGCAAGCAACACGTGATAACTTAATGAATCGATTAGATCTTGCCAAATCTAACAGAGCCGATAACTATCTTTATCCATGTCTTAATCCGCCGCACGATACAAGGCACAAGTAAAAACTTCCCATGATCGAGCTTAGATCTACCGCATGTTCTAAGCTAAAACGATGAGACTACTTGCATCATAATCTAAATCCATCACATGATACTAGACATGATAGCAAGGTTGCCAAGACTTACGGAGGTCAACGGATCGATTGGTCCTCTCGAAGAACTCGACGACACGACTAAAAGGACTCGAAAGGTGACACGGGGCCGGTTGTATTGATTTGGTTGTGAACATCTTTTTACAATGGCCGGGGTTTATATTTATACCCTGGGCTGATGACCAACGTACAAGACTTGCCTAAGAAAAATATCTAAATAAACTAAATTATTAAGGTACACGGACCCTGACTCCCTTGGCGCAAAATCCTTGGCTGATGAAAGCTTCCTTGACCGACCCGTCTGTGTCTTAGTCGGTCCAAGCATCAAGCTCCATGATATGTTCTATTTCCTTCCTTGGTAGATCGTGTAGCAACTGGACTCCTGGCGATACGTGTAGTACTGCTTGGTTAGATCTTGTCTCCTTGTCTTGGAAACTCTAGCTCACGTACACATATAAGCAGATCAATTAGCTTCCTCCTTCACGTACGGACTCAGCATGCGGACAAATAAGCTGATCACCTAAATCGTGTCGAATTCATGCGTGTCTTCTCTTCCTTAATCTTCTGGCTTTCCTCATCTCTTGTGATGGTCTTTCCATGTATACGCATCCTTATTTGCTTGCCTTGCTTTTATCCAAGAGATAAGGAGGACTTCTCCGATTCATTGGATTAGCTTGATGTGCATTCAGACGTGATCTTCTATCTTGAATAATCCTTTCTTCTATGCACAGAGTCCATCTCGTAGTAACATATATCCATGTATTGAACCAACCGATCAGTAGATAGACCTGGCCAAATAACTATGCTAGCTAACTGGCCGTCGTGTATAAACACCTCTGATGGCTTGATAACGCGCCTTTTAGCCATAGGTATATGTATGTCTTTTCTCCAAAATAATATTTCTTGGCCGGCGGAAAATTCCTAAACACCATATACCTCAAATATATTAAAGAATATCCCCTTGTCACTGGTACTTCTTGGCTGTCTAAATTTTGGTGTCAACACAGGCCCCCCTAGTTCGGAGTATGAATTCTCATGCTTCGAACTATTTTGATCTGATAGCTCTCTTCGAAAGAGCCGAGAAACCCACTGATAGCCGCTATAGCGTGATCTCATAATATTTCCACACCCATCGTCGAAGATGAAAGAGCTGATAGAAGTCACCTGTCTTGTTCTTCTTCATGATGGATCGCTCAATGTCGTGCGACATGTGTGCGCAGCAAGTCCGGGTCCCCAAGGCATAGCTGATACATGAGCTTGACTTGCTACACCTTGGTCTTAATACTTCTGAAGAGTATATTCTCTGGCTTAGATAAAAACACTTGTGTCCCAATACCTCTGCCAGTTGCTTCATGTCTGTGTTATAGAACCAGCCAATTACAAGTTACACCAATTGGCTTTGTGGCGGATTATCTTGCTGCAGCTTCTTTCATTGCATGTCGATATGTGCACACATGTGTATGCATGACATTGTTACGTGAAGATATCCACTAGCTTCACAACCGATTCCTTTAGGAGGTGAGGTCGGCAATCTTCTTTGACGGCTTAACTCCTTCGCCATGAGCTGGAACACTGAGCTGAGCAAACACGAGTTTGGGATCAGCTGCTCCTTGTCGTGCACGAACATATGCAAAGAATATTTGAGCATTTTGACATCAAATCTCTGTTATGGCTGCCATTAAAAGATCTCCCTTTATTTCCTTGTATGTGGCTCGGCCAAACAATAAAACATTCCTCTCGCATGAGTACTCTCAGTAGCCGAGCATTCAAGTCCAGTGATCACGCATATATGCATATGTAGATCTTCCTCAGGAGTTGAGCAACGCCAATCTGGAACCTTCACTTCGTGCACGCGTGTCTGTCTTTCATAATAAATGGAGATTTGGATTTCCTCATGCATGCCAAAAATAATGTTTTAACCGAACTCCTATCGGCTGTCAGGTTACCAACTTCTGATATAACCTCCCATGATGATTGTCATCTTGAAGTTCTTCAAGCCCATTACATTCGTTCCTACTGCACAGCAATCCTTGTGCCTTGTCGAGGATCTGGAATGTCGTAGAGGATGAAGACGAACTCGGCGGGCACGGATGCACGCATAACGGGCTCAGGCCCCTTGATCATAGCCAATGCAGTTTCAAGCGCCGAGTGTGTATGCACGGTATTGTCATGTGGAGAAATTCAATATCTTCATCACAGCCGAACCCTTTAGGAAGTGATTGGCTACCATCTTTGCCGGTTTAACTCCTTCACTATGAATTGGAAAGTGAGTCGAGCAAACTCGAGTTCAGGCTTCACCTTTCTCTGATGTATACGGAAATACGCCAAAGAACTTGACAATCCTTCTTGTTAAAACCACAAATGCCTAGGCGGCGTATCATCACGCAATTTCCAGGTAACATTGAAAACAACCATGAAGGCAGAACCTTCGTCTAATGCACCATACATGTAGACGAGCTTGACAGTGCATGGCGCGCAACCTGATGCGATTATGTACTGGCTTATTGGCTATGACTATCCTTCAGATATTATAAATATTTTCTTCTGAAGAAGCTGGCCATGATACATATTCTGGCAGTGCCTGCAAATCTGATGTGGACGACCTCCGGCAGTGTTGAGGTAGACCTTCCATCCATGTTAAGGCTCTTTCTTTGCCACACGGCAAGTTCCTCTTCAACTGTTTAGACTTGGTCAGAATCATCATCCTAGATGGTCTTATCGGAGCTGATTATGAGACATGCCCATGGCTGATGGCGTCGGCCTTTGCATTTGTCTTAGTATTTCAACTTGTGGTGGTAAAGCTTTATAGATGGAGTAGCTGGGAGTGGCAGTAACCTTGTCAAGGTGGTACAGTGTGTTCTTCTCTGAAGCGAGTGCCACGACTGAGCACGACATGATGAAAGTCTCCTTGAATCTTGCATAAATATTCCCTGATCATGTATCATCAATCTGTAGCTACTGCTTTGTCCTCTAACAAACCTTTGAATTTTAAATAAATCTTGGATGCTCCTCACCGCCATCACCCATAGTTATTCTTTACCAATCCAGGATATGTAACCAAATCTCCGACTGCCGGTCACATGCATACATATATCCTTCATAAGCCAATTTAATCCAGATGTCCGGTCAGCTCCCTTCTTGCTTTCTTGCTACATGCAGCTGCTTATTGTGCCTCATATTGGAAAAAATATGGCCGACCAATTCAGAATTCTCTGTCACACGGCCGTTAGATTGAAACTTGCATCTTTCAGACAGCTTGTTGGTAGCCTTGACGAATGTCACGGCAATGAAGACGACAATGAATACAACGCAGATGATCAAGATGAGCTCAGCGACGTGCGGATGCATGCGTGACTGGTTCAGGCCCCCCCAGGCCCTGACGTGTAGGTATACAGGAGCTTCAGACGTCGGGCATGCTCATCTTAAGGATCTTCACTGTTAGTTTCTGTTACAAGCTAACAGTAGTATAGCATCTGCAGAAACATGCTATCAAGAACAAACGAGCCAGAGCAGACTTCCATATGAATTCGGAAATAATACTTATTTTTAAGAATTTTCAAAATAACCAACTGTTTGCTTCTTCTCCCATCGACTGCCTTTATGCTCGTGCCGATTAATCTGACAAGCTATTCCTTGGTCTTGCCATATCTGAGGTTATCAACAAAGGTATCTTTGTTAATGCAGCTTCTATTTTAGGAAAACCCAAAATGAGCCCGAGATCTTCTTCTTATTTAGGAAAACCCAAAATGAGCCCGAGATCTTCTTCTTATGAGAAATCCATCAGTTATTTTTTAGCCGATTAACCCCTTATCAGCTGTCAAGTTGCCCGCTTCCTTCGTGTTTCTGAAGCAACCTCTCATAATAAAATGGATGGAACGTCAAGTGTGCCGCAGACGATGAGGACGAGCTCGGTGACGCGCGGATGTATGTGCGACGGGTTCAGGCCCCCCGAGCATAGTTGCTGGAGATGACCAAGGATTCTCTCAGCATTGGCTCATGTGACAAGTAGATCGTGTCTTTCCAAAAATTATCCTTTTTTTTTCGAAGTCGTGCTCCTGGCACGTGTCTCATTAAGAAGAGAAAGGAGTTTTGTTTTACATTCCGTTTCATGAAAGGGCGAGCTGCCCCTCAATCACCGGACGGCACACTTATACAAGGCGCCGGCTAAACGGCGGAGCTTAGAGTGGTGTAACTTCCTACTAAAGGATTTTGCCCAAAGAAAAAGCTAAGCTAAACACCACTAGGGTAGCAAGGCCACCGCCAGCAGCGGCGCAAGTGCCCTGAAGCCGGCCGAAACCCAGCAGCCTGCCTCCTCAGTGATACGCTCTACAACGATGTTCGGTGCAGACGACGTCCCCTGGAAAGTCCTCTTGTTGCGCTCCTTCCAAATCATCCAAGTGACGAGTAAAACGAGGGAATCGAAGCCGCGCCGTAGGTCAGCATGGAATGCCTCCCTCGTGGAGAGCCACCAGTCGTCGAGGCTGTCCTCATGCGACGGCGTTAGGTGGCCCAGACCGGCCTTGGCAAGGATTCTATGCCACACCTCCCTGGACAACACGCATGCCAGCAGAAGGTGACGCCAGTCCTCTGGCTCCTGGAGGCAAAGGACGCAGTCATCCCCTTGCTGAAGACCGTGGCGCTTCCGCCGCTCAGCCGTCCAAAGCCTTCCATGCAGGGCCGTCCAGAAGAAGAACTTGACCTTCGGAGGCGTGGACGCCTTCCAAAGCTCCTTTGCGCCCCTGAAAGTCGTCCTGCCCAGAAAGAAAGCTTTGTAGGCAGACGAACTGGAGTACTCCCCGTCGGGCGTCCAAATCCACCTGAACCGGTCTTGCTGCTGGGGTACAAGCTGTGTTCCCTCGAGCATGTTCCACAGGCGGAGGAACTGCGTGATGTACAGCTCCGAGGAACCCGCTTGCGCATCCCAAGCCCACTGGTTATCCGTGATCGCCTCATAGACTGATCTGTGGCGCAGCCTCCGGGGCACCGAGCTGTAGACATCTGGCGCGAGGTGGCAAAGCCTTCCCTCAACCCTCCACCGGTCGGTCTAGAACCTCGTCAGCCTTCCATCTCCTACCAGCACAGTCGTGGAGGCACTGAACATGTCCGCTACCTCACGCTCAGGCCTCAAGGGCAGCCCTGCCCACAGAACGTCCGGGTCCGAGCGCGCAGCCCACTCCCACCTGAGTCGCAGTGACAAACCCAGGAGGCGCAAGTCCGGTATCCCGAGTCCACCCAGCTCCTTAGGCGAGCAGGCGATCGGCCATGCGAGCGAGCACTGTCCGCCCGAGGCCTTTTCTTTGCCTGCCCAAAGGAAACCCCGTCTGGCCTTGTCGATATCGTCGATCGCGCGCCGGGAGAGAGCACAGCAGATGGATAGGTGCACCGGTATGGCGGACAAAGTGGACTTGACCAAGGTGGATCGGCCGGCCTTGTTGAGCAGGCCCGCCTTCCACGTCGGTATGCGCGTTGTCACAGTGTCAACCAGCGCCAGCTCGCGATCCCTCGGCACCCTGCCGATGGCCAGCGGTACTCCCAGGTACTTTGTCGGGAACTCCTCGATCCTGCAGGGGAGCACGTCGCGGACGGGACCAAGGTCCTCCGTGGAGCAGCGTATCGGAGTCATGGTGCACTTGTCGATGTTCGTTTTTAGACCTGAGGCCCCAGCGAAGAGGTGTAGCACCTCTTTGATACAGGTCGCGTCCGCGGCTGTCGGGGAGATGAAGATGACCAGGTCGTCCGCATAGACGGATGCCCTACAAGCTGCCGCCGCGGGTGGTAAAGGAGCTAGCAGCCCTGCCCGATCCACCTCTCGGAGCATGGCATTGAGGACCTCCATGACTAGCACGAACAGCAACGGCGACAGTGGATCCCCCTGGCGCAGCCCCCCTGGCGTGGCAGATACGCTGTCCAGCTTGACCGTTGATGAGCACTCTGGTGCTGGCCGTGCGTAACAGGGCGGCGATCCACTCTCGCCACCTCGTAGGGAAGCCCGCGTGGGAGAGGACCTCCAGCAGGAACGGTCACGCCACCGTGTCAAAGGCCTTGGCCAAGTCCACCTTCAATAGTATCGCTGGGAACTTCTTGGCGTGTAGGAGCCTACAAACCAACTTGACCGCCATGAAGTTGTCATGTATTCGGCGGCTGCGGATGAAGGCCGATTGGTTAGCATTGACAAGCTCCTTCATCCTCGGCGCCAACCGCAGGGCTAGGGCCTTCGAGAACAATTTGCCCACGGAGTGTATCAGGCTAATGGGCCGGTAATCCCTCAGCCCAGCTGGAGACGCTGTTTTGTGCACCAACACCATGGTGGCGCCGTTGATCGCGTGCAGGCTACGGAAGTTTAGGCTCCAAAGAGCGTGAAAGACGCGCATGACGTCCGGCCGAGTGATCTCCCACGTTGCCCTGTAGAAGGCGCTGGTGTACCCGTCTGGGCCCGGCGCGCGATTCGACGGGGTGGCCCTCAACGCCTCGAAGACTTCCTCGGCGGTGAACTCTGCTGCTAGATCATCCATGGGCAGCTGCGGCAGTGGAAGATGAGCCAACACCAAAGTGTGCCTGCGTACGAAGGGTGTGCCCAGGAGGTCGTTGTAGTAGGAGTACATGACCCCTGCCTTGGCTTCCTCCTCAGAGAAAGTCTGGCCCTCATGCTGGATGGCGAGCATCGCATACTTGCGCCGACGGTGGCACGCCTGGAGGTGGAAGTACCGCGTGCAGGCATCACCCTCGCGTAGGTGGCGCGTGCGCGCCCTTTGCCTGGTCATCGTGCGGCAGAGGGACACAAGGCCCAGGGAGTTGGCCTTGAGGTCACTGTGCCAATCGTGCTCGCACACAGTCAGCTGCCTTGTCTCCTGGGCCTTGTCAAGCTCGTAGATGAATGCTCTGGTCGTCGCGAGCTGCAACCTTACATTGCCCACACCTGTGGCTCGCCAGCTTGCCAGGGCCCGTGCCATGAGGTGGAGCTTCTGATCAAGGATGCGGCAGGGGTCGGCCCTCCCAGCCGTGGCGTTCCAGTTGGCGGCGACCACCTCCTGGAACTCGGGGAGACCGATCCAATAGTGCTCAAAGGCGAAGCGCGGGGCAGCCCATAGCTTAGTGTGGAGGATGAGCAGTAACGGCGCATGATCAGACGAGTCCGAGGAGAGGCACCGCAGGTGGTGCCTGGGGTAGATGTCGAGCCACTCCACTCTGCAAAGCGCTCGATCTAACTGTTCGAGCGTGGGACAGTCACGTCGATTGGACCAAGCGAAAAGCCTGCCATGGAGGTGAATATCTTCCAACAAAAGATCGTCAATGAGCGTCCTGAAACGCCGCATCTCGCTCCGGTGAAGGTGGCCATTGCTCTTGTCCGCTGCTGTGAGGATTAAATTAAAGTCCCCACACAAGAGCCATGGGTCTTGGCAGGCCGAAGCAATTACACGTATTTCCTGCAAGAACTCCGTCTTGTCGTGGCGGTTAGGTGGGCCGTAGACATTTGTGAGCCACCACGGCTGTCCAGCAGCGGCGAGCGGTGTTAGGCGGACCATTAGCGAGAACCGGTCGACGCGCACCCCCGCAGCCTGCCAAACATCACGACGCCAACAAGTGATAGCCCCCCAGAGGCCCCAGACGCTGGAAGGTAGGCGAAATCGAAGTCGGTTCCAACAAGCTGAACATTCAGAGTTACATCAACGAAGTCTAACTTAGTTTCCTGAAGACACACGATGGACGCCCTGTGCTCGAAGACCAGATCGCGAACGGCGTCGCGGCGGGCGCGGCTGTTGAGCCCGCGCGCGTTCCAGGCAAGGAGATGCGTGCTACTCATTAATGAAACCAATTGTGCTCGAAGCCGCCGCGGCCGTGCGTTCCTGACGAGTCCCCGCCGTGGAAAAACCACCTTCATTGCTTCCTTTCGCGCGGACAGGCTGACGCTGTTGAAGGCCCGGTGGAAGTCCTCATCAATGGAGTGGTCGGGTACTCGTTCGGTTGCTTCCCGGTCCACTTGCTGAGCATTACCTTCTTAGCTTGGAGCTCCGGGTTGGGCACGCGGAACTTGGATTTGGCTGCAATCCGCGCGCTACGGCGCGGAATCCAGTCGTCGTCCTCAAGCTCGGCTCGTGTCTGTGCCCGCGTGTGGTGCGGCTGCGGTGTCGCTAGGATGAGCGGCTCCGTCAGTGGAGCGTGCAGGAAGTCGAGGAAGGCCAGTAGCGTGGTCGGAGTCGGGGCGCGCGGTGCCGAAGCGGCCCCTGCCGGGGTGTTCGGCGCGCTCGGCGCGGCAGAGGTCGCCGTCGTGGTGCCCGGTGCGGACGGCGCGAGCGCGAGCGCGTCCTGAGCCGCGTGCGCTGCCTCATAGCCGTCGCCTGTTGCCTGTTCCTCCGGTGCCTGCATCCCGCCGAGCAAGACAGACATGGCGCGCCTTGTGCCATCCTGGTCCGTCGCGGGGCTCGGCCGTCCGCCCGGCGTCCCTGGGGAGAAGAAACCCGGCTGCACCAGGATTAATCTTGGAGCCGTGGCGAGCTCACTGGCGGCAAAGTCGCTCCACCAGTCATGGGGGGTGACGGGAGATGGCACCTGCGAGCTTGCGCCCGTCTGAAGGAGCAGTGGCGCGATGTCGATGAATGCGCCGACAATGCCCGGGGAGGCCACTGCCGGGCACCTGTCCACGTGAAGCTCCGGGGAAGCGAGGCAGAATGCCTCCGGCCGGCGGCGTACACGGCTGCTCTGTGTCGCTGGCGGCGTCGAAGATGCGGAGAGGAGCTCCCAACGTTCACTAGCCCAGTCGCGCGCGTCTGCAGTCTCCACATGCGCCGGCAGCGGGTAGCTGATCCCTCCAATGAGGAGGGCCGCACCGGCATCACTGGCTCCCGGCGAACGGCACGGATAGGAGGGGTGGTAGTTCCTGTGCCTCGGGTCCGTGCTGTCGGAGTCGTCGGAGTTGCGGCGCAGGGGTTCCCATTCGTCACTATGGTCACCGTACTGGCGATCGTCCTCAGGAGCATCGCGGTCATCATCATCGCCTCCATCGTCATCCTGAGGTCCCCCCACTCTTGGGTCGGGTGCGACAGTGTCCTGAGTTGCAATGACACGCACCCGCACCCGGTAGTTGAGGCCGCGGTGGAGGTGCTCTACGAAGGTGGGCACCTGCGGCTCGGGGATGAAGACAAGCCGCTCTGGTTCAATGAGCGTGGGGTCGGAGCACCAGGCCTGGAGAATCCATTCTCTGTCGTCGTCGACCGACCGGTCGCGGAGCGTTGTCGGCTCAATATCCACGCAGCATCGGCCAAGGACCGTCTGTGCCAAGGTCAGGTTCCTGGTATGCGCCGGAATGAACCGCAGCGCGACGATGACCCGATGCGTGAAGACGCCATGTTCTCCCCCCGGAATCCTGGTCCAGGGCTTCCAGCGCAGCGGCATTAGGGACCCCCAGTTCCCCGAAGCTAGGACGCGCGCCCGATCAGCCTCGTGCCGGAATCAGACGACGAAATCCTCTGGTTCGTGTCGACGAACGTCAATGTCGTCTGCTCTGATCTCAAAGTGGTTCCAGAGCGCCACGCGCACCATGGACGGTGCGACGTACGGTCTCGTGCCAGAGACAGTGGCCACCAGAGCCCGCCTGAGGGACTCCTCAGCCGCGTTGATCTCCATGGAGCGTGGCAAGACCACGGTCGAAGCGACTGCCGCCGACGGGGGCACCGGGATGGCGACGTCATCCATGAGCATGTCCAGTGGCAGCCCGAACCCCAGCCCGTCATGGCCCTCATGCGGCGGATTAGGGAGGAGTGGTGGTGGAGGCGGAAGTGGAGGTGGGGGCGGCAGGGGCCCGTCCGCATCCATCGGCTGCCCTGTCCCCGCGGCCGTAGACTGAGGCGGCGGCGGAGGTGGCTGGAGGTCGGCGGCGGCGAGGTTGGAGATGCCGTTCCCCCGGACACGGTGTCGGCAGAGAAGGCACAATGAGCGCGGACGGAGGAGTGGCTGCTGTGAGTCCGATTGTGAGCCGGGTGGCGCCGCGCAGCGCTCCTGCTGTCCTCGGGGTCAGAACAAGGCGAGCGTACCCGGACCCGGCGCGGCGTACCCCGACTATCCTCCGGGTCAGAGCGCGGCGAGTGTGGGCGCTTACCCCCGACTGCCCATCGGGACGGCGGCCAACTGCAGCCGGCCGACAGGTGGCCAATGTCGCCGCACTGCTGGCAGCGCTCCACGTTCGGGCAGACCGCCTTGACGTGGCCCGGCTCGAGGCACTTGAAGCAGATGCCCTCCAGAGCTGGTGGCACGGGCTGCGGGGGACGCGGTGGCATCCACACCCGACCCAACCATCGACTCTGCACCGTGTAGAAGCCCTCGGCGTCCGGCGCTCCCCGGGAGCGGGCAGGGTGGGCCGGTGGGGAGGAACGCGGGGAGTGTCGGCGCAGCGGAGGGGAGGCACGCCGTTCTGGAGGAGAACGGCGACGCTCTGGGTGGGCGCGGCGCCCAGGCGAGGAGGGGCGGTTCCCCGGCGGGGAGCGATGGCGCTCCGGAGGCGGTGGGCGGTGGCGCTCCGGCGGTGGTGAGCGGCGGCGCTCAGGATGTGGAGAGCGGCGCCGCTCAGCTGGGGGGGACCGACGGCGCTCAGGAGCGGAGACCTGATGCGCTCCGGAGGCGGAGACCGGCGCCGTTCAGGTGGTGGAGACCGGCGGCGCTCAGGGGGAGGGGAGCGGCGGCGCTCCGGCGGCGGGGAGTGGCGCTGGCCCACTGGAAAGGTCCACCGGACCGGCGACGGAGGCGGGCGGCGTTCCGAGGTGCGCCGCGCAGGGCGGACCTCCGGTCTGCCGCGCGCGGGATCCGGGCGAGCAGCTTCGGAGCAGCGGACTTGGCGATGACGCTGCCGAGGATGCCTGCGGGGGGAGGCCTTCCGCATCGGCGCCTTGCCCCTGCCATCGCCCGCCGGCGGCGAAGGGGGCGGGTGGCCTGTCTCCGGCTCTAGCTTGGAACCCGAATCGGAGAGGTCCTCCGAGTCACTGAGGCGCACGCGCTCCCCAGGACCGCGGTCAAGGACCTCCCTGAGCAGGCCCGGTGAGCTCTCGAAGAAGATGCCCGGAGGGGGCAGGTCGCCGTCTCCGGCCTCCACGCGGTCTGCCCATCGCGCGCCGGAAGAGGAGCCGGCACCGGGGTCCGCGGCGAGCGCGGCGAGCAAGCGCGCCGGGGAGCCAGCCTCGAGCGCCGCCGCGACCTCCGCAGGCCACGCCCGCGAGGCGGAGGAGCCTTCCATGGCCGGCCGGCCACCCACGGATCCGAATCTGGATGGCCGCCAACCTAGCAAGGCGGCGCGGTGAGAAAAGAAGGGGGGGAGGGGAGGTAGCAGGGGGTGGGAAGGGGGACCTTACCGGGGCGGAGAGTGTGGGGGGCCGGGAGAGGCGCCCTCACCGGCGGCGGGCCGCCGCCCGCCGGGTCGCCGCGGGAGTTGCCCCGAGAGTCGCCTCCGTCATGATTCCATTGTGATTACTTAGAACTGCCCCAAAAATTATCCTTTAATCTTAGATTCCAAATTTTATCCATAACCCCACGCACAAATCGTCGATGTGTCCTCCTTGAATATCATAAACAGTTTCATCTCTGCTCTGAGCTTCAGTTAGACCAACCATATCAATGTGGCTCAAAGTATAGCGTCCGGTACCTTTCTAGAGCCAGATGAGATTCGGCTATTCCAATGGGAGTTGACATTTCTGACCGAATTCAACATCTTTGTTCCTGGATGAACTCCTCGTACTAGATGTGGACTCGACTTTTCTTGGATGTTCATGCATGGCTCATGTGCCCTTGACGTATGTCCCAATACGAGTATATCAGCTAAAATAATATGTTCAGAAATTCTCCTATAGCCGACACTCCTCTGTGACAGCCAATTCCTTTTCCGATGCAACTATCGGCTATTCATCTTCTTAACTCAGTGCACCAGTGCCTATGCGGCTTCAGAACATTTAGAACCGACTGAATATCTTGAATTGACAGAGGTGACCAGGTATCTGACAATAGTAGCCGATGGAATGAAACTCAACCATCTGCTTAGCTTGATGTCTGCGCGTGTACTCCTCTAACTTTGTTTGCTTGTAGGGGCTTCTTTTGGCCGTTCTCTGCATGTTGGTACATCAAGAAAGGATCCTGATTCCCACTGTTTTGACACCTCTCGTGAAATTAATGACGGGAATTTCTCTTTGAGACTTTTCAAGGCAGCGTGACATGAATTCACAACCTGATGGATGGCCTGGTACTCCAATAATATCGGTTCCTGCTTCTGATGCTAAAATCCATTCAGAACATGTTTGCTCTTCTTGAAGTTTCACAATAACTGAGGGAGAACACTGAATTTTCTTCTTCTCTAACTTCATGCATGCTGCATGCATCCATCTGATTGGACTCCATGTGCATGCGACATTTCCAAGATTACCGGCACAATGCTAACAGATCTTCACATGCATCGCTCTAGCACTCATGGGATATGTTGCTGAGCTCACTGTACGGTACCTGATCTTATATTCCTCCTTTCCTCCTCCACAGCGTCTGGACTCCTGATAGGACTCATCTAGTCTTTTCCATGTGCGTCAGTCTGAACGAATCTGGAATAAGGTTTGCGTTCATAGTACTATCTCTGGATTGACGACAACGCTGAACGTAATGACGATCTGCACGACTTCAGAACACCAGAGATGACCGAGTGTCTTTGAGCTGTCGGTGGTGATAGAATAGTTGATAATAATAGCCGATGGAGCAAAACTCAAAACTGATTCTATTATGACCATCGGCTTTGTGCCTTGAGTAGTTGATGCGCTTGTTACTTCCTCTGGACTCTTGCCGCGTGCACGCGTTGATGCTGCACCTTAACCTGGTATGGCCTCTTCCTCTTAATACTTGAATTCTCGTAACAGAAGCATGTGACCCCATTGACTCTCGAGGCATTGAGCTTGCACCGGCCTCTAAAGATGAGAAATCTTCGAATCTTGCATTAGCGACTCCATCTATGGCGGTCGTGCTGCGGCTAGCCGATGTGTTTCTCTCCTGGATTCTGATTTTTCTAATATCAAACCTAATGTTTCCTTACTTGACCAAAGCATGCCTGTATGTGTATTCATCTTCTATAATTATCTTGCTCCATACGTACACAGCATACCTCTCAGTTCATTCTCCGGATCATTGCTTCATTTATCCAACTGAATTAGCACCGTAAAGGGCTAGCTTCATCGGCTATTTGTACAGCTCTTTAAAGTCACATGATAATTGAACTGATTCGTGAATATGACTAAACTTGCTTGTCTTCTTGTTGAGGATCTGGAACAACTAAAGGATTTCTCGATGTTGGTTCCTCGATGTTCCCGGCTGATCTATGCATATAGGGTCTTGAATAATGCAACTCTATTTTGAACAGCCGATTCTTTCTGAGGATAACCGATCTCTATGAGCCAGTAACGATCTGTTGGACCCCTTCGGCTTCATGACCAATATCGTAGACACATATATATGTATGGAGATCTGACTTGCACATATCATGTAAAGAGCTCCATTCTTGATCTCCTTAATAATGCACCTGGATTTTCTGATAGCATATGGCATCACTCCAGAGTTCCTGATGACATAGTTCAGAATCTCTAAGGCTCCTTTAACAGTCGATTCCTCAACCACATACGTGAAGAGCTTTGTAGAGGTCTTGGAATGCCTGGACGAGCACGATGTCAAACAACTCGGAGCAGATGATGATGAATCCGTTGTTGAGCATGCCATAGAGCACGAAGATGAGCTTGATCATGCGAATGCATGTGCGGATGGTGCAGGCCCCTGATGTATAGCTGATATGGGAGCTCGAGACGCCGAGTGTGTCCATCTCAAGGATCCCCTCATGGCGAGTCGATCGTGTAATTGTTGATGAACGGCTTGATCACGATGCTCACACCTCGGGCTTTCAGGTTGATGACCTTTTACTGATTTGTTGATTTAGGCAATGCCTTCATTATCGTACGCCTCATTGGTAGCTTGATAATAATATTTTTAATAGCCGATACGCTTTTCCATGAGTGGTGTCGGCTGTCTATACCAATCTATGCACGTATTGACTTGACATAATTCTTTTCTTCTTTCGAATGCATCCAGTCATCTCTTTTATCTCATTAATTCTGATCAATTGAGACTGCATCGACTTTTCATAGCCGATTGTGCCTGTGCCTCCACGTGCTCCATGTGGTCAACCCAAGCCAGCCACGTTTCTGCAAGACCAGATGGCTCTATCCCTTTAACCGAATTGAAAACTTACTGGCCCCCAGCTTCGTAGTATTCCACAGCTTGATGCAAATGTGTATATAGATGGTAGGCACAAGTTAAATCTTCTTTACTTAGTCGATGTATACCTTTTCCGTCTAATTTGCACCAGTCAATGGTGTATCCATCAGCTGCTAGATTGCTAATTTCTCCAACCTCTCATATTACTAACAAGCCTTTGAGCTTCTTTCCTCCGTCGTCAGACTGAACTTTATATCTTGAACTCCTTAGTATCAGCAGTCGTCTTCTACCACCGATACACACAGTATTGACTTGTCGGCGGCGCACGATTTGTGCGAGATGGTTTCTGGCTCCCGGGGCCTGACGCATGGCTTGAGACTCTGAGTGTATTCATCTCACAAATCTTCCCGATGTTGGTTTTAGCAATGAGCTGCTGATTGTATCATTGATGACGTCTTGGCATATCCTGACGACTAGTCATACTAATAACTTCTTATAAATCCCATCTTAGCACGTCACTTTACCGGACGAACTTGAATCAAATCCAGATATCCGATATGCCAAAAGGGAAACCTTAGTTACCTTTCTATCACTATTTGGCAAATCCTTAGTTACCCTCTGACAATCTCACGCCAGCAGTCGGCGTACTTGCTGCACCAGCCCGGAGGTGTCTGCATGACATTCAAGTATTAGATCTTCTGATAATGAGTTGAATGTGTCACATAAGGAATCACAACGGATGTTTTCCTACTTATTTACCTGCATGTACTGCTCCTCGGTGAGGTCGGTCTCCGGTTCACATATCATCTCCCTGGCCTGGGTCTTATCCACCTTCATCCCCCTGAAGTTGGCGTAGTAGGAGATGACGGCCTGGGTGTGCGCCTCGTAGAACATGTCCTTGATCCGCAACTCGCACACCTTGTCCTGATGCCGGTCCGCCCGCACGGGGTCCTGCCCCTCCGCCAACCTATAGTACATCTGCACACAGGCATCAAGCATCATTCCATTGTTTGAGAAAAGTCCAACAAATGCGTAGTATTGAGATATGCGTAGCGATTGAAAGACTCACCCAGAACTCCCTCTTGATCTTGTCAGCGAGGATTTCCCCATGTACGTCCCTGACGAGGTAGTAGTATGGCCATTTGTCGGGCACGATCGTCTTCCCCTCGATGGTGACCAAGCCAGGGAAGTTTGCTTTAATCACTCACCCCTGGATGCTAGTGACATGGGGCGAACTCTTCCTGACCGTCACCTTTGCCCAGCCACTGCACATAAACAACAATTGTTAGTATGCAGTTTTGATTCGAAAATGAAATAAGAACAAGTACAGAAATCAACAATGGATACTTACCTCCCAGCGATCACGATCTGCGGGCGGTCGTCAGGGCGCGGCACGTGCTCAGGGAGCTTAGCGGGCCCGTGCTGGAAGGGCTTCTTCGCGGTGTCTGTGGAAGTCGAGGTGCCTGCAGTCTCCTCCTCCTCGTCGTCGTCGTCGCCACCGCCGCCGCCGCCGTCCTCCTCCTCCTTGTCGTCGTCGTCGCCACCGCCGCCGGCACAAATAGCCTCGTCCTCAAACAGCCTCATCCTGGCAGTCCTCCGCCTACTCCCTCCCCTGCTGGTCGACGGCTCCACCTCAAGCTCCTCGTCGTCGTCCTCCTCGTGGTGGCCGGCCGCCACGTGCTCCTGCTGGGGCTCGGGCACCATGTACCTCGACCTGACATTTTGTCGGCGCGACCGTCCTCCGCCTGGCATTTTGTCGAGTGCCTGCAATGACAAAGATTAAAATAGTTAGTATTAGTAGATTGCAAGTACTTGTAAAGAAAACATAAATGTAAGGTAATATAAATAACAGTATCAATATTACATGGATTAGAAACTATCTCCGCAAACGGCAATATTGCTGGCGAGCGCTCGTCCTCGTCATCAGTACTATCGTCATCACTATCAATATTGTCGAGCTCTCTTAAGTCCTCATCATTACACTCTACATGTTCCCCAACTTCTACATCGCGTCGCAGCTGCCAGGCATCTAGGATTCGTATGTCCTCAGCATCGTGCACCTCATCACCCTCGTCCTCATCGATGTCGTTGTTTACTTCCATACTGTAGCACCTGGTTTTCCAAAGAAGACCAAGCACTAGCTGTATGTGTGCCCAGGAAGTCCTCACGACACATATAGCAACAAATATGGTAAATAGCAAAATAATGCTTTATTATATATCGAAACATATTTACAATAAGACTTACATATATATCAGAGTACAACGGAAACTAATTCTAATCTTGGTCTTCGGGTCACCATACTCCACAGGGACGGTTGACTGGGGGAGCACTCCGCCTAGTACTCGCATAACTCCTTTGGGAAACCGACCACGCTTCCGCTACGCCACTTTGATGCACTATCTGGTACCCATCCGGGATTTTTATTGGTGACAATAACAAGCGTCAGCTCACCATGCTCAGCAAGTATAACATGAGGGGATGCAAGGCTCAAAAGGCTAGACATGGTTGAACTGCGATAAGCATTTTTAGTTGGTCATATTTTATATATTAAGCCTAAATTGCTAAATTATGCTTAGGGCTCCTCCCAAGTGGATATAATTAATTATCAACATCAAGATTAATCATCACCCAAACCGTCCATCCATAGAGCCGTCTATCTCGAAAAGGATCCAGGCTGCTCGTGTCTGTGAGCACGGCTGATATATCAGTTTGATCAAACTCTGCGCAGAGGTGTACACTTTCACCTTGAGTCGTGATTCCCCTTTGCCCGAGGTAGCTAATCTCTTGACTCACTTCCAAGGTAAGTCGGCAGGGTTTCACTACGAAGCCTTTCACTAATTACCCTAACCAGTTAGTAGCCGCGAGGTTTCAGCGTCTAGGTGAATGGAGCCCCCCTTCAAGACTGGCACACCATGTGACCGCAGCCCAGCACACATCTTGACAGGCAAGGAGCCATCCTGCAACCTAGTCCCCCCTCTTGCACCGAACGAGTTCGGTAACTACTAACAAGCTAGAGAAAAACTAGTTATATGACTAAGACCGTTCCCATTTTGATTCTCAAGGTTGTACGGAAGTCCTGGGTTGCCGCTTTAAGATTAAGTCCTTACGGAGGGCAGACTAGAGCACCCAACAAGGCCCAATGCTCTAGCCCCCTTCTGACCAAGTTGCTCAAAAGCACCATCTTAACTGCTGATTCCAAGTCATTAGTCAAGATTAACTTTATAACATTTGTTGATTGTAAGCTAAGCAATACTAACCATATGCATGAACCCAAGGTATACAAGGAATAGGGTATACAAGTTCTAGGTAAAGTCCTTAGCATTATATTAGACACATGCATATGAAAAGGTGATTAAATGGTTATTAGGTAATCAAGGAAGCTCATGTTACACTTGCCTTCGATTATTCGCTCAACCTCTTCCATCCTTTGCTTCTGAACCATCCTCGCATACTTCCGTCTACCGATAGCAATCAACTGGCACAAGCATCTGAAAATGTCCCTAAGAACAGTACACCAAGCATTACAAAAACAAATTATAAAAAGGTTCCTAACGTATGAGTCTATCGTGTGAGCGCAAAAACACCTAAAACATGTTATAACGAGCTTTTGAAGTTTTAGGGGTTAAACTCATATGCTATCATGACGGGTGACAACCAGAGCGTGAGAATAAAAAGAACATGAGTTAAAGATTGCTATAGGGATATTTATAGGAATGCTGGAATTGAATTATGAATGAAAAGAAAGTATATATATGACATCGACATGGTGAAGTGACAACATCAAGTTGATATAGGCTGCTGCGTGTTGAATATATGTGTATGTAGGCATGACTCGGACATGTACAAAAGTTGTACGGAAACATGCATGGTGTTGGGTTTTATCTAGCAAATCATGCATGGATGTATGGATTGCCCGGGGATTTCATAATAAATATTATGGAGTATCAATATAATGGAGCTCGGCTACATATGTTTGTACCAGATGAATTCAGGTACAGAATATGGTAATGGCTCGGATAGCAGGTTGACAAGGAATAGGTGGATTTATATAGCATGCAAGCAAACAAGTTATAAATAGGCAGACTAATGTGAGGATGATGATGACAAGATATATACGCAGAGAACATTTTGGTCCATAGTCTAATTATATATGCATCTTTTTGTACGTGATAAATGCATCCAAGGAATGGAGAACAGGAACAGACCATTCTGCAGTTTTCCTCGGCTCAAAAATACCATGGCAGCTGGGTTATGCAAGATGTATCAATTTACTGATGACTGATAGATTCCACGAAATTAGAATAGGCACAAGGCTAGCAGGAGGAATCATGCTTCTCACCAGTGTTTGATGTCCGACGGCCAAGAGATGATGGAGGACGACGAGAACAGAGGAGCTGAGGAAGCGTCCCATGAGACCTGCTATTTCTGTGATGAAGAAAAGATGGAACTGATGAGCTAGCTAGCAGCCTCGAGGGCACATGAGCGACCATATGGAACCTCGTACCAGCACTGGGAATACGGCGAGGTCATCCGGCGAGCACGGCAACGGCGATGATGATGGTACCGATAAGCGAACGGCCTGCAGCATCAAGCGTCGCCACAGAGTAGCACCTAGAAGACCGGTGAACGACAATTCCAGGGGACCCTCATGAACGACAACGGCGGCGGCTGCGCCGGAACTCAATGAATGATGGTGTGCACTTGCCAACAGAGAGAGGAAGGCTTCTCGGAAAGCTGCAGCTAAGGATGAAAACGGTCGAAATCGGTCGAAAAACTCCTCTATTGTTTTCTACATTTATATTTAAATACGAACGCGAAAACGAAAACGGTATAGTCGGAAATGAAAACGAAAACGAACTTACGATATTTCGAAAATGAACCAATTCGAGTGGAATTATGTTGGAAACGGTCAGCGTACGAAAATTCAGTACGAAATACCAACCCACTTTAAAGATGTGCATAACCAAACTAACACGTGCATGATTTAGTTCAAGTGCACATAATACAATAAGGGTGGATGACGTAGTCGCCGACACACAAATACAAGTTTAGAACAAGAAATCAATAGGACATGAACATCTACAGTTCATCGGCATCCTCCATGATGTCATGATCATTTTCCATGTCATTTTCTTCCTCGTGGCTCCGCAATACGGAGTGGAGGACGGAGTCACTGACTCACGACCGTGCGGCGCCTCAATACGTGAGTGGAGGAAAGGCGATACGGGACGGGAGTGGTGGTGGGATACGGGACGGGAGTGGAGGAAAGGCGATACGGGACGGGAGTGGCGATGATGATGGTACCGATAAGCGAACGGCCTGCAGCATCAAGCGTCGCCACAGAGTAGCACCTAGAAGACCGGTGAACGACAATTCCAGGGGACCCTCATGAACGACAACGGCGGCGGCTGCGCCGGAACTCAATGAATGATGGTGTGCACTTGCCAACAGAGAGAGGAAGGCTTCTCGGAAAGCTGCAGCTGCGTGAGAAGAAAGGGGCAGGCGCTATTTATAGATGTGGCAAGGGGATGAGAAGCGGTGGAATTAAAGACCATCATTGGTGGAGTTTCTCAGATTAGTGGCACCGACTATGGGACTTGAAGGAGGGTTAAGTCGGTTGGTTAATTTGGCAGGATAGTGGACTTGCACATGAATGGAGTCATGCATGTCTGCATGTTCTGGGTCACTAATTATGGTTAGCCGAAGAGGCAAGCTAGTTGCCGTGAGATGGAAGTAGAGGAAGTAGTACACAAATGCATGGATTGGTTTATACTTACATTAACTCAAAAGTCACTGTAACCGAAGGGAGCTGAGAGAGGATGGCTGCTCGTGCATGCTAGAGAGACTGACATGGTGGCCAGGATAGGAAAACTGATGTCACCGGCCAAGAATAGGGAAGGAGCAGGTGTTCTCTCTCTTGGCTGAATTGCGCCGATCGATCTTGATTTAAGTTTAATTAACAGGTCGGTGCTTTTGCTTGTTGATCTGGTCATTTACATGCAACATGGAAATAATGAAGAAAGAATAGGTATTTAGGCAATTAGAGAAGAGAAATATATTGGAATTAGTTTATATGCTGGTTAGGTGGCGTGAACTTGTATGTTTGCATGCATGGAATAAATCACGTAGGAAGGAACAGAGACAAGACTAAAGAAGGAATATATATGTATATGTGAAAAAGAGAAGAAGTGGATTTTGCAAAGGCCACGATGGATCAAGGAGTAATTGTGATACGTGGACAGAACATGAGATGGATAGATATTAGAATGAGGATATATTTGACTTGAGATAAAAATAAATAAATTTTTGTTAAACAAAACGTTTTATTTCGGAAATAGAATAAAACCTTTCCGAAGCTTAATCGGGATTTTTAATAAATCATTTTTCACCCAAGTAAATTTAATGCTTTCAGCATGAATGCAACAAACATATTAAGTTAAATTCAAAATATTTGAGGAAACTATCTTTTCCACATTTAAAATTATAAACAACATAAATAAATCTTGGAAAATTTTAGAAAATTAATGAAATCATTTATTTTATTTAGTGTTTTCTATGCACAACCCAAAATGAAAATTTTGGGGTGTGACAAACTACCCCTTAACGAGAATCTCGTCCCGAGATTCGGAGAAGAGGCACTCATTATAAAGAACCAAATCAGACAGGGACATTATAACAAAACAATCAACCGTGTAAGAACACACTAACATGATATTGTCCTTAATCGAAAACACACTATGCATACCATAGCATCGTTGCTATCGTAAAAGCGCTCAGGGTAAAATCTTCCTATAAAAGGCTTAGGTTATCGACGTGGAACTCTTCAACCACCACAAAGACAACGATCCTTGTTGATGTAGATTGTTCAACTTCACCGACATCTTCATTGATCTTGGAGAAACGTGGGGGTTTCGATGAAATATATTCTTAATTTTCACAAAGAATTTAGGGAGAGGAAGCCAAGATTAGTTTTTACCAAATTAAGTTTGTAAAAACGACCAGTTCTAACTAGGGTGAGCGTCCTACGGTCAACACTTTATCGATACCACTTTGTAGCACACTGGTTTTCCAAAGAAGACCAAGCACTAGCTATATGTGTGCCCGGGAAGTCCTCACGACACATATAGCAACAAATATGGTAAATAGCAGAAACAATGCTTTATTATATATCGAAACATATTTACAATAAGACTTACATATATATCGAGTACAACGGAAACTAATTCTAATCTTGGTCTTCGGGTCACCATACTCCACGGGGACGGTTGGCGGGGAGCACTCCGCCTAGTACTCGCATAACTCCTTTGGGAAACCGACCACGCTTCCGCTACGCCACTTTGATGCACTATCGGTACCCATCCGGGATTTTTATTGGTGACAATAACAAGCGTCGGCTCACCATGCTCAGCAAGTATAACATGAGGGGATGCAAGGCTCAAAAGGCTAGACATGGTTGAGCTGCGATAAGCATTTTTAGTTGGTCATATTTTATATATTAAGCCTAAATTGCTAAATTATGCTTAGGGCTCCTCCCAAGTGGATATAATTAATTATCAACATCAAGATTAATCATCACCCAAACCGTCCATCCATAGAGCCGTCTATCTCGAAAAGGATCCAGGCGCTCGTGTCGTGAGCACGGCGATATATCGGTTTGATCAAACTCGCGCGAGAGGTGTACACTTTCACCTTGAGTCGTGATTCCCCTTTGCCCGAGGTAGCTAATCTCTTGACTCACTTCCAAGGTAAGTCGGCGGGGTTTCACTACGAAGCCTTTCACTAATTACCCTAACCGAGTTAGTAGCCGCGAGGTTTCGGCGTCTAGGCGAATGGAGCCCCCTTCAAGGCGGCACACCATGTGACCGCAGCCCAAGCACACATCTTGACGGGCAAGGAGCCATCCTGCAACCTAGTCCCCCCTCTTGCACCGAACGAGTTCGGTAACTACTAACAAGCTAGAGAAAAAATAGTTATATGACTAAGACCGTTCCCATTTTGATTCTCAAGGTTGTACGGAAGTCCGGGTTGCCGCTTTAAGATTAAGTCCTTACGGAGGGCGAGACTAGAGCACCCAACAAGGCCCAATGCTCTAGCCCCTTCGACCAAGTTGCTCAAAAGCACCATCTTAAGCTGCGATTCCAAGTCATTAGTCAAGATTAACTTTATAACATTTGTTGATTGTAAGCTAAGCAATACTAACCATATGCATGAACCCAAGGTATACAAGGAATAGGGTATACAAGTTCTAGGTAAAGTCCTTAGCATTATATTAGACACATGCATATGAAAAGGTGATTAAATGGTTATTAGGTAATCAAGGAAGCTCATGTTACACTTGCCTTCGATTATTCGCTCAACCTCTTCCATCCTTTGCTTCGAACCATCCTCGCATACTTCCGTCTACCGATAGCAATCAACTGGCACAAGCATCGAAAATGTCCCTAAGAACAGTACACCAAGCATTACAAAAACAAATTATAAAAAGGTTCCTAACGTATGAGTCTATCGTGTGAGCGCAAAAACACCTAAAACATGTTATAACGAGCTTTTGAAGTTTTAGGGGTTAAACTCATATGCTATCATGACGGGTGACAACCGGAGCGTGAGAATAAAAAGAACATGAGTTAAAGATTGCTATAGGGATATTTATAGGAATGCTGGAATTGAATTATGAATGAAAAGAAAGTATATATATGACATCGACATGGTGAAGTGACAACATCAAGTTGATATAGGCTGCTGCGTGTTGAATATATGTGTATGTAGGCATGACTCGGACATGTACAAAAGTTGTACGGAAACATGCATGGTGTTGGGTTTTATCTGGCAAATCATGCATGGATGTATGGATTGCCCGGGGATTTCATAATAAATATTATGGAGTATCAATATAATGGAGCTCGGCTACATATGTTTGTACCAGATGAATTCAGGTACAGAATATGGTAATGGCTCGGATAGCAGGTTGACAAGGAATAGGTGGATTTATATAGCATGCAAGCAAACAAGTTATAAATAGGCAGACTAATGTGAGGATGATGATGACAAGATATATACGCAGAGAACATTTTGGTCCACAGTCTAATTATATATGCATCTTTTTGTACGTGATAAATGCATCCAAGGAATGGAGAACAGGAACGAGACCATTTACGCAGTTTTCCTCGGCTCAAAAATACCATGGCAGCTGGGTTATGCAAGATGTATCAATTTACGATGACTGATAGATTCCACGAAATTAGAATAGGCACAAGGCTAGCAGGAGGAATCATGCTTCTCACCGGTGTTTGATGTCCGACGGCCAAGAGATGATGGAGGACGACGAGAACGAGAGGAGCCGAGGAAGCGTCCCATGAGACTGCTATTTACGTGATGAAGAAAAGATGGAACGATGAGCTAGCTAGCAGCCTCGAGGGCACATGAGCGACCATATGGAACCTCGTACCAGCACCGGGAATACGGCGAGGTCATCGGGCGAGCACGGCAACGGCGATGATGATGGTACCGATAAGCGAACGGCCTGCAGCATCAAGCGTCGCCACAGAGTAGCACCTAGAAGACCGGTGAACGACAATTCCAGGGGACCCTCATGAACGACAACGGCGGCGGCTGCGCCGGAACTCAATGAATGATGGTGTGCACTTGCCAACAGAGAGAGGAAGGCTTCTCGGAAAGCTGCAGCTGCGTGAGAAGAAAGGGGCAGGCGCTATTTATAGATGTGGCAAGGGGATGAGAAGCGGTGGAATTAAAGACCATCATTGGTGGAGTTTCAGATTAGTGGCACCGACTATGGGACTTGAAGGAGGGTTAAGTCGGTTGGTTAATTTGGCAGGATAGTGGACTTGCACATGAATGGAGTCATGCATGTCTGCGTGTTCTGGGTCACTAATTATGGTTAGCCGAAGAGGCAAGCTAGTTGCCGTGAGATGGAAGTAGAGGAAGTAGTACACAAATGCATGGATTGGTTTAAACTTACATTAACTCAAAAGTCACTGTAACCGAAGGGAGCTGAGAGAGGATGGCTGCTCGTGCATGCTAGAGAGACTGACATGGTGGCCAGGATAGGAAAACTGATGTCACCGGCCAGGAATAGGGAAGGAGCAGGTGTTCTCTCTCTTGGCTGAATTGCGCCGATCGATCTTGATTTAAGTTTAAATTAACAGGTCGGTGCTTTTGCTTGTTGATCTGGTCATTTACATGCAACATGGAAATAATGAAGAAAGAATAGGTATTTAGGCAATTAGAGAAGAGAAATATATTGGAATTAGTTTATATGCTGGTTAGGTGGCGTGAACTTGTATGTTTGCATGCATGGAATAAATCACGTAGGAAGGAACAGAGACAAGACTAAAGAAGGAATATATATGTATATGTGAAAAAGAGAAGAAGTGGATTTTGCAAAGGCCACGATGGATCAAGGAGTAATTGTGATACGTGGACGAGAACATGAGATGGATAGATATTAGAATGAGGATATATTTGACTTGAGATAAAAATAAATAAATTTTTGTTAAACAAAACGTTTTATTTCGGAAATAGAATAAAACCTTTCCGAAGCTTAATCGGGATTTTTAATAAATCATTTTTCACCCAAGTAAATTTAATGCTTTCGGCATGAATGCAACAAACATATTAAGTTAAATTCAAAATATTTGAGGAAACTATCTTTTCCACATTTAAAATTATAAACAACATAAATAAATCTTGGAAAATTTTAGAAAATTAATGAAATCATTTATTTTATTTAGTGTTTTCTATGCACAACCCAAAATGAAAATTTTGGGGTGTGACACATACTCATCAACGAATCAATGTCTATCTCCAACCTACCTTCTAGTCCCTCAGGTTGATAGAACTCATGTGTCCTTGGGTCAAAGTTGTAATCATCATCGTTCGGGACCGCCGCTTTACCGCGTGGCGATACGAACTGCACAAGGCTCCAACCCGCAAGGCGCTTGTCATTCTGGTTTGCCCATGGGAGGTAATAAACTTGCTTGGCGTCTCGGTTAGCCACAATATAGACATCGTCTCCTCCATATATGGAATCATGTCGGATTTCGACTTGCCCAATCTTAAGGTCCTTTTTCATGACCTCGGGATCGAACCAATGGCATTTGAACACCACAGGCTTACAACCTAGGAACTTGCCAAAGTCAAGCTCCAATATCTGTTCGACTATGCCGTAATAGTCCTTCCTATCCGTGCCGGGAGTACGAACTCCGGTGCACGTGGTTTTTAGGTTGCCCCGTTTCTCTTCGGAGCTTCTCGTGCGAAAGCGATAGCCATTCACGTCATAAACGTCGAATGACTTGACATGTTGATCGAAGGTTTGGCCCACACATCTCAATGCAGGACTCATTTCCGCATCACAATTAGCCTGCATGGTTAGGACATGTGGATAGTTACGTTACTCGCTCATAGGAGCAAAGTGGAATCTCAAAGTCGAAACGAGGTTAGGTAGATAGTTACCTTTTTGCTGAACCAATTGACGAAATCGGGCGTATTATGTCTGAGAAGATGGTCTTTTTCATCCTTGGTAGGAGCCCTACTGCACCTCCAGTGTTCATTAATAAAGTCCCTAGAGAAACAATAGACAAGAGGGGTCGGATCGATAGGTGGAGGATAGTGGCGACGTATGGAACAAGCTCATCGAGAACTTACTCTTGATAATCAATCGTTTCCTCAAGGTTCAACAACAAGTACATCATGATAGTGTGCCACTCGTCATGCCGCAAGTAACGAGGGGTCCTGCTCCTGCTCTTCCGAGATCCCCTCTGAAAAGGCTGAGAGTGCATGAATTCTCGTCGATGTTGTAACGAGGGATTGGATCTCGTGGTCTCGTAAGTTTCTCGGTATAGTACGCCTGTGTGCATGTGGACACCTCCTCCGGAATGAATGCCTCTACCACAGAAGCCTCAATTTTGGCTTTATTTTTACACTTTTTCCGAAGAAGCTTTAGACACCTCTCGATTGGATAGCACCAACGGTGCTGCACGGTCCCCCCCAACCGTGCCTCCCTTGGTAGGTGCAAAATCATATGCTGCATGGACAGGAAGAAGCCCGGTGGAAATATCATCTCCAACTTGCAGAGCAACTTAGGTGCAACCTCCTCCAGTTCAAGACAAATGTCCCGAGACAACTCCTTGGAACAAAGCGGCGGAAGAAAAAGCTCAACTCGCCGGGACGCGCCCACACCGGCTCGGGTAGGTATCCGGGTCATCGCGGGAAGGAGCCCCTCAATCCGGATGTGGAAGTCATGACTCTTTATCCCTAAGACTTTGCCGGTCGGCAAGTTCACTCCCCCGCTCCATTCGCCGCATACCCATCGGGGAACCTTAGCTTCGCAACCATTCCAGTGCTTCCTTCCTATGCGGCCTTTTCGGGATGTAATCGGCCGGGCCCTTCTTCCATCTCTTGCACTGGCGCAGGGTCTTCATCACTAGATTTGGTCTATCGCAAATCGTTTCAATGTCGATCTAGCCTTAACATTGTCCTTTGACTTCTTGCCAATGTCCAGGAGTGTTGCCCAAAGTGCCTCGGCGATATTCTTTTCTGTGTGCATTACATCGATGTTGTGTGGAAGAAGAAGGTGCTTGTAGTAGGGGAGCCTAGTCAAGCCCGATATATGAGTCCATATGTGGTCGGTACCATATCCTTTGAAACCACCATTCACGTCATCAATTTTGAGAGCCTCTATCTGTGCAAGGATGTCAGCTGGGCTCTTTTCCTTAGGGATGGGGCCGGTGACTTGAACACCTTTTGTGAAGTGCTTTTTATCTCGTCTCAGTGGATCGTCCTCCTTTAGGAATTGACGATGTTTGTCGAAAGAAGAATACTTGCCACCCTTGGCCGCCCGGTGAACATCACATCCGCCTTGCATGTTGGGCAAGGGAACTTCCCGTGAACACACCACGCGCCGAACAAGCCATACGCCGGGAAGTCATGCATTGAGTGCGGTACCACACATGCATCGTGAAGTTCATCTTCGTAGCTCGGTCATACGTCGGCACCCCCTCATCCCAAGCTTTACGCAATTCATCCCACTTTTTTGCATGAACACACCCATTTTGTTGCCGGGTGTCCAGGTATTATCGGGCGTCAAGAACACGTTCTTGGGGTCGAACATGACGCCGGGGGGAAGATTGAGGGGGATCACAAACACGGGCCAACAAGTGTACGGGGCCGCCATCATTCCAAACGGGTTGAATCCGTCTGTTGCCAGCGCTACGCGTACATTTCGAGCCTCCTCGGCCTTGCCAGGATTCATGGCATTGAAGTACTTCCATGCATCACCATCCGCCGGGTGCTGCATCTTGTCACTGTATCTTTTGCCATTCTTGTGCCACGTCATTTGTTTCACGGACTCCAGTGTCATGTACTGCCGTTGCAGCCTCAGTAATACAGGAAGGTGTTGTATGACCATCTCGGGGATCTTAGACTGTTTCTTAATGCCATCACTGCCTTCTACCTCCACGTACCTAGAGGCTTCGCACTCCGGACAGTGTGTTGCTGCCTTGTGGTCTCCCCGGAACAGGACACACCCGTTCTTACAAGCTTGGATCGGGTGATAAGGCATCTTGAGTGCACGAAGGAGCTTCTGTGACTCGGTCGTGTTTTTTGGCAGGCAGTGCTCCTCCGGAAGCAGCCCGCCAACAGTTGCCAACACGAGATCAAAACCTTCCCGACTGATGCCCAGTGACGACTTCAACCCTATTAGGCGTGAAATGCCATCCAGTTTAGAAATGCGGGTCTTCTCGTGAAGGGGCTCCTTAGCCGCCTCCATCATGTCGTAGTGCGCCTTTGCGGTCGCCTCTGGATCTTCTTCCTCCACCTCCATTCCTTGAACGGCTTCAAAGTTTTCAAGCAAGTCTGCCATTCCGGCATCTTGATCAAACCCCTCGAGGTCCGGTCTCACCACCGCCTCCGTAACCCATTGGGGTTCCCCATGGAGGATCCAGCGGGTATAGTTTGGAACATATCCGTTCGCCCAAATATCATTCCTCATCGTCGTTGCTCTTTCCTTGTCGGTTCTTACACTTGCTACGGGGACAAAACACCCGAATCGCCCCTTTAGAAGTGGGCCAAATGCCTTCTCCGGGGAAGTCCCCGATCCCCTTAACCCATTCATTGGTCTTGTCTTTGAATACCGTGTACATCCACTCACGGTCAGCCATCCTCTGTCATGCGCCAACGTAAGCGAGTAATAAGACCAACATCTCGCATCTACAAGGCGTTCCTACCATCTACTAGGTGAAGGATAGGTCCTAATCCCACCGAGGATGCGTAGATGAGGTTAGCTTCCATGCTCGCTTCCGTCCGAGACGGAATTCCCGGCGGCACCTCCCATTGTTCTCCCGATACACGTCCCGACGGGGAGAGTGTGTATCCGGAGAACAACGGGGAGGGGGTGACGAAACTCCGACTCGGACGAGGCGGAACATGGAAGCTAACCCATCTACGCATCCTCGGCCGTCCAAAAACGTGGACAATCCGAAAGAGAAACCGTCGCGAGATATGCACCGATCCGCATACCAACGACCGCGAATCCTTTTCGGACGGGAGACGCCTAACTCGGTTACGCAATGTACTTACAACAACTAAAAGGAATAGATGTGAATTATACCTAGGGTGGCGGCGCAGAGGCAGGTAGGTGCACGAAAACGGTCAAGGTCCCCTCCGACAAGTCCTGCTCTGCAAAGCAATAAAAACTTCACTATTACTGGAAAATTTTGGCAGAACCTCCCATACGGGGAGGTTCCAAAACCTGCAAGAAAACCGCCGGCTCGAAGGCCGGTGTCCACATTTGCGGCACGATGGCCCACACAACCACAAACCCGGCACGAAGGCCGTCAACACAGATACGGCACGATGGCCGACAACCCTAGAGCTTTACCTTCTCCTCCGGTGACACGCGAGGACGAACGTGGACGAACGGTGTCGACGACGCGGACGAACGTGGACGAACAACGAACCTTCTCCTCCTCCTCCTCTTTCTTTCTTCTTCTTCCTTCTCTTCTTCCTCCCTACTCCTTTTTCTTCTCCTCTATCTCCCTTCTTCTTCCTTCTCTTCCTCCTCCTCTTCCCTTCTCTTCTTCTTCTTCTTCCTTCCTTCTCCTTCTTCCTCCTCCTCCTCTTCCCTTCTCTTCTTCTTCTTCTTCTTCCTTCCTTCTCATTCTTCCTCCTCCTCCTTCTCCCCTTCCCTTCTTTCCTTCTCCTACTACCCTGCTGCTATGGGGGTGGCGGCGATAGAGGGGCGGAGCTGGCGAGCTGCGGGTAGCGGCGGTCGGGAGCTCGAGCCGGGGGAGTGGGGCGCCGGCGGCGGGGAGTGACGACGGCGGCGGGGAGTGGGGCGCCGTCGGGTGAGTGGCGGCCGCGGGGGGTGGGAGTGGCTGCGGGGCCGGGAGTGGCGGGGGCCGAGCCGGAGGTGGCCGGCGCGGTCGGAGTCGCTGAGGCGCGCGGCGGGCGGAGGCGGTCGGGATCTCCCGGCCGCGCCGAATGCGGGAGCGCGGAGGCGGGGAGTGGGGGCGGGGAGGGCGGCGGAGGAGGCGGGGAGTGGCGTGGCGGCGGGAAGTCCGGCGGCGGCGGGAAGTGGCGGCGCGGCGGGAAATGCGGCGGCGGCCGGGAGTGGCGGCGGCGTCGGGCGGGACGATAGGGTTTGGGGGGTTGGGGCGGGGGCCGGGTCTTTTTTATTTTATTTTGAAGCCAACTTTGCGATGGCCATAGCCATCGGCAAACTCGCCACGTGGCGCTCCGAGCCGCCCAGGCCCACATTGTTTGCCGATGGCCGGCCATCGGCAAAGCGACTTTGCCGACGGCTTTCCAAGGCCGTCGGCAAAATTTGATTTTTTTTTTTTTTTTTGTTTTTTCCTTCCCAAATTTTTTCTGTTGGCTTCCTATACCAAACACATCCCAGTTTCAAAAGTTGGGACAATTTTGAACTTTTGAGCTATATTTTGTTAATTATTTTGGTTTCTTTGAATTTTTCCCGCAACTCAAAATTTGAACTGCAGGTACATGAAATAATGCAGACTTTTGATTCGAAAAATGATATTCATGATTCTTGGAGTATGTTGAGGCCGTATCCAGGACCTCGCATGAAATTACGACCCTGTTGACCTCGTAACATGGGTAGTGACGTGCCCGGAAAGTGTTTTTAAATTCTATAAAATCCAAACGAAGTCCGAAATTGACGAAACTTGTCCACTTGTCTCGCCATCGCATGTGTAGTGTGTGGTAAAAATTTCAAAATGTTTCGAGCAAGTAGTGACGTTGGATGGTCAAAACCCAGACATCTCCACATGTGATCACTGCGATGGCGAGACAACTCGTCAAGTTTCGTCAATTTCAGACTTCGTTTGGATTTTATAGAATTTAAAAACACTTCCCGCGCACGTCACTACCCATGTTACGAGGCCAACAGGGTCGTAATTTCATGCGAGGTCCTGGATACGGCCTCAACATACTCCAAGAATCATGAATATCATTTTTCGAATCAAAAGTGCATTATTTCATGTACCTGCAGTTCAAATTTTGAGTTGCGGAAAAATTCAAAGAAAACAAAATAATTAACAAAATATAGCTCAAAAGTTCAAAATTGTCCCAAATTTTTGAGGTGGGTTGTATGTGAGGTAGGAAGACACCAGAAAAAAAATAGGAAAGAAAAAGCAAAAAAAAAAAAGGATTGTTTGCCGATGGCCTTGGAAAGCCATCGGCAATGCCTGTTTGCCGATGGCCGGCCATCGGCAAACAAGGTGGGCCTGGGCGCTCCCCAGGCTGCCATGTGGCTGACTGTTGCCGTTGGCCGCGGCCATCGGCAAAAGGCCTTGTTTGCCGATGGCCTAACGGCGCGGCCATCGGCAAACCAGACGGCGTCGGTCACCGTCAGCTCCTGGCAAAGTTTGCCGATGGGGGCGGTATGCCGATGGCCCGGCCATCGACAAACAATTTGTTGGCCGATGGCTTTTGTTCGCCGATGGCCCGGCCATCGGCAAACAGGCGCTTTCCCGATGGCCATTGTTCGCCGATGGCGCGGCCATCGGCAACAATATGTTTGCCGATGGCTTGACTTTGCCATCGGCAAACCGGGATGTTTGCCGATGACTTATTCCTTGGCCATCGGCAAACTCCTGGGCCATCGGCATAAACTCGCTCTCCGGTAGTGATTCATCACCTGTGATTAGCTGATGACACATAAATGTTGGCTTCCTGGAGACTTGCGAGTTGTGACCCTCTTCATGATACAGAACCATCATCGGCCCCCGAGATGAAAATTTTTCGAATCTTGTGCCAGTGAAGGGTAACCGATGTGCCCTGTACGCATATGCTGACCCAAATACATATTCTCTGTCTCATTTGCAATGACGGGCGGCTTCGATCCTTTGGCGACGCGTGCACTTGAGACGCACAGATAGCATGTATCCAATTGATTTGCCGATCAACTTGATGTGGTGAATATTTCCATATATCTTCAACCAACAATACCAATTGTGTTTATGCATGTACTTATCTCCTCTGCGCTATCCTGTCATCAGCTCATAGAAAGGCTCCTCTGGGTTATATTGGCAGTGGATGGATCATTCTGTCAACAGGGCCCGATGATCTATCATTTTGCCTTTCTTCCATATAAAAGGTCGAATATCCCAGTTCTCTTTGATGACTAGAAATTAACTATCTTGTACATACGTCTTCTGGAATCACGGGACGTGGCTTGCATGTCTATGCAATAATTTTCTATCTCGTGCTCCTTAATAAATACATCATGCACGTCCCTTTCTTAGCCAATGCCATGTTCCTTAGGAGGTGGAGTACAGGGCAATAGCTTTTGATCTTCTTGATTGTCTCTTGGATAATATCGGCCATCATAATCTGCAACTTTGTGTTAGCATCGGCTAAACATCATATCGGGTGTCATGAACAGCCGATCCTTATCTCAACCATCCAACAATAGATCTTTCTTGGACTGATATCTTGATTACTGGACTTACAACAAAGATTTTGGTTGCATGTTGATCTCCAGCAATTTTCCTTGTTTACGTTCCTTCTCAACTTATCTTTGAAGACATTTAGCCATCAATCTGATACGCTGGAAGGTCACCCACCAAAGGGTAGAATAATACTGTATTTATTCTCCACCATTAATTTTCTTGATTCTTCTGGGGAACTTTCACCACTTGATTTGTAATGCGACCGATGCAATATAATTATGATTAATATATCCCTGATTTATTGCAATCGGTCCTGAGTCAGATGCCATGGCAATGAACAATGTCCAATGTGTACCGAATAAATCTGAACTAGTGCTCATAGTAAGCGACAAGCATCTGTAAATTAGCTTCTTGTACCAAGTACCGCTTGAACCCAGATTCATTGTTGACTTCTGTTGATCTTGACGATTGTTGTCCCACCGGGCGTGCCAAAAAGTGTGTTGACACAAAAAGTGACGCACTGTGTCTCACACACAGCAAGCCGGAAAGCGTGGCTTCAATCGGGTGCCCGGGTGTTTCTGAATCCGGAAGCGTGCCAATCGATTTGACCTGAAAAATCGACAAGGGATAAAACGGTAAGACCAAAACTGGAACATGTCGGGTGAGACCAGACAGTTCCATATTTACGGCTCTGAAGCCACTTACGACAACATATAGCTATAGAAGCTATCTGCCAATCATGTTTGCAATTCATTCGGCTAATTCAAGATAAATGATGTAAAGGGATTTAACTGCCGAATACATGTGCATGAAGACATGTTTGAACAAGATTGAGTCATTGAAGCATAACAAACCATATCTTAAGCTAGAAGCATTATCAATACATGAACAATTATAGATAGGCAACTTGCAAATATAAATTTATTAAGATAACACATGCATAGGCTAATCCAACTAGTACGCACGTCTAGCCTTCATAAACCCGTCAAGCGTAAAACCAAAGTAAGTTAATCCACCGCATGATACAACCTACCATGATTATGCGCCACTCCTTACCTTAGATCAATCCACCACATGATACAATCTAACAATAAAGAGCTAAAAGCATGCAATTATTTAAATATACCCATAAATACTCGTTACTCGTGTAAGCATGACCGTATCGGCAAGATTGCCGAATCGGGGTCCATGAAGAAGGAACAAGCAAGCTATTATGATCTAAATCCAAGCAAAACCTACATCTGTCGCACGATATCCAGCTTTATCTAAGATCTAAACACTCTAGCATGCATGAACCCGCAACATGTGACAACCTTGATTGATCTAATTCGGCTATATGAACTTGATCTACTTAATATTGAGTAAGCATGAAAGAGTAACCAAGAGCCGAAAGAGTATCAATCTAGGTTGGGCAAAGGAGTGTTGCAAATAATTAAATATTAAATTAATTAAGCAAGCAACACGTGATAACTTAATGAATCGATTAGATCTTGCCAAATCTAACAGAGCCGATAACTATCTTTACCTATGTCTTAATCCGCCGCACGATACAAGGCACAAGTAAAAACTTCCCATGATCGAGCTTAGATCTACCGCATGTTCTAAGCTAAAACGATGAGACTACTTGCATCATAATCTAAATCCACCGCATGATACTAGACATGATAGCAAGGTTGCCGGGACTTACGGAGGTCGACGGATCGATTGGTTCTCTCGAAAAACTCGACGACACGACTAAAAGGACTCGATTTGGTTGTGAACATCCTTTTACAATGGCCGGGGTTTATATTTATACCCTGGGCTGATGACTGATGTACAAGACTTGCCTAAGAAAAATATCTAAATAAACTAAATTATTAAGGTACACGGACCCTGACTCCCTTGGCGCAAAATCCTTGGCTGATGAAAGCTTCCTTGACCGACCCGTCTGTGTCTTAGTCGGTCCAAGCATCAAGCTCCACGATACGTTCTATTTCCTTCCTTGGTAGATCGTGTAGCAACTGGACTCCTGGCGATACGTGTAGTACTGCTTGGTCAGATCTTGTCTCCTTGTCTTGGAAACTCTAGCTCACGTACACATATAAGCAGATCAATTAGCTTCCTCCTTCACGTGCGGACTCAGCATGCGGACAAATAAGCTGATCACCTAAATCGTGTCGAATTCATGCGTGTCTTCTCTTCCTTAATCTTCTGGCTTTCCTCATCTCTTGTGATGGTCTTTCCATGTATACGCATCCTTATTTGCTTGCCTTGCTTTTATCCAAGAGATAAGGAGGACTTCTCCGATTCATTGGATTAGCTTGATGTGCATTCAGACGTGATCTTCTATCTTGAATAATCCTTTCTTCTATGCACAGAGTCCATCTCGTAGTAACATATATCCATGTATTGAACCAACCGATCAGTAGATAGACCTGGCCAAATAACTATGCTAGCTAAGTGGCCGTCGTGTATAAACACCTCTGATGGCTTGATCACGCGCCTTTTAGCCATAGGTATATGTATGTCTTTTCTCCAAAATAATATTTCTTGGCCGGCGGAAAATTCCTAAACACCATATACCTCAAATATATTAAAGAATATCCCCTTGTCACTGGTACTTCTTGGCTGTCCAAATTTTGGTGTCAACACTCACACACATGTACCTATGAACTAACTCATGTGTATCTCAACCATCACATATGTTAGTCCACCTAAAGTTGTCACTCAATTATCAAAACCAAACAAGGGCCTTTCAGCATTTTTCGTTGTGGTCGTGATGTCCTCCGAACTATTCGCTCCGTCCAAAATAAATTTATTGAAAACATAAATGCTAATACTATTTATTATAAACTTGGTCGAACTTGAGTCAGTTTGACTAACAAGGTTTTTATAATTGCATCCTTTTCTGATCGTAGGCACTATGTTGTGGCATGAGCGGCAAAGTAAGTTCTACCATTGGATTCTAATTTAAAGATAAGAACTCAACTAATCTGAATAAGTTGTTTGAATGATTAAACTCTTCTTCTTAATTACAGTGATCCACAAATTTTTGTGTTATCGATAAAAAATTTAAAAATCAATTACGCAACCAATGGCTCATTATTCTAAAAAATGAAATGTTGATTGCCTTCGCAAGCAACTAGAGGACAAAGCTCTGATAAAGTTGAAGAGTCACCATAGCCACTGGATTGTAAATGGATGGCATCGGGAGGGGGGAAGTCACCTGTGACTTTTCTTCAGCACGTTAGAGAATCCACGCCGGAGAGACGGCGGCGGAGGGATGGACTCGCGATGGCACGGGCGGCGGAGGGGAAGGAGACCGACGCTGTTGCATTTTACCCTTAACGGGCCGTGTTGCTGGGCCGGAAGGAAGCGTGGAGGAGTTGTAGCGGCTTGGCTTCAGCTAGTCCATCGGATTCCAGGAACTGTTGGATAGAGCTGACTGCTGGCTGAAGTCGTGAGGGGCGAATTTAGAGGATCTCGTTCCACAAACACAACATGTTCGATCTTATTAGACCATGTGAAACTTGGTGAGGAAATTTGACAAAATCACAATAGTTGTTTTTGTAAAAGTTTGACAAAATCACACCACCATTTGCTTAAGATGAATAAGATAGGTTTTGGTCTTTTATCTCAACATCAAACGACCCGTTATGGTGAAAAAAAAAACATGAAACGACCCTTCCGCCATCCACTTGGCACAATTTTACAAGAAACCAGTGGAGTGGTGTGGGTGCCCCTAGTCCAAATCATCAGGTGTTGCACTGTTAGCACTGATGGCGTTCAGGTTAGCACGAGAGAGCCTAAAGATGGGGCACGCAGTGGCAGAAATCATAAAAAAAATAAAAAATGTTATTTTCTCACCAGAAACCCTGCTCGTCCTCTCATGTACACTACTTCAAAATTATGAATATACAGAAGATTCATAACCCTGTCAAGCAAATCAACTCCCAGGAAGAAACTGGGATTTTTTTTTTTTTTTTTTTTTTTTTTTTTTTTTTTTTTTTTTTTTTTTTTTTTTTTTTTTTTTTTTGAGAACAAGAAACTGGGAAAATTGGGTGTCAAGTTTAACAACGACCCAATCCAAAGTCAAGGTAACAGTAAACAAGAAAGTTATGGTGTCATTTTAACAACAAACATGCAAGTGATCAATGGCATAATTAACATTGTGAATAATCTCCTTGCATCAACAAATTTTTGCAGGTCAAATAATAGAATATTGAGAAGGTTTAAGAAACAACCACCATGCAAAGGAACAAATGTCAAATGTCAGCTGATTTAACAGGAAGCAGGCTCAAGTAGAAACATTATGAATGGGCAGCAGAACAGTTTTCACTAGCAACGGTGTGGAGAGAGCGAGAATCAACAGTTCATGGATCAATAATCAACTCAACACTCCTTGTATGTTTCTCCAGGTAGAAACATTTAACTAGCGATTCTAGAAGATCCTTTCGAAGCAAAACACAAAATGAGCAAGTTCCTTAGTTCAGTCTTTTTTCTGCAAACTTGATGCGATCAAAATTAATCTTCTCTAACCGATCCTGCATAAGGAAAAACATAATGTAAAGTTGTATACACAGTAGGCACAAAGGAAACAAGCAATATATGCACAGACTAAACTGCAATTGTGCTGATCCTCCTCCTTCTAACAGAAAGACAAAAAAGGTTTATGACAGATAAATTTACTGGTAGTGTGAACTAGGAAAACATTGCATAGCCATTAGGCGCCTTCATTGAAATAGTTTTCAGAACACCATATAGAGTAGTGCAGATAATGTATACAAAGCTGCTATTGCAAAACATCGACCAAAAGAGTTGACTGGAGTCCATGCAAAATTGTTAGGTTCAGATTAAGTTTTTTTCCTATGCCAAAGAATGCTAAAATATATGAAATCAACAAGAACATGAACGTCCATCCTCCTGTGTAGGTACAGGATGGAAACAGAAGGCGGTAAAAGATGGTGTATGGAGTCTTGATGCGAGTTCCTTATCCTGACAGAAGTGAAAGCACTAGCTCAGAGCACTGGCTTAAAGTATCACTGGTAATTACCTTTCCTGTTACACGCCTTACTACCAGCTAAAGGTAGGACATTGAGCTTTTATTTCATGTTGAAAAACATGTTTTGAATACGGGAAATAGAGGATTATAGGTTTTCTGTCAAATTATTAATTTGAAACGACCAATGCTGAATTGCTGATAGTGGCCACTTCAATAATATCAAAAAAGATTATAAGAAATGTGGATGGATATCTAATAAGTGGAGTCTCCTTTTATGAGCATTGAAACGAATGACTTTCGATAAGTTGATTTACTTCCTAGAAAGTTCACTGGGCCTGTTCTCTAGATTATGCTGACTACAAGGTGCTAGTTAAAATAAACCTATGTCCTCTTATGTTTGAAATTGTGTTGGTTTTCAGGCGAGAAATTGTCAGTATGTGGTTAAGGGAACTAATCATGTACATTGAAAACTGACAGGACAAACAAATAAGATTGAGAAATGATTTGTTTCTGGTCCTTCTTTAAAGGGTATATCTCAAGGTAGAATTCCTAAAAAAGAGTAATGAAATATAAAAAAATTAAGGGTGAAGTGAAACTATTGGTATAATCTATAATGTCACACAAAAATATGTAAGATAAAAGTTTGCAACCCAACACGAAGTTTCTTTACCTCAAACTGAACCTGAGCTTGAGGTGAAGCTCTTCTGTAGTTTAGTAACTCATTGAGTGGGTCATCTTGAGAAAGTGAGCATTTATCCACATACAATGTGCGGAGAAGGCTTGCTTTGGAGAGAATAAGCTTCATAAAAGGCAATGGAAGCCACCCCTTAGAACTAGTTATTTCTACAACTTGGAGATTGGCACACATGCCATCAGTCCACTGTGCATTTAGGAACTCCCAATTGGCAACCCTTTTCGGTTGTCGAAGCTAACCAATAAAAGTAAATAGAGAAATTAGTTGGTATTGTTATCAAAATCACTTTCAAAAGCTGTAATGATGAATATCCGAAAGGCAACTTTCAATATTACCTCCATTTTAAGTCTTTCAAGATTCGGAGAGCTCCTTAGTAAGAAAAACATTAATAAAATGTCGTGAATGCTATCAAAGTCTGTAGATAATTCCATGCTCTCCAAGTTGGAAAAGGTGAAAGGAGTGGCATCCATTTTAAAATCACATAGCTGGGAGGGGGAAAAAGAATTAGACAATAAAATCAAAGCAGTAAAAACTGAACACAGTTGTGGAACGATGGATGGGGTTTTATAGCATTGTGTTGAAGCAAGGGAGCACACAGAAGCTAAATCCATGGAAGCAGCATGCATATGGTACCATCAAACTTGTTTCGTTAGGCGTTGCTAAGGCAGGGTATCAAATTACTTATTTACTCGAGCAAACCAAGTTTACAACATTATTAAGTCAATAATGTAAAGTTGAACTTGTATGGAAATGTAGTAAAATGGTCTGATGATTGTTGTATCACAATATTCGTTGAACTTGTAGTAAAACGCTCCTGACATTCATGATTTATGTTTATGCGAAACAAACAAAAATAAAACAAAATAGGGTGATAATATATAGGAGCAATTAAACAATGTACCTCTATGTAGAAAATGAGCTCCTGGACTTGGGAAGCACTAGTGACAAACTCTGCGAAACCAGCAGATCCACCCAGACGGCAGGCTGGCACATTGATGGATGCATATTGGAGGCGCGGCATGTCACCAAATCGCGAGTCCCAGATACAATTAGAAATAAGTCCCAGAGTTTGGAGATTGGGCGCCTCAATCACGCACTCTGTATCACCGGGCCACACGTCCTCAAGGAAGAGGACACGAAGCATGGGTGAAGCACGAATCATGGCCTGCAATTGGCTCTCCCCATCGATTGCAAAGTCGACACGCGTGAGGTATAGCTCCTTGAGCACGGGGAAGCCGGCGAATCCTCCGCCGGGCTGAGGAAGCGGTGGAATGAAGCACCGCTCCAGGCTGAGGGACACGAGACGGTCGCAGGAGAAGATGGAGTGGACGGTGAAGAGTCGTCCAACGCTGCTGAAGATGGAGATGGACTCGACGCTGCGCCGGGAGAGCGCGACGAGCCAGCGGTCGACGTAGGAGGTGAATGCGCCGCCGTGGAGGTGGGCCGCGAACCGGGAGACGCAGGGACCTGCGTAGCGGAGGAGCACGCGGTCGACGGCTGAGGGGGGCGTGCCGTCGGGGAAGGAGAGGGCGAGCCCGGGGACGGTCTCCCAGCGGCGGCGCCAGGCGCGGGAGAGCGCCGAGACGCGCACGGCGTCGCGGAGGTCCAGGCGCCCAAGGATCTCGTCCTGCAGGTGCTCCGCGAGCGAGGACAGCAAGTCCACCGGCGGCGGCGGGGGCGGTGGATCCATCGGCGGCGGCGGCGGGGCGGCGAGGGTAGCACGAGGACTCGATGAGGCTAGTCGTATTTTAAGGAGAAAAAAACTAAATTTCTGGAGTGCAGCCCATCGTGGAAATGGGCTGGGAATCGCGACCACAGCCCAGCCCATCGTGGAAATGGGCTGGGAATTGCGAGCACAGCCCAGCCCATCGTGGAAATGGGCGGAGCGAGGTGATTTCAGGTGAGCTTGCCTTTGCCTGTTCCCCTGTGCTGCGAATTCATCTGAACTTGCAAGTTGCAATCTGGTTACTGCTTACATCCTCATCGCTGCAAAATGGATTTCACATGAACTGAAAACCGTGCTGCACAAAGGCAACAAACAGCCATCTTTTTACACAGACATCCACTGAAAGAAGAGTCCTGTTTTCCTTTTTGTTCTTTTGCCTTGTGGATAATCACATCCAGATCAGCACTTGAGTTCATCACTGTGAATGAAAAAGAAAAAAACCGAAAGCGACCGACGCAGTTTCTGCAAAGAAAAATTCTCTCTAGAGTTTGGGCTGCAGAATCTTCAGCTGGTCAAATCTTATCATGAGCAACGCTCGAATTAGGAATTTAGGAGTGCCGCTTTTCTGTGCACAGTAAAAAGAAGCAGGAGGCAGGCAGGCACGCCCCCTGTGGGTATCACTATCACTATCCTTTCTCCACAAACACAAAGTAGCTGTCTCCATTTTTCAACCGGAGAATCCGAATTTGCAAAGGGGTAGAGTGCAGAGTCGACTCAGCGTGTCTAACATTGGTAGGACAAGAATAGAATTCCGGGACACAATGCTTGGCTCCTTTCCATTCCTTTTTGGCTCTCACTCAATCAAAGTACACAGCAGGCTGGCTAGCAGCGCACACGGCTGGCTTGCTAGCGTATTTACATTTCTCAGATCTTTTGCCGCTCAACAGTTACTTCTTTTTCTTATATATATAATAACATCAAGCTTCAAAACACACTTGATTTTACATCAGCTGTCGCTGTTGTTGACGACGATAATAGTAGTTATACATGTCCACGAAGGGTTCAGTCTATAATAGGCAAACCCCTGGGACGATTGCCGGAAGGAGTTCTTGGTCATCTTTTCCATGAGGTGACACCAACGGCGACATTGCTCACCTGGAACATAGCAGAAGAAACAAAAACAGTCAAGTCTGATTGATTGTTCATAGTTCACTTGGTGAGTTGACAGAGAGGGAAAACGAACAGGTTATGGTCATAGTGTTTGAGATAAGCCCTCACCAGTTTGCCCTTGTCATCCAGCGTCTTAGGATTCTCCACCAGAACCGTCTGGGGTCGAGCATCCTGCAAGTAGGAGCATGAAAGTTTAGCGAATAAAGCCTGTTTCATTTTCATTATCTTCGAACATTTGACATCAGTCTGAATTTAGACGGTTTGCTTCAACCCAATGGACCAGCGCTTTTATCCCCAATACTAGATGGTCCATGAGGATTTCATGTGAAAAATCTCGGCGGGACGCGTGCCGAATGTGCTAATCATTAGTACTTGCCTACTTGAGGAACTGATTCCCATGAAACCATGGAGCAACCTGAACCTACCAAAGTTGGGATTTTTATGAAGGACAACCCCACAATTGATCCAACAAAAGGGTGGTTGTGCTGTGGTCACCCCCGGCTTAATGGTCCCATCCCATAGAATTACTTTGGACACCAACAGTATTGCCTCCTATTAACTTTGGTGTTCTATGTGTGGAACTGTACTGACTGTTTTTTTAGGAATCAACTTTACTGACATGTATAACACAAGGACTCATCGATGGCACTGGTCGTCCAAAGCCACCAGCGTTGTTGTTCTGTGCGAAGTAGTTTGTAAATGGAATATGAGTTGCCATTGACTACATATGCAACGACGAAAAGAAGACAATTCAGTTTGGCAGTACGCCTGCATACCCTGACTGGATTAACGTTGCGGCATGTTGGGCATCCGACTGTCGTCGCTCCCGGTGGGTATGCCAGAGTTGTCCGGCATTTCCCGCATGACAGGTGACCCATCTGGTTTCCTGCTTCAGTTTAGGATCAGGAAACTTGTGTCAGCTGGAGGATGAAACTTGCAGGAGAATGCAGTTGTAGCCTTTTTGTGTTGCAGGTAGACTAAAGGGAATTGGATATGAGGTTTCACCTGATCTTGTGGAGTTGAGCCTGTTACAGTGTGGGCAGCGTATGTTGGTGGCGCTGCGGGAGTGCACCAGCATGGTGAAGCAGCCTCCGCAGACGAGTTCAGCCATCTCAGGTCCTACAAGAAACAAAACAGAGTTTTGGCTGAGAAAACTGAACAGGCAATTGCGTCTTCAGACTGTAGCATCATGCTGACTCTTTTTTGTGCCATTTCATCAGAGAAAAAGGCTTTGTGCTTTATGCTGCATATATGTATGTACCTGATGGGTTGGCGGCGGTGAAAGTGTTGCAGGTTGGGCAGCAGACCCCGGTGGCTCCCCTTCGGTACTGGAGAAGACGCTTGCAGCTGCCACAGACCAACTGGCTATGCATGCCTGCAATATATTGGTGCGGTTAGAATTCCAAATCCCAGTTCAGCTGCTAGAGGATGCAACACTTTGATCTGACAGTTACAAAACAGGCTACGTGGCTATTGTGTATCCATCACATCTTTCTTTATGGACTCAAGAAAAAAAAAGAAAAGGGGGATGAACTGCTATATGCAGCTGTCACTCTGGAAGCAGAGTGAGAGCTATCTGCTATATTATACTGCATTTGCGACCATGTTTTCCTTAATGGAAAGGATGAGGCCATGAACGTGGACTGGTCACATTTTGCGGCGGGCAAAATTCGACATGCACAACACAGGTGCTTAGCTACCTGTGCTGTGCTTGTGCATCAGCCTGACCTGAGATCAATCTGTGAACTTCTAAAGCATGGTACATACACATACGCAATGCATATGGTATCGCATCACAGCCATAGATGAGATGAGAAACTCAGAGCTTGCACGCCATGGTAATAAGCTAGCCGCCGCTCAAGGAGGAGAAAGAAAGGAATCTGCTAAACCCTGAAACCCAAGCATGCAAGCCATAGGTCAAGAATGAGGATTTACCAAGGCAAGAACCCCAAGCTATACGCCGAACGACGCACGTACGTACGCCTTTGAACTGCAGGTAAGCTAGTTGGAGGGAAGAGAGAGAGAAGCTGGCCGGAGGAGATGATGATGGAGAGAGGGGTTTGAGTTGTGGAGCTCCACGGTGGCAGGAGACCGGGGGTTGGGGATCATATTTAAGGGCGGGCGGGGATGGCCGGCCGGCCAGCCGAGGTGGTGGATTCTCTCATCTCTGGGCCGGGGGGAATGGGATGGGGATAGATTATTATTCGCTGGCCTGGCCTGGCCATTGGAGGAATCCCGGAAAGAAACCGACGTCGGCGCCGGGGGAGATGATGCTGAGTGGATGGATGGGCGATGCGTGTGCCTGTGCCTGTGCCTGGGCGATGCCTTTCGGATATGGCCGAATTCCCTGCCCATAGACTCAGCTCAGCTCAGCTGCCAAGCTCTCTTCCTCGATCGACCTCTCGTCTCCTCCTCCTCCAGTCCAGTCCTCCTTCCATAGAGATCGAATCTCCCCCCTTGGCGCCAATAATTCCGCTTGCTCCATCGGGCTTCTTTTCGTTTTCTTGATGAAGAACAAAAACTTGGAATTGGGGGATTCGGTTCTGACTTGTCAAGGCGGCCGCGACAAGTGTGCTCGGCGTTAGCTGCTGCCTCAGCTTGGCTAGCTTTACACCTCGGTTTGGAATTGCGGTTTGAATTCCGCCTACGCCTAGCTTTAGCTTGGCGCGCCTTCCAACTAGCTTCAGATCGAGATACACGAGCTACCTTTCAGTTGGAACTGTAGCTTGGGAGGCCGTACACACACGCACTCTTTTATTCTCTATTAATGTTAACTTATTATATTTATTATACTATCCTCACGTTCTTATGCCCAGATAAATGTTTCAACTATTACTCCCTGTGATTAAAAAGGACACCTGTTAGGTTAAGGCCCTGTTTAGAACAGATTTTTTTATGGTCATTGATGCACATTTTTTTGGTATCCCTAGAATATGTATTTATCAAATAATTCAGGTTAAACATATTTTTACGGTTCCAATTATGAACCTACGCATATGTGTCCACTCACTCCCTCCGTCCCAAAATAACCGTCGTTTTCGCTAAGTGAGAAATATTTTTGATTAAATATATATTAAAAATATTAATATTATGTTACATGATTAGTATCATCGAAAATATCTTTGAATGTAGTTTTTTAATAAACTTATTTCGAGATACAAATATTACACGTATTTTTTTTACAAATCGAATCGAACTTGCGGCGTGGAAACCCAAAACGACAGTTAATTTGGGAAGAGGGAGTAGTTATTGCCTTATTGGTCATTTTTTTCTTCTCTTATTTTGTGCCCTTATTTTGTGATCAACCGATAAACTGAAAACTGTGTAAAAAAATTGGTTGTGTGCAGTCGCAAAGGTCAAATTTTTCTTTTAAAAAAAAACCATTTTTTTTACTTTGCGACCTAATTTATATCCATCCTTTGATGGTTGGTTTCCTTTTCATTTGAGTATATAATACTGGTATTTTTCTTCTGAATTGAGGTTGTTTGGATAAGTCCATTTCCTATGTAAATTGTAACAACTCCAGTTTTAGGCTTTTTAAATCTTGCACTTCATGAGCATAATCATCCCATAAGCATCTCATGCTCATAATTGTCTGAATCGCTTGATGCTTGTTTCCTTGTGGTTAAATAGATTTATTTGTTATATATATATATTAAGTAGTTTTCAAACTTTTCCAAAAAGCCCTGTTTACATTGCTCAGATCAAGTTGTTACCTGAATAGAGTTTTAGAGCAAATTATTTGGAGAAAACTTTGTTTTTACACCAAGTCATGAAAATGGGTTTAAGGCTTTCAAAAGGGCAAAAACAGAAAGGGGAATATTGAAAAATAATATTTTTTATAATTCTAATTTGACCCTAATTCACACTTTCAAATCTAGGCCGAATTAGCAAAACCTTCCAACATGAAAAGTATTCTACTCATCAAATGGAGTAACTTTCATGTTTTAAGTTTTTTCAAATTCGCAACGGTTTGGAAACTGCAGGGGGTCAAACTTTTCAGGTCAAGCCAAAATGGGTGGGTCCCACCTGTCATCATCATCGTCCCTCTCTCTCTTTTCCCCGTTTCCCGTCGCTGGCGCCGGAGCAGCGATGGCGCCGCTGCTGCTGCCGCTCTGCCCTGCCTGCTCGCCTGCCGCCTCGCGCTCGATGCCGCACACCGCTGGCCGCCAAGCACAACGCGACGCTGGCCAGGGTACTCGAGCGCGCACGCCACTGCCACCCCGCCATCATTACCGAGCAGCACGCCGCGCTTCCCCCTCCGCCTGGCTTCATAAGTGCGTGGGCAAGCTGCCCTGATGCCGGCCTCCTCGTCCATTCCTTTTCCCCACTCCTCACCCTCTCCCTTATCCTCCACGCCGAAGCGGAGCCGGGACCGGGCCGCCATTGGCATCGGCCGAGCTCGCACCGCCGCCGCACACTTCTCCCACAGAGCCTCCTCGTCCCTCGAAAACGCTGCCAAGAGCTTCGCCTAGTCATCCTCCGTGCCGCGCGCGCGCTCGCCCGCCCTCCGCGCCGCCGGAGGTGCTGCCCACCGGAGCGGCCAGCCGCCGGGCCGCCGGCGTGCGCGGCCGGGGCACCTCAGGCCGCCGCGCGCCGACCTGAGGCCGCCTACGGGTGCGCGCGAGCCCCCGGGTGCTCCGCCGCCTTTCCTTGGCCGCCGGCGAGCCCCGAGTCGGCCGGCCCCAAGCCGATTTCGAGTCTCCCTGTCCTTCACGCGCGTGGACCAGTGAATCAAAATTTGACAAAGGTTGGGGTCCTTGGTGCATAATAGCCAGGCACAGCAGGTCACAAATATAGGCCTGGTTAATTTGGGGAGAAGTCGGGGGCCTTTCTGAAAAGTGCTTGTCCTATATGATTTTCGTAATTGATTTTCCAGAAAATCATGTTAAGCTTCCAAAATTCATAAGTTGCCCATTTTAAGTCCAAATTGAGTGATTCAACTTGCAGTATTTTTGTTATGGGATGAACTATGCCTAGAAAATATGAAATGCCATGTTTGAGATACTTTTATTTTGAGATTAGAATTAATTATTGAATTGCTAGATAACTTATAAAATGCATAGTAAATAGAATATTGTTCAGAAAAATATGGTTCTTGTTTTGTTAATCTTATTTTGTGATGCCCTGTCTATGAAAATTATATCATGTGCATGTTATATGTAAAATTATGATGTTGTAGTTCAAGTGGGATTCTAGGGCTATTCTTGGAATAATTCAAAAATGCTTTTTGTTGAACTAGTTTTGGGTTGATAATTTTTATAGGCCTCTTATATGACATAAGGTAGCGCTTGAAGTAGTGGGACCTAAGGTTTGGTATACTTTGTAGTACAAAGTATTTTTAGGACCATGTATAGGTGCTACCTTGTCATTTTTGTGTAGGATAGCATACTGATCAAAATGGGATAAAATTTGGTTGGTAGACTAGTATTGCCATGTTATGTCTACTGTAATGTTTGTAGGATTTTAGGAGTAGCCAATCTTGGTGCTCCTGTTCAACTTTTGGATGTTTAAATTAGGGGTTAAGTCCATTGATGCTAGGCTAATCTAATTATAAGTTGGGTTTCTGGTCAACTTGTCTAAAGATGATAGTTAGTGTGTTAGCTTGACCATCTACTGTTAAAGTTTCATGGTCATTGCATGAATGGTTTAGGAGTTATGGGTGTGACAAGATGGTCACCAGGGCTGTTTTTGTGGCTGTTTTGCCAGAATCAATCCTGATGTTCTGTGTTTTAGGTATAGTTAACCTGGGAATCAGTTTGTGATGTCTTCAGATGTTTGATGGAGAATTTCATAAGCTTTCCAGAATGTCTTCATTCATATCCATAGGGTCTATGGTTATTTATTTATGATTTATTTACTGATCTGTTAGTTATATGGTTAGGATGATTATGTGTGAGTGTAGTCTCTTTTGGCTTTACCGACTTGTTTGCGATGATAGTAGAAAGGGATGTCGTACTAGGATTACATTGTTGTAGTAGAAAACGTAGTAGATGACATGTGCTTATGGTATACGTTCTTGGATGATGTTGACTACCTTGTAGAAAGAATAAGCAAAGCCCGCATTCGCATGATCATACCATGTGTATTCTTTGTATTCATACATGCACCCGCATCATACAGGATCGCTAGGAGAACAGAATGTGACGTGAAATAAGGATCCAAAGGAGGAGTCACCAAGGGGAACCACGGCACGTGAGGTGATCGAGAACCAGGAACCAGACGTGGAGTGATCAAGTGCTAGGAGCTTCAACATTGATCGTATTAGGAAGGCAAGCTCCGGAGCATTTCTCCTACGGTTTGCAAAATGATTTACTTTGCGTCCTTTATTGCTTATGATGCATTAAGTTTATAGGCGTTACTTGGAACCGTTACTGCATTATGAGTACCTTGATCCACCTGAATACCTTACCCTTTTTAAGTTCAGGATCGTTCATATGCTTAGCACGCTTAATTAGATCGGTAGAAGACGGGTGATTGACCCTCATCCGCGAGGTAGGTGGTTACTACCCTATGGTTGATACTATGGAGGTTGGTTAGAGAACATAACCATGTGGCCTTGTTAAATCACGACTAGTCGGAGTTTGTGGTGTGTTAGACCACGGAAACTCCGGCGATGTCACTTAAGGGACTATGGCTTTGTACGTCCTCAGATCATGTTGAACAATGCCTCACAGATAGCTGGAAGGATGCGATCATCCGACCGCGAAGCCTTGACGATGTTTGGGCCGGAATTTCAGCAGAGTTGAGTGTATTGCCCACAGGCGCGGTATTAAAGCCAGTGGCCGGTCGCGCCGGAGAGACCTGGTAGCCGGGCATGCCCTGGTGTAATCGTATTTGCTGAAATCCGCGACTCCACCCGAATAGACCAAGGTGATCTAATCGACTCCGACGGGAGACGTGTGGTTTGTGTGAGGAATACCCGCCAGCTGGTTTGCAATCGATTATAATCGCCATCGTTCCTGGACAGTGAACACTTGACCGAGCAGCGGCACTGTCGCAAATCATTGTGAAAATTAGGATGGTTATGGTTCTATGTTGTTGATGCTGGTATGCTCAACCTGAAGGATAGGATAGTTTTGTTTGCTCATACCCTGGAGTTGGAATAGTACAGGTGCTAATCTAGTGATGTCAGGATCCAACCTAAAAGATGATAAGCTAGAGAGTCCTTTATCACTAAATGATTATTTAATAAGCTCATCTTTTATCGCAAGTTTAAATGAGTCAGCTACCCCACTCATAAAGCCTTGCATACTCCTTGGTGTCACTTTATTTTTGGTTTATGACGGGTAAGTCTAGCTGAGTACCTTCTTGTACTCAGGGTTTTATTCCCACTTGTTGCAGATCATAAAACCTTTGCTGTGGCAACAAGATGGACCTGTATCCCACTACGGGAGGATTAGACCTTGGGCAAGGTCATCTCTTATATCTCATACCTCTATGCTTTTGCTGGATTTGATGAAGGACCAGGCACTATTTTGAACTAAGTGTGCGTTTGTAAAACAACACTTTATTTTGCTTCCGCAGTTTGGTTTTTAACTTGGCATTGTAATAACTATTTCATAAACTCCGATGTAATCAATTACTTGTGAACTTATGTATTACTATGAACGGTTTTATGTTGAACTTAATTCGGTCTGGGCTGTATTGTGGAAAGTTTGAAATCCTTCGTGGTTTCACGAACTACAGGGTTGGTATAAGCGTCATGTGCTAATTAAGTTGCTTAAGCGACACCATTAGTACATTATGTTTATATTAATTGGTCGGTTCTGTTACATAAATTGAGTGGACAAGAAGAAAAATTCATTTGCCTCTCTTAAATCCACTTGTATTATCCGCATCTATTGATAAACCCCTGGAATAATAAGGAATAATGAGGATTTACTCATGAGCTTGCACCTTTCACTCTCATTGTATTAGATTGGACTAAACTTGTTTGCTTCTTATGCGTGAAAGAACTGTACTCCAACACTCTCACTTCCTACAATACAATACATATAGATTAAACAAGCCCTGCAGTTACACCATGGCTTACTTTTTGTTGCCAACGCCCATCCACAGCATTTTGTCGTCACCATATCCATACTCGCGTTCTCCGACAAGAACGAGATGAGCTATCTACGATGAGCATCTACAAAGTCTACATCTCATCAAGATGGGCTATGCTTGCACGACTTTTAGTTTCCTTAGATATTTAGGCATTGGCCATGCAGGCATCCATACTTGCATAGTAGATGCACGCATCACTGCAGAAACCGTACACTACCACCTATCGGAGTTTACAACGAACGGCCAATACTCTTTCTTCAGTTTAGGCTTCACTTTAAGCACTCATTTTAAAGGGCCATGCTCGAGAGCAAGCCTACTCTTTTTAGACTAAATTTTAGGCTAAATCACTGTTACAAGTAGGATTTCTAGGGACAGCTGCAGATGGTTTCTAGGACGGTTAGAAAACGAGCCGCCTTTGAACCCACGACTGGTAGCCTCACACCGTCACACGTTCCTTTTTCTAACCGCTACTATACATCTTAATGTCACTTATGTCTCTAAAGCAATTATTCACCTCGTATTCACTTTACCTAGTTTTGAAATATGTATTTGAAATCCTAAATGAATTCAAATGAAAATGTTTATAACTGCAAAGTTATAGATGTCATCAAGCACTACAACTTTGGTTTATGTCATTTCTCCATCTCGAGGTCATTTGAAAAATTCAAATTTTAATATGTGAAGAATCCAAACTAAAATTGTGGACTATATATTATTTTAAACAAAATATTTCTGAATTGCAATGTTTTATATATTTTTGAATTTATAACTTTCGTCTAGATCGTTTGCCCATTATAGGTTGTTTGGAAAACTAAAAATTAATTACTTTCACTCTCCATGAGCAAGTGCAATCACCATGCATAGAGTAGTGGGGCAAGCAATAATAATAATAATAATAATAATAATAATAATAATAATAATAATAATAATAATAATAATAATAATAATAATAATAATAATAATAATAATAATAATAATAATAATAATAATAATAATAATAATAATAATAATAATAATAATAATAATAATAAATAATAAATAATAATAATAATAATAAACATTTCATTATGTATCTTCAAAATTTATTAACAATATCGTATTCATTGTATATTGCACTAAAAAGAAAGAAAAAAATCTTAACACTAGCATCTACAAAGATACAATACCTTAGTTGGTTTAAATCCATTATATTATCGTGACTGCTATAGCTACAACTAGAACTTATTTGACAACAGTATATCCAAAGGAACTACCATTCATAACCCTAACTTTAGCCAATTTATTAGTATAGCTATTTAAATTCAATTATTATTATGTAACTTTACCCATAAAACCCTACATCAAACAAATGTAAAAAAAAAAGGTTAACGACCTACACAATGTGTATTTACATGATCTTCATGGCATATCTGAAAAACCACCCACCAAATTGCAAATTTCCACTCACAAAAGCAAGCTCTGGCAAGGAGAATAGAAGGGGGAATAGGAGAAGAAATAAGAGGACCTGCCATGACCTGTATAGGTCTTATCGCGCTAGGTGGCGTGACACAACATATAGGGAGACCAACCATGTTGGCCCTAGTCGTCCGATGATGCTAGTGTGGCGGACATTGTGGTGTCAATGCATATAGCCCATTGATGCGGCTAAAAAAGGTTAGATATGAAAATAGTTTTAAATCAGATCATTATTAAAAGAATCATTAACCATTTTTTTTTTAAAAAAATCATCTAACACAAGTGGTTGTTAAAGATTTCTATTCTTGGAATGTTGGTGATTAATCACTCGATACTTATTATTGGCCCCACCCCACCCACATGAATATATAATTTGACAACCAAATGAAATCATTTGTGAGTAAGAAAAGATCTTATCAATAATGAGACCAGAGGTGGTTGCATCTTTTAACATACTGTACGAATAGCACTAGTTAGTTACAGATTCTCCATCCATTGGAGGCGTCGCCCTCGATGTCAATGCATCTTTCCTAGTCAGAACACCATTTTAGCTGCCATGTGGCAGTGTCATCCTTCGTGCCACGTCGGCTTTGTTCTCTGGCGTCAAATCATTAGCAGAGGTCAAAGGGAATACTTGTACAGGAGTCCGGCACGTGGATGGCTGCCATTGCGTACCCTTTTTATGGGCATCCCCATCAATAATCGTGCGAGCTCCGGATCCTGGCATTGCATTCGCTTTGCATAGGAAAACTATAATAAAATAAAAGTAAATGGCTAATAATGCCAATTTAAATTTAAATAGTAGGTTTTATAAGGAAACTGACCCCTTTCTTTTCTCCTATATATGCGGATAAATTATATTCTTGAGCAGTAATGCCCCACTGAATTTCATATATATTTTTTGTGTCCATGGGAAAGAGATGCCACTGCAAAGTTAGTTTCTGCGACATTTGGAAAATGATGTATATCAGATTCACTCGTGTGGGTCATGGAATCATATGTCAAGCTCACTCAACAACTTGCATCTTATCCTGGGTGCACCATTTTCTTTTTGCCACTGTTGTATCTATTTCCCCTCCGTATAATTTGTCGCCACACTCTCACTCGTTAAGAGAATCTTTACCCAGGTTAGATTTTCCATATGAAAAGAAGGTACAACCAAATATTTTTCACAATAAAAATAAAAATAAGAGAAAATCTCATACTCATGTCTAGTTAGATCATGCATGAACTCTCCCTCCATTCGGGAAAGAACTCAATTCTATGTTCATGAGGAGAACTAAGCGAACAAGCCAAATTATGCCTATCATCCTGCCACCGAACCAACAAGAGTTGATCATTTCTTAGAAAAAAACAGTGGGCCTTCTACCCTAAAGTCGCATTCTTTCACGCACATGAGCTTCTTTCTACAATTGCATTCTTTCCCGAACAGAGGGAGTACATTTTAAGGCCTGTGCAGTCTAGCACTGGTTCATAGAAAATAGCTAGAGCTAGCAATATTGTTAGAAAGGAGAAGTTGACTCAAGAGCAAAAAGCATGGTGGACCCCATGTAGAAATAAATTGTTAGCTTGACCTGACAGCTTCGTTTCCTCTGCACGTCTGAGACCTGAGAGGATACAAGTTGGTCGCTTATTCATCAACAATGAACTCGTGATCTTGCATCAGCTCATTCTCTCTCTTTCTCCTTCATGAGTCGCTTCATGCAATTGTTATGTTGATTCATTGCTACGCTACGTCGGACGATGAATCAGTTTTAAAAGCCACTAGAGAAGCCCTATATAGAAAAATATTCATTACCTATTTCTTTTATTACCGCATATTAGTTAACTATATATGATAATTGTTATTTAGATCAATGGTTCATAATTGTTTCAAAGTACCATAGCAAAACCCATTTGATTTAGTTTAAAACTAAATTGAGCTACATGTTGGAACCTATAGACCAAATAACATGAAAATGCGCATGTACGCCCCCACATACATGCTCTACCCCCTCCGGTGACAAAAAAGTGACATTTGACTATTTGAGGTTGTCTTCCAAGGTAGGCCTCGAGGGCTTGGAGAGCTGCTCGCGACACCTGAGCTCCACCACGCTTGTCGCACTTTGGTTGCAAATTTGGGCCACCATGTAATCTTTTAAGTTGTATCTAATAGTTAGGGTTGTTGCTACTTTTCGGTGTTGGATGTTGGTCACTCGCCTCCATCTAACATCGAGTATGTTATAGGTCTATTGACCATCTCTTCCTCTTAATGAAATACAGGCATATACGCTTGCTCACGAAAAAAACTATAAAATACTACTTTTTATGTGTTGAGTTTAAATGCTTGGAATGGCACAAGTAGATTTATGTTATTCTCTTAGTATAAAAGGATATAATTATGAGATTTCTGTCAAATAAATTAAATTAGTTTAAGTTTGACTAAGTTTGCAATATTATTAATAATGTTTATGCACCCATTAAAGTGTACTACAAAAATAATTCGGCAACTAATGTTGGTACTTATTTTGTATTATGAATGAATTTAGTATTTTTTTTATAATTTTAGTCAAAGTTTAAAGTGTTTGACTTATCAAAAAGCGAAAATTGTATCCTTTTGTGGATATAAAGGGAGTAAAAGAGAGCTTCATAAAAGTATATATTCTATTAGTTTATACGTATAGTAGCTACTATTAGTCAACGTTTAGAATATATCTTCTCATACATATAACCCAATACATACACGTCGTCATTTATTTGTGATTGTTGACTGGAGAGTATATTGGTGCTATGAATATATATATATCCATGTGTAAAGGTGCATGGATGCATGTCTGGAGGATAAAGCTAGCCGTCGACGTGTCTTTATTGGAAGTTGGAACACCACGTAGCAATTCTTATCGCCAATGTTATCCTCCTCTAAGTCCTCTTGGGCTTCCCTGTTTTTTGAGTTTTGACCATTATTCTCTCTACTATCACGCTGTCCCTACATTCATGCACACGGCCATATATTATCGGCAAGCTATATATATAACTGCCTAGATTTCAGATACTTCGTCTTATCACGTGCGATGCATGAACCTAACTAGCTAGGGTGATTTGTATGAGACAAATGGAACGTTCGATCGATGAATTCTTATGTTCGACGCCCAAACGAATCCGGATCAACACGCCGGCGGGTTTTGGATGTCCAAAGAGGTTGCCTTTAATCTGCAACACAACAAGAACGCAACGTAACCGGTCAAACCGATCTAGCAGGAGACTAAGAGGGCTGATGTGGAGCTCGTTCTTGGCTCCCGAAGTACTCCCGGAAAGATCCATCGGGGAGGATGAGCACATGGAGGATCCCATAGAACCAGCGAAACCGCCTAGAATGCCGATGAATCTGGCCGGGAGATGTCAATGAACATCAGGGTATAGAGGGTTGAGAGGAGAGAAATTAGGGCAAAAGGGAGATAATTCTGTTTTTTTTGATTGATTGGATGGGATCAATCGACCATGATCCTCTCATCATATATATAGAGGGGTGGTATTATCCTAGTAGGAAACATCTTCAAAGCCTAATCTCCAAGTTACACACGTCCAAAACTTACCCAAAACCGATCTAGACACAAACCGATTCAAACTCTGAAAGTCAAATTCGGAACAAGCACAACTACTGGAGCACTGGAGTAATGGTTCGGGTCGATAGTACCAACATATTTGACTGTTGTGTAATATTGATGTTGAGGCATTTTCTTAGAGGCGTAACTCTTTCATCCGGACTTCAAATTGAACATTCCACATGTCTTTTGATCATCTCGACGAGAGGAACACAATGGTGAGATCCATTTATCATTTTGACAACTTGACAAAATGGACAATTTTGGTTGTCAACATCTTGTACCTAAAGATGTTAACAAGTAGCTGCTAAAAACTAGTTTGTACGAATCCAAACAAATATAACTTATAGGGTAGCTATAGTTGTTAGCAGGGCACAAACCTAACGAAGGACCGGAAACGGCGACCGGAGGGGGGGGGTGAATGGAAGCCTCAAATTTCTTTCGAAATATTTGGCCTATGTCCCAAATTCAAAACCCCAAGAAGTAAAATCCCCAAATCTAAAATACTCACGCTAATCGGTGACGGGAGTACCTAGATAAATTCTTTGAGACAAGAGAAACCCAACGCAACAGACGGCATGTGAATCGGAGAATAAACTGCAAATCTGTGAGCAAAACACGAGGAAGCGACACAGTCTTTTGCCGGCCAGGATTTGAGGGCGCTTTAGCGCTGCAGCATGCCGCTGGTTCCCTATGGCTCAGCAAAGATCAGAAAGAAGAGCGCAAAATATGCAAGACACCAGATCTGGAAGAATCAACGAAATTCGAACACAGAAAAAGAAGGGAGCCAAGGAATCGATGAAAACCAACCAAAAACTCCACAGCTTGACTTGAAACTTTGCACAGGTTAAATTCAACTAGACACAAACAAATCCCCAAGAAATCATTGCTTGGAATGAGTCCAAACTCCAGGAATTTCAGATCTTGGGAAGAACAAAAATGGGAAAAATAAGCCACGAAAATCACAGACACATGATTAAACCCGGAGGAAACAGCAGAGACTAGGCGCTCTGCTTGCCACACACTGGTTCGAGTACAAATCAAAAGATTTGCAGATCTCTCTCTCACACAGCAACTAGAGGAAGGGAAATCCTAAAAGAAGGGAATGACAAATGGAAGAGGTGAGGGGGAAGGGAGACCCTCATCCTTTATTTATAGGGGCAAGCCTATTTTACATTCCTTCTTTGCCCTTGGATACATGAGGAGCCAAACCACTTAGCCAGGGGCATAAGGGTTGTAGGGTCGAGATGGACTAGAGGGGGGGGGGGGGTGAATAGTCCTTACTAAAAACTTACGCACCGGCTAACCGAAACAAGTGCGGAAATAAAACTATCGGTCTAGCCAAGACTAACCCCCACTAACTACAACTCTAGTAGCACCTTGTAAAAGAATCTAAACAAGAAGCAAGGTGCTAAACTAGCTAGTGCTCATCTAAACAATTCTAGCTTGCAAGGTCACACAAATCTAAGCAACTAGTACTTTAGCGAACCGGGGAGCACCTACACAATTCTAATGAGCAAAAGCACTAAGCCAAACCTAAGCTCACTAGATGCTCAAGGACAAGGCTACACAAGCCGAACCCAAGAGCGCAATTCACTTAACTACACAAGCTAAGCAAAACACTAAAACTACTTCTAGCTACACAAGCAAGAAGGTGCTCAACTAGCTACACAAGCAAACGAGCACAAGAGCCACTACTCAAGCTAGGCAAGAATGTAACAAATGTAAATGCAAGCTTGAGCTAGAGGGGATGCAAACCACCACGAAGAGTAGACACACGAAGTCGCGGCGGTGGTGAATCACCGGGCGTAGAGACCAACCACCCGCAAACAAGCTCAAGGGAGGTCGAAGCCTCACACACAAGCACAAGGAGGTCGAAGCCTCGGCAATCACAAATCGACACACGATTTTTCCCCTGGTTCACTTGGTCGCCACCAAGCTACGTCCAGTTGTGGCGATACACCGACTTGGTGATGAGATGGCCACTCAAGTTGGCTCACTGCCAACAACCCCTCTGGGGAGCCCCAACTCCAATCAACACAAGAACGGGATCCTCCAAGCCACACTCAACTAGAGTAGCCAATTCGCGCTCCGCGGGGAAGGCTCAAGAACCCCTCACAAATCCTCCTTCGGAGCACCGCACAATCTCCACGCGGTGCTTCAACGAAGTCTCTTGCCACCAAGCCGTCTAGGAGGTGGCGACCTCCAAGAGTAACAAGCACACCGGCTTGCAACAAGATCACCTAGTACCACTCGATGCAAATCTCTCAATGCAACGCACTAGAATCGCTCACTCACTCGATCGGATGATCTCTATCAAGCTCAAGTGAGTAGAGGGCTCTCCAAGCACTCTCCAAGGTGGACACCAAGTCCCCAAGGTGCTAAGCAACCAGCCATGGCCGAGCAACCCCTCTATTTATAGCCCCAAGGGCCAAAATAGCCGTTGCCCCCACGCTGGAAAAAGTGAGCGCGCCGGGACGCGTCCGGCCTCCACCGCCGGACGCTCCAAGCCGCGTCCGGCGCTCCATCTTGCGCCACGTGTCCCCTCGGTCGAAGACGACCGTTGGCTCCCAACGGCTAACTCCTCGCGCGCGCGAGATGTACTCCGCCGGACGCCGCACGGTGATCGCACCGCGTCCGCCGCTGCGTCCGGCCGCGTCCGCCGCCGGCGTCCGGCGTCCCGGACGCGTGCACGACTCGGCCCGAAGTTTCGGGTCCGAGTCCGCGCACGCCGGACGCGCCACCACGGCGTCCGGCGCTCGGACACGGCTCGGCCCCTGCTCGCGTCAAGCCACCACGCGCCGGACGCGTCCGGCCCGCTGGCGCGCGTCGGCGGCCGCGTCCGGCGCCCGGAAAACAACGATTTCCAGCCCGCCGCGAACGCCAACTTCTCCAACAATTTTCATCCGGCGCAATAGAAAATAGGCCTCCAATTTTCCGAAAACGCCGAATCCCGCCTCGCAAGCTCGGCGGGAGGAGAGAGGACCCAAACCCAACTCTACCCTACAAACCAAAGCGCGATCAATGCCACCTTTGTAAATGTGCCAACACCACCAAGTGAACATCACCATGTGCATGTGTGTTAGCATTTTCACAATCATTTTCAAAGGATTTTCACTTGCTCTCACAACTCCACTCGATCCTAGTATGTCGCAATGTTAGATCGCTCAAGTGGCCTTGGATGACCGAGATGCAAACAAGTTTGCCCCTCTTGATAGTACGGCTATCAATCCTAAATCCGGTCATCAACTTCTCTACACACCTCATGACCGGTGAAATGAAATGCCCTAGGATATACCTTTGCCTTGCGCATTTCCATCTTCACCGTCTTCCACCGAAGTGCCAATGCAACACATGCACCGACACGATCTCAAGATGATATGATCCACTTCATATCGTCATGCAACCCTCTTGGTCCATCGATCTTGATCTCACTTGCTCTTCACCGCCTCATGGTCCATCGGAACCAAGTCTTGCCCGAGCTTCACCATCTCATGGTCCATCGCTCCACTGCCTTGACTTGTCCTTCACACACCCTCCGGCCTCGAGCCAAGCCTCATCTCGATCTTCACCATCGGTCACATGACTCCATGTCATGTCACATATTCAATGAAGCTCCTTCATCTCACATTCACTGTGGACTAAATCCCTGTGTATTCTCATGATCACACAATTAGTCCACCTAAGTTGTCACTCAATTATCAAAACCAAACAAAGGACCTTTCAAACTCCCCTTTTTGGTAATTGATGACAACTCTACAAAGATATGGAAATAAAGTTCATAAAGGACTTTATGTCACTTATCCAACATTTAAGCTTAATGTTGTGATTTGGATAAGTGTCACAAAGTCAACTTGGTAGTGATAGCTCCCCTACATGTGTGCTCAAATGGTTTGGTTTCAAACTTGCACACATGCATAGATATGGAAATTCTTGGAAGAGTTATCACTACTAAGTGATGCTAAGGCATATAGGATAAACCTTTGAAGCGTGATACCAATCGGAGTTGCACATTGAATTTCATCCTTAGCACCATCATGTTTAGCTAGAAATCACTTGAAACATCACTAGAAACCTCGTGAGATCAACATTAGAAGCAAGGTTCTAGTACCACGTGAAAGGAACACAAGTGTCTAGCTAAACCAACCTATGCATGCTAGTTATCAAAACATCAATCAAACTATGACTAGCATACACCACACAAGCATTGCATATTGAATTTAAGAACAATGCAAATGCAAGCAAGCACATGAATATGCACATATCAAATGCAATCAATCAAGTTCATGAGCTTGCTCCCCCTACTTGTGTGCTTCTCTTGTCCAAGAACTTTGATCCTCTTCAATGTTGCTCTTCTCGGTCTATGTCCATCTTCTTCGCCCCTTTGTATGCAACTTGCATATCTTTGTACCATTCTCTCCCCTTTGTCATCAAAGACCATAAAAGGGTCCAAGACCGCTTGTATGATACTTCATGTAAGACAAACTTCTTGATGCAAAGGATTGGAGCTCGGGGTTGATGGTGGATTCTTGAATCTTCCTTTTGATGGACACACCATATGTTGGAATGACACCACTTGTAATCTTCACATGTAGTTGCATGAACCCACTTGTCACTATGCATTGGGCACTCCCCTTTGTCATAGCACTAAAGATACCACATGTGTAGGTCACTTTCAAGATCTTTGCCTCTAATACCAATGAAGTGGGGCTCCTCCCCCTATGACAAAGCATGGGTCACACCAAATGACAATCTTGAGCAAATCTTCATTTGATCACTTAAAGTTGAGGATCACTTGTGGAACCACCTTGTTGGAATATGCATGAATACCACATTCTTGAACTAGATTGTTTTTCATGAGCTTCTTTCTCTTGAACTTGAGCTAACTTGATTTGCACATGAGCTTCCAAATCCGGTTTGAACCAATGACAAGCTTCTTCACACCTTACTAGAAGGGTTATCTTGCCAATGTTGGACTTGTAGCTAATATGCAACTCAAACTAGATCAAGTACTTGGGTTCACTAGCTCATGAACATGTTATATGTTACCACTAGAACAAGTAAGGCATAGGAACAATAGTGGCACCATATAAACATTAAAATCTTTTGATTTTTCATGAATGCTCCTAGATATCATGACTATATGCACTAAACAAGTCCTTAGCAAAATATGTATGCATATGTCAATCAATGTCACCTTTGCTACCTTGGAGTAGAGGATAGTCATGAGATTCCAATTTCATTACTCCAATAGCAATGTGAAGTCCATTGATAAGCTTGATGAAGCCAACAGATATCCATGAGGAATTGCATGCTTCACCCATATGAAATGAGAACCACTTATGATCAAGTGCACTTTCTTGTTGTGGTTGGCTTGCTTCCTCTCTTGATCTTTGCTTGCATGAGAGAATACCACTTGCATTATCACTTGATTTGTCATGTATTGCTCTCTATTTGGATGTTGCTTGCTTTCTTGATCAATCTTCTTGATATCTTCAACTAAGCATCTTGAATCCCCTTAGATCATCACCTCCATGTCGGCCTTCCAAGCTCACTTGTCAATCCCATCTCTCATGGGCGGCACACCTCCTCGATGGAGAGAAGCAATCTCACTAAGAACAATCCTTGACACTCAATTGAATTGTCATTCATTTGATTGATCCTTTGACATGATGAGGTATCTTGAGTTCTTCTTTAAGTCCTTTTCTTTCTTGCTCTTGAGCTTGATCTTGATCTTCAATAAACCAAACATAGGTTCCTCAAACACTTATAATTATGACTCCAACTTGAGGACCTTTCAATGTGAGTGACACTTGATATATCCAATATTTGTCACTTTTTCTGACAGATTCTGCAACCTTCAAAGATTGACTCATATCTCCCAATGTACAGCTCCAAATGCCATGAAATTTGGTTGAGATGATCATCTCTAAGTCTTCATGCAGCTGTAAAAATTTGAGCTTCATTGGCCTTCTAGATTGCTGCCAGATTTCACATCTTCTCATACTGCTACATGCTGAAAACTGCTGCACTATAGCTGATAAGAACTATTCCAAAATTGTAGCAGTCCTTATCCAATTCTCATGAAATTTGCACAGAATATTTACTCATAAGCATAGAGCATTCATACCAAATTTCAAGCCATTTCAATAAGATTTAATCCATCAAACTCAGACTTGATCACAGCTAGCTCAGATTTCAAAAATTGGACAGATTTAAGCAATTGAGCTATGCTTCTTCAAAAGTGACTCAAACTTGATGTCAACTTGTTTGAACACTCCCACAAGACATATATCCAGTCAAACTACTTCACTAAAGGTCATCTTGTGATCATATTCTCCCAAACTAACTCAAATTTGAATACTAGTCATTGAATCCATTCAAACATCTCATAGCAAGCAACCTTGGTAGCACATGATCTTCCAATAGCAAGCTTCTACTTAATACAATTGCATGCCATCACATATGACAATTGATCACCACAACTTGAATTTGCACTTGTATGTTGTAGCACATTGGACTTCACTTGTCATGGCTTGGCATTGGGATGAGAATAGCACTAAGCTTCAATACTTGATTCAATCACATGATGAAGAATATGAACTCAATTGAATCACGCCTCCAATGCCATGGTACCTACAAACAATCATCCACTTTTTGATGGTACCCAAACTAGTTTGGGTCCTCTCAAGTTAGGAGCAACATACTTAGGCAAAGCCTTAGTATGAGTAGCGGGATGTTTTGCAATAGCAACCGATGAGGTACCATTACCATCCTTTCTAAGCATATTAGTATCATCAATTGAACTAGACTTAGAAATTTTACCTAGGGGACATGAATGTGCCATGTGTCCCCTTTCCCGGCAAGAATAGCATCTTCTCTTTGCTTGAGCCTTTTCTTCATTGCTCATGTGATGCTCTTCATTGCCTTGCCTCTCATGAGTTGCTTGAGCCTTCTTCTCAAGCTTGTTGGAACACTTAGAGGCAAAGTGTCCCATGTCACCACACTTGAAGCACTTGATGTGAGCATAAGCTTTCTTCTCTTGAGTCTTGCTCATCATCATCTTGGCATCTTGGATATAAGTTGGATGCCTTGCTCTACCACCTCATCTTGTCTTCTTCTTCGTCTTTAGGTCATCAACTTTGGCTTCATGGTTGATCTTGACTTGACCTTGAGGTGACTTCTCATGCTCAACTTGTGGCTTGGGTTGAGGCTTCTCTTGTTGCTTCACCAATTGCTTGGTTGGGCACATTGAGGTGAGGTGACCCCGAATGTGACACTTGAAGCACTTGACATGCTTGAGCCTCTCTTCTTCTTTCTTCAACTTGATCTTCTCTTGATTGGGGCAAGCATATGCAAGGTGTCCCTTTTCATGGCATTGATAGCACACGAAATGGGATAACTTCATCTTCTCTTGCCTCTTAAGCTCTCTAGCCACTTTTCTTCCTCCCTTGGTCAACTTCTTCTTGATGAAGCCAAGTCCACTCTTGTCATTGAGGCTTCTTGGATTCTTCACTATTTACTCAAAGAGGACCTTGGAGTTGTAGCACCTCTCTAACTTGTTGCTCAAGTTCTCCACCTTCTTTTTGAGCTCATTGTTCTCCTTCAAAAGGTTAGTCTCACAAGACATAGAAGTAGAACAAGAGTCTATATGTGAAGAACAAGGCATAGCAAGTAAATCATCACAAGAGGTGGATACATGCTTCTTGCCTACATCACAAGGGTTAGTAACATGTGATTGATCATTTGACCCAAGTGATGAGCTCTCACTAGTTTTAGCTTCTTCATTGCAAAACTTCTTAGTGAGAAAAGCATGTTCTTGCACCAAGTTATCATGAGCAACACTAAGTTCCTCATGAGCCAATTTTAGCACATCATGTGAACAAGTAGTAACATAAAGTAGATGCTCTTGTTGTTCACATGTGTTCTTTAGAAAAGAGTTTTCTTTTTCCAATTTGCTTGTTTTAGCAAACTCCTTTTCTAAAGCTCTTGACAACTTAAACACAAGCTCAAGACTTGGATCATCACAATCAAAGATCACATTGCCAATTTTTACCTTGCGGTCACCATGTGACATGTAGCAATGTGATGAAGTCGGTGAACTTGTAGTAGAGTCATCACCCTCATATGCATCATCAAGTGAGCTTGTAGTAGAATCTTCACTTGCTTCACTTGAGGCATCATCATCATCATCGTCAAGTGAACTTGTGGTAGGAAGTTCATCATCTTCACTTGACCTTGAGGTGGAGCAATCCTCCACAACAACCTTGTTGTGGTCATGCTCAACATCCTCAAGTGGCATTACCTCGGGCTCCTCCACCTTGAACTTTCCATCATCCCATGTGGAGGCATCACCATAGGTGTGCTTGATGGATTCCCACATGACATGAGCGGAGACACTAGAATCCACCTTCTCATACACATCAAAGCTCAAAGCATCATATAAGTACAATAAAGCACTTGAATCAAGATCAAAGAGAGCCTTTTGAGCTTTGGTGAGGTTCTTGTGATCCATGGCGACATTGATCCCACTAGTGATCACCCACCACACCTTAGGTCCCGAGGCACGAAAGTGATCAAGCATATGGTGTTTCCACCGTACAAAGTTTGTGCCATCAAAAGTGTGCGTGTCACAAGAGCACTCAACATCTATCCCTCTAGTTGCCATCCTCTCGAGTCGGTGAAGACCACTAAAATGAGAGACCCGGCTCCGATACCACGTGTAGGGTCGAGATGGACTAGAGGGGGGGTGAATAGTCCTTACTAAAAACTTACGCACCGGCTAACCGAAACAAGTGCGGAAATAAAACTATCGGTCTAGCCAAGACTAACCCCCACTAACTACAACTCTAGTAGCACCTTGTAAAAGAATCTAAACAAGAAGCAAGGTGCTAAACTAGCTAGTGCTCATCTAAACAATTCTAGCTTGCAAGGTCACACAAACCTAAGCAACTAGTACTTTAGCGAACCGGGAGCACCTACACAATTCTAATGAGCAAAAGCACTAAGCCAAACCTAAGCTCACTAGATGCTCAAGGACAAGGCTACACAAGCCGAACCCAAGAGCGCAATTCACTTAACTACACAAGCTAAGCAAAACACTAAAACTACTTCTAGCTACACAAGCAAGAAGGTGCTCAACTAGCTACACAAGCAAACGAGCACAAGAGCCACTACTCAAGCTAGGCAAGAATGTAACAAATGTAAATGCAAGCTTGAGCTAGAGGGGATGCAAACCACCACGAAGAGTAGACACACGAAGTCGCGGCGGTGGTGAATCACCGGGCGTAGAGACCAACCACCCGCAAACAAGCTCAAGGGAGGTCGAAGCCTCACACACAAGAACAAGGAGGTCGAAGCCTCGGCAATCACAAATCGACACACGATTTTTCCCCGGTTCACTTGGTCGCCACCAAGCTACGTCCGTTGTGGCGATACACCGACTTGGTGATGAGATGGCCACTCAAGTTGGCTCACTGCCAACAACCCCTCCGGGGAGCCCCAACTCCAATCAACACAAGAACGGGATCCTCCAAGCCACACTCAACTAGAGTAGCCAATTCGCGCTCCGCGGGGAAGGCTCAAGAACCCCTCACAAATCCTCCTTCGGAGCACCGCACAATCTCCACGCGGTGCTTCAACGAAGTCTCTTGCCACCAAGCCGTCTAGGAGGTGGCGACCTCCAAGAGTAACAAGCACACCGGCTTGCAACAAGATCATCTAGTACCACTCGATGCAAATCTCTCAATGCAACGCACTAGAATCGCTCACTCACTCGATCGGATGATCTCTATCAAGCTCAAGTGAGTAGAGGGCTCTCCAAGCACTCTCCAAGGTGGACACCAAGTCCCCAAGGTGCTAAGCAACCAGCCATGGCCGAGCAACCCCTCTATTTATAGCCCCAAGGGCCAAAATAGCCGTTGCCCCCACGCTGGAAAAAGTGAGGCGCGCCGGACGCGTCCGGCCTCCACCGCCGGACGCTCCAAGCCGCGTCCGGCGCTCCATCTTGCGCCACGTGTCCCCTCGATTCGAAGACGACCGTTGGCTCCCAACGGCTAACTCCTCAGCGCGCGCAGATGTACTCCGCCGGACGCTGCACAGTGATCGCACCGCGTCCGCCGCCTGCGTCCGGCCCGCGTCCGCCGCCAGCGTCCGGCGTCCCGACGCGTGCACGACTCGGCCCCAGAAGTTTCTGGTCCGAGTCCGGCGCACGCCGGACGCGCCACCACGGCGTCCGGCGCTCAGACACAGCTCAGCCAGCTGCTCGCGTCAAGCCACCACGCGCCGGACGCGTCCGGCCCGCCTGGCCGCGCGTCCGGCGGCTGCGTCCGGCGCCCAGAAAACAACGATTTCCAGCCCGCCGCGAACGCCAACTTCTCCAACAATTTTCATCCGGCGCAATAGAAAATAGGCCTCCAATTTTCCAGAAAACGCCGAATCCCGCCTCGCAAGCTCGGCGGGAGGGAGAGAGGGACCCAAACCCAACTCTACCCTACAAACCAAAGCGCGATCAATGCCACCTTTGTAAATGTGCCAACACCACCAAGTGAACATCACCATGTGCATGTGTGTTAGCATTTTCACAATCATTTTCAAAGGATTTTCACTTGCTCTCACAACTCCACTCGATCCTAGTATGTCGCAATGTTAGATCGCTCAAGTGGCACTGGATGACCGAGATGCAAACAAGTTTGCCCCTCTTGATAGTACGGCTATCAATCCTAAATCCGGTCATCAACTTCTCTACACACCTCATGACCGGTGAAATGAAATGCCCTAGGATATACCTTTGCCTTGCGCATTTCCATCTTCACCGTCTTCCACCGAAGTGCCAATGCAACACATGCACCGACACGATCTCAAGATGATATGATCCACTTCATATCGTCATGCAACCCTCTTGGTCCATCGATCTTGATCTCACTTGCTCTTCACCGCCTCATGGTCCATCGGAACCAAGTCTTGCCCGAGCTTCACCATCTCATGGTCCATCGCTCCACTGCCTTGACTTGTCCTTCACACACCCTCCGGCCTCGAGCCAAGCCTCATCTCGATCTTCACCATCGGTCACATGACTCCATGTCATGTCACATATTCAATGAAGCTCCTTCATCTCACATTCACCTGTGGACTAAATCCCTGTGTATTCTCATGATCACACAATTAGTCCACCTAAGTTGTCACTCAATTATCAAAACCAAACAAAGGACCTTTCAAGGGTCCAACTCAGGCTTCACTTGATCCGACGGCCACCGCGCCTCCTCACCGGTAGCCTTGCTTCCAAGCAATCTCCCCGATGCCGCCACGTGCCGTCCGTCCACATCGGGACCTCCGCCCCGGTTTTGAGGCGCAAACCGGGAAACCCGCCGCCGATGGTTTTGAGGCGAAACCACCAAACCCTCCGCGAGTAGCGTAGCCCGTACGCATCCCCGCCGTGTACACTTGCGCTCATCGATGTCCCAGCTGTCAGCCACCACGGCTGGCCGTCCGGTCCTCAGGTCCCTCGATCCAAGCCTCACGTCCGCCCTTCACCGCACCCGGTCCGTCAGCACGGCACGCCCTACTTGATCTTCACCGACCGTCGACCACCGTCTCCGAGCTCGACACCTGCAGACAACATGAGCCAAGAGACACCATTGTTTGACACGTATCCGCGTGCCATCGGTTAGTAAGAACACACACACGCCTTGTGTTGGCATGTTGACAATCACTCATCACATAAAGGTCCACACAATGGTTATGGTAAAAACCATGTGTCCTCACTAACAATTAGCTATCTCACTAGCTAGGACAACCACCTAATTAATATAACAACAATAATTATTGGCAAAATGAACAAATATACATCTCACCAAAACAATCATATCCTTTTCCTTCTCGTGCAGTGAACACCCTAAATTGGATGCCTAAATAGAATTTGAAACCCTAGGGCTCATATTAAACTACGACTACAAAGACCATAAACTACTCTGGTAGGATAAGCACCAAAGGTCTTCTAGTGTACTCTAACAATACCCACATCCTAAAAGACTTTAGCAACCTAGAGCCAATTCTAACAAGTGGGCTATACTTAATCTGAGAAGGTAAAGATCACACAAGAAAAGCACAAATGGAAGCAGCCAAGACAGTAAATAAAGAGTTAAGGTTGTAGAAAACAAACTCCAAAAGATACGCGAGAATATATCCCGTGGTATCAATTGACAAATTGCAACTCCTAATCCATGTTAGAACTTCACTAAGGTAGGCTCCTGGCTACCAAGTCTCCCAGTCAAAGCATTGGATTTTCCACACAAGGCATCCACCAACCAAAGGCTAGTGTCGTGAGTCACGAAGTCTCACCACTGCCACATGTCTCTTCTAGTCACCTTGATGATGAGTACATTATAGAGCTTCTCCACGTGAGAGAGAGGGGTCTCCTTAATTATCCCTGGCACACCGATAAGACACCGTCCATGCCTATAATGGATGATCACCATCTAGAAGGCTACCATGCCTTCAACGGAAGGTCAAGACCTAAAGTGTTGTGGCTCACCAAGATACAAGGGAACAATATCTCAATCTTTCAAAACTCAAGGACTAAACCTCACAAGGATGAACTACATTGTCTATCCTAGTGTGGATATGATCTTAAATGACTTGATAGTGTGGATGGAATGTAGAAACGCTTGCTCTAACTGATCTCAACCTTCACTAGTACGCTGCGAAATTTCTACTGGCGCCAGCGATTTTTCTACAGGCGGGTTCAAACAACCAGAGCCTGTACAAAGCTAAAGTGGACCCCAACATACTCTGACCGTTTGTATAAATAGATGTAGAGAGGCGGCTCATTAGGTCAGCCGCTTGTATAAATATCACTTTTATACAGGCGGTGGTATTAAGTAAACCGCCTGTACAGACGCTCTTTATGCATGCAGTTGTTGTTAAACACCGTTTGTAGAAACATGCGAGTTGTATAGGCGGTTTTTGTAGCTAACCGCTTGTAAATGGCTTCTACTGTCGGGTGATTCTGCAGACCGCCTGAACGTTTGCAACCGAGTTAATTGCTCGATCGTCTCGCAACAAGCAAAACTCTTTTGTTCAACGGTATGGTGGATATAACCATGCATATTTGTACTAACAAGCTTGTCATTTGTATGCGGGATTTCTAAGCACATTTCTTTTGTTCATCAATTGGTATGCGGGATTTTTATTAGTTGTAAACTTAAGCCAGAAACAATATTATATATATGTGTGTGTGTGTGTGCGTGCAGAAATAATTGCCTGTCATTTGTTGTATAATTCGGAATGAATCGCTCTGGGCTTTTGGTGCAGCAATTAGGCGCCAAAATTTGAATTTTAAATACAATTTCCAAGAACGGCCTATGTAACTAACCGCATGTACAAAAATATGTTACAGAGGCGTAGCCAACAACAAACCGCATGTATAATTACATTTACACTGGCGGTCAGCTATGATACGACTGCATCTAAGATAATTTGCACATTCGGTTTTTTAAATAATCCGACAGTATTGATGATTGTATACAAGCGGTGCTTTGAATTGTCCGCCTGTATAAACCTTACTTTTCAGAGGCTGTGGTTTAAAACTACCGCCAGTATAGATCTGGTTATTACGGGCGGTCTGGAATGCCCGCTGGTATAAGTGTTTGTTTCTACTGTCGACCTACACTGGCGGTGGCTGTCACCGCTGGTACAAAATCGTCTGGAACCGCCAGTATAGTTTACAGCTGCGGTTTGTGAGGTACTACCGTACCACTAATTTTGTAGGTGATGTACTCTACTGCACTACGTACTACTGTTTTTTTTTTTTTTTTGAAAACACATCACTACGTACTGTGGAGTTAAAACTTTTGAAGCTTTGACTGTTCGTTATATATAAAGCATTAACCTTTATCACATCAAAATGGTAAGAGAATACTCCAATGGGATTGCAGTTTTGTTTCTTTGGATAGAGTATGCTTATACAAAAAAAAACGGTCAAAGATTCTTGATTCTTCCAATGAGTACATACATTATTGAGGCCCTACGAGAAAAGCAAATAGGACCGAATGTGGTATATATATTGATCATCATACCTCCCACCTTTTTTTTTCTTCAGAAACGATACTGCATTAATTTGATCGATTTCTGAAGAATTATTCATGTCAAATCGTGATAATAATATGCTCAGTTCTTTGGATGGTGTTTCTGCCCATGCATACTTTACTACCTACAAACTAATTGAAATGTATATAAGATTAGAAATGCAACCGGGTGTTTATTTTCTCTCTAATAGCCGTCTCAGATCTCTATATAGGGCAGAGCCATTACTGGAACAACGCTATGCACCCAAGTGGAAGGACAAATAATATGTCTAAGGTTTTGCTATTGCTAGTGGAATATGCACATGTGCCGCAAATTTCTTTATGAGGCAACAGCATATTCTGTCTACTAGGCTAGCATATAGCATACTAATGCCTAAAGTAGAAAAGTGCGCACATAGATTGCCCAATAAAAGAACATAGAATTTTAAGGGATGCGAATGCGAATAACTGAAAATTTAAAGTTTCATGCATGCCACCCCCAGTTTTCTGCCTATTGCACTTCAGAATAGCTCCTTAGTTTGTTTTTTTTTTTTTTAGATAAAAGGAAAATTGCATTTACATTAGCAAATACGGCAAAAGAAATAGCAAAAAAAATAATAAGCCACCTCTAAAATTGCTTTTACAGAATTAGCAAATACAACAAAAAACAGCAAAAAAAATAGTTTGGGGTTGTTTCTGATGGCGGCTGATTTCGGTTGTTTTGATAGTGTAGAGTGAGCTGACTGAAACAAGCAGTAGAACAAGCTTTTACACTGTGGCTCACATGGGATCAAATTTTGGAATCCTTTAGCTGGTGTGTTCCTTCCTTACCAATCCACCCCAAAGCTACTTATGATCAAGTGGCTGATACAATCCATTTGTATTCACTTTAGCGAATATTGTAAATATTTGAAATCCTAAACAAATTTAAATAAAGTTTAAATCTAAACATTTTAGTTCATACCTATTGGTACAACTTTGTTTTAGGTCATTTCTCCGTCCGAGATTGGTTTCAATTTTTTTAAATGAAAAGTTAAAAAGTTAAAATAGATTTTGTTGGGCCTTAAATAATTTAAAATGAAAAAAATCATCAACTACATAATTATGGTCTCATCGAGATTTACTACTTTCGTATAAAGTTTGGCTCTTTAGTTGACTTGATGATTCGGAAAAGTTATGAATTTTATTGTGCACATGATTTTTAGAGACACTGAGACTTTTTAGACACATAAAAAATAGAGGACATTTCTAGAGGTGACTGGAGTTTCTGCCGCCTCTAAAAGTATTCTAGAGAATGATTTTTTTAGACTAAACAACATAATACAACGACGAAACCGCCACACGTTTTGTTAGTACCCCCTCACCACAACAATCACATGGCATGCCTACATGATATGCTCGCACTGTCACCTCCAATAATCTCTAGAACCTTAAACGAATATTTGCCCTTGAAAATTGCCTATATAAAGGAACTTATATATATTATTAAAGCCAACCTAATTTTGACATTACGGTTGTTATTTTGCTGGTGACTTCGGGTCTGATTAATTGGTTGAGTACCAAAATTTGTCTTTCCAAAAAATTAATTTGGCAAGCCATGATTTGGCTGCTAGGTTGGCTGCAAAAACTTGTCAACTTCTCACATTTGGCTTGCTAAATCTTTGGCAATTATTTTGCCCAACTTTTGGCTTGCCAAATTCTTGGCATGACAAATTTTTGTAGCCAACAAAATGGCAATGTGTCCCCCCCCCCCCACACACACACACACATTCGATTTATAAAAAAAAAAAAAAATCGAACGTTCTAAATTTGACTAAGGCTATAGAAAAGCACACACCGGCATATGTTACATCACAGTTACCGAATCACTAGGAAATATTTTGATAGTATAATTAATTTTTTTGGTATTCTAGATGTAAATATATTTCTATAAACTTGATTAAAGTTAGATATGCTCGATTTAGGATAATATTTAAATGGCCTATAATTTAGAATGGAGGGAATACATTGATTGAAGTGGTCGGTCACGATTTGTGCAGAGAAGAATACATACGGTGCACGTACCCACAAAACTTTCAAAGAAAAATTTGAGTAGTGGTGCTTGCACGCAAGGGAGCGATTGGGAAGCAGAGAATATGAATTGTACGTATACTGCTGCATCCCATCAACAATATCTGATAAAAATATGATATAGATCCAAAGCGGCCGAAAGGCTAAACAACGAGGGCCATTCCATCTCCATTGCCAAAACAATTCCTTCCTTCTTATCGCTCTTAGGAATCCAATCAACTCGATCAATCAAGCTGAAAGTTCTACCATCATCACAAGCTCCTTTGCTTAGGTAGAGATAGGTACTTAGGTAGAGATCGAGAAGATTTGTGATGCCTTACTTTGACAAATGAGAAGATAGATAGACAAGCTATAAGTCAGCATCGAACAAGACTACAAGAGTATACAATACCTTGGGAGACGGAGGTGATCGGCTTTCAAGCATGTGAAACACGATCCCAACTGTAGAAATTGCGACTTGTTTCATGACATAAATGGGCATCTAGCTAGGAGAAAGCTACATTTTGATTCACTTGAGAAATTTCAGTTTAATTTTGAAACAGAATCGAATTAATAGCTAGCTAGGCTCCTAAGTCGATCTAGGTTGATTGTGTCGGTTGTGTAATCTTTTTTCTGCGAAGAAATGCATGCATGTGTTTCACATTCTTGAAAAAGAAAGAGTGCGTCAGAGGACCTGACTAGCTACAGCTGATCTATCTAAACTAATTTGAAGGACGGTGAAGATGCAGAAGAGCTAGCTATCGCCACCGCCGCCCCTTTTTTCTCGCCATTGCCACTGTACGTCTAGGGCCTCTCTTCTTCCTCCTCGTCAAACCGGTTTGTTTGGATTATATGGGATCAGTTTTTAGATGAGGATAAAATTAGTTCAAAGGGTTAGCTAGCCTGTTAGCTAACAACTAAATTTTTTTTTTAAAAAAATAACCTACCTATTAACTCTCTGCAGTTTGGATGAGCTAATAAAAATTAATTAGTTGGTGAACACTTAGCGGTTAGCGCCATGTATCCAACGGATTAGTAGAGTTAATTCTATTCAATGAAGAAGAAAATTAAACCCCCCAACTTCATCAACTAATCTATCTAAACAAATTTGAAGGACGGTGAACACGCAGAAGAGAGCATCGCCATCGCCACCACTTTTTTCTCGCCATTGCCACAGTCTAGGGTGTCATCTCTTCTTATGGCTTTCTCTCTTCTTGTGATATTCGAAGTTGTAATAATTGATTGTGTACATCTCTGCGGATGTAGAGGCTAGATATTTTTATCCTTTATCTAAAAAAATCTCTTCTTCTTCTTCTTCCTCATCATCATCAACTGGGTTTGTTTGGATTAGATGGGATTAGTTTTTTTTTGAAGGCAAAACTGTGGGGGAGATCTCTACAGCACTTCATTTTCACTTTATATATAAAAATGGACTTACAAGAGTTACAAGAGGTACTTACAACATTATTAACTGATAGCATCTAACCAGAAACAGAAGGCTGATCTAAGATCATCCTTGAAGCGAAGGGATTGGAGAAGACACTGATTTTTAAAATTCCTAAACCAAAGGTCAACACTTACAGACCCATTATTGAACACACGATCATTTTGAAGTTTCCAGATCTCCCATGCTGCTATGATCACGGCTTCCATGAAGAAAGGAATGTTTTGTTGCTGCTTTGCATGGGCCACCCTTGGATATAGACTCGGGTTATTGTTCCATTGGATCCCTATTTTCTCCCAGCAACTTTTGGAGAAGTCACATTCAAAAAATAAGTGCTCCAGGTCCTCATCATCCCCTGTAGTGCAAAGAACACAGGAAACATCCTCATCCTCGTCAAAAAAGTTTCTTCTTTTTAACATTGACTTAGTATTTAGCCTGTCCACCAACAGCAACCAGGCAAAAAACTTTACTCTTGGTATGCATCTAGATTTCCAGAGCCATTTGAAGATGGGGTGCGCAGGTATGTTTTGGAACACTAGCTTGTATAGTTTCTTTGACGTGTATTTGGTGCTTCCCCACTGATATGACCATGTGTCTTTGGCTTGGAGATCAAAGAACTAAGACTGCAAAACAATATTGAGGCTCGCATTTCATCAAATGCTTCTTGAGACAGAGGCAGCATGAAAAGACTATCCAGAACTTCGGGATTGATCACCCAGTTGACACTAATGCCTAGGTTTCGAGCAAAGGAATATAATCTAGGAAAGCGTCGTGCCGAATGCTTTGTCGGTCCATAAATCTTCCCAGAAAATAATTGTGCTGCCATTCCCAATCCTACATCGTGCTATGCCCCTAAAAATGGTGCTTAGCCTCACGTACATCCTTCCACCAGAAGGATCCTACTTCTCTGGTGACATGTGGAACTATCCCGTCATAATATTTGTTCCAGACCAGATCCACCCATGGCACATTTGATTTATTGTAAAACTTGTCCAGGTGTTTAAGAAGCATTGCATCATTCTGTACATACAGGTTGATTACATTTATGCCCCCTTCTCCTTGGGCTTTAACACCATCGGCCATGCTGCCAGATTCCCTCCCTTCTTGCTTCTGTCAGGTCCCCTCCATAGACATTGCTTTCGAGCCCTATCTATGTTTTCAATTACTTCCTTTGGTAGCTTGAGTGTGCACATGGCATATGTAGTTGTTGAAGATAACACTGACTTGACCATTTCCAATCTTCCTGTATAGGATAATAGGGATGAGCAGGCCGAGAGTCTTCTCTCAATCTTGTCCATTAGGGGGGTGTAATCCTACACCCTCGGTTTTGTTGTCCCCATGGGCAAGCCTAGGTAGGTGAATGGAAATGAGCCGATCTGGCAGCCAAAAGTGTTGGATAGGATCTCCATTTTCTCAGGGCTAACATTGATTGGCAACATCTGTGACTTGGAGTAATTGACTTTGAGCCCAGTGGAATCAATGAAGTTGTTCAGCATAGCTTTCAAGAATAGGAGTTGCCTTGTGTCTGTCTGCATAATGAGCAATGTGTCATTTGCATACTATATGATCGGGTAGTCGCCATGTTGCTGAGGGATGGGAGCACGGAGTAAGCTTTGTGATGCAGCTTTGTTTACTAAGATCTGTATTAATTCGGTTGCTAACACAAAAATAAGGGGTGATAGAGGGTCGCCTGGTGAACTCCTCTTCTACATTTGAACTTCCTTCCCAGGACTCCATTGAGAATAACTGCAGAGGTGCCAGTGGAGAGAATGTTACTGATCCACCCAATCCATCTATCTGGGAACCCCATATGTTTCATGATCTGTAGTATTGTCGGATGCTCTACAGTGTCGAAGGCCTTCTCGAAATCGAGCTTTAAGATAATCGCTTCACGCCTTGATTGCTTTTTTGGCACGAGCGTGATCAGTGAGTCGCTAATGCTCTTTAAATTTGCCTGGCCATCATAGAAATCTGAACATAGCTTATAAAAATCATGTTTAATCACTTGCCAACACTTCATGAAGTGACCGTTGAACCCACCTGGACCTGGGCTTTTGTCTGCCGGCATCTTTTTCACTATGTTGTCAACTTCTGTTGTCTGAAAAGGTCCAGCAAGTGACTCAAGGCCTTCATGTGTCTGAACTAGATCTGTAAGATCAAAAGCCATAATGGGATTAGTTTTTAGATGAGGATAAAATTAGTTTGAATTAGCTAGGGTTAGCTAGCCTGTTAGCTAACAACTAGATTTTTTTAGCCTCCCCTATTAACTCCCTGTTTGGATGAGCTAAGACTAAAATTAGTTGGCTGTCTTAGCGCTATGTGTCCAATGGATCAGTAGAGTTAATTCTATTCAATGAAGAAGAAATTAAATCCCCCGACTTCGTCAAGATATAAACTCTCCATGATATAAATATGAACCCGACTTGTAAAGCGGTATTGCCTGACTATAAACAGGTAAGTAGTTCTTAGTTGTAATCATCGAAACATTAAATTGCAAACGCCTGTAAAACTATTACCTCATTGTATTCACCAAAATAATAAAAGATCATCCAAAGTGGCCAACCTTAGTATCCTGGACACTGGCGGAGCCTCGTGGAGGTGAAGCTGTGCTCCTGACCCTTGCTGTGAACATGTGAAGAGTACCCGTACGTGTCCAAAGCGCATCACACCTGTGGACTGTGAGTAGAGTACATGATGGTATCTGGTGCCATATGTAAATAAATAAAAATCTATGTAAAGTAATGCAGCTTTTACTTGTGTGGCATCGAATCATCACAATTCGACACAACTTATCCGCTGGAGAGCTTGTATTATATTTTGTAGGTAGATGGAGTTTTTTTTTGTCAGGGAACTTACATAATATATTTATATATGTTGGATTTTTCAAGTATATATGGACTTGATTCTCTTATAAAAACTAAACTAAATTAGTGAAGTTCAGAATCAATTATGGCATGAACTAGAATACCTTTTCAATGTTAGGTCTCCAAGACAAGCAAAGATCAGCTGTAAACAATGGCATAAAAGGAGGAAAGGATGAGACCTGTTACGTGGCAGGGGTCACTTTACATTCAATCAAATATTCCCACAGATCAGATCATCTTGTAGAAGATAAGTATACCGAAAAAATGTTTTTTTTGAAGAAAAAGAAGATCTTTTGCGTGGAAAAATAGCACAAAACAACATCATTTCTAGGAAAGATCGATGAAAGGTCTGTTACAAGTTGGAGAATATTTTCTTGGTACAACAAGATATGGAGAGACTTAAATTAGAAGTTTCAAGTTACTCCTACACAATTGTAAATTGTTAACAAACTGAAATTAGTGTCAAAATAAATATAAGTTCTTCATAGTAAGTGGGTACTAATTTCGCAAAAAAATAGTAAGTAGGTACTGCTACACATATTATTTTTACAATCGCCTTTCATTTTTAGGGGTGGTTAATATAGTAAACCACCTCGCTCTATGAATGTTATGATGCACAGTAGCATACAAACTGTCCCTGTAAATTGATTTTCATGCATGGTTGATTAGCTTAATAAATTTAAAAACTGCTCCTGAAAATCTACCTATTTTCAAGGGCATTTGCCATGATAAGCCACCCCTAAAAATATAGTTTTTTTGTGACGAGGGGCGCGTGGGGGGTTGTTTTTTGTCTACCACCTCTAAAAATAAAAATAGGTGTATTTATAAAAACAAATAAATTCATAGATTTTTTAAATGGAAATTAGATGAAGACAAACTTTATATCAAAATTCTAGAGCTTAATGAGATCGAAAAACTTTGTAATCGATGAATTTTGTATTTGGGATCATTTATGGGACCAACTTTACATTTTAAGTTATCAAGATTTTGAATTTGAATTTTTTATTTTTTTCCAAATGATCTCGTGCTCGATGATGAGACTTTATTTTTATTCATTTGAGATTGGATAGGTGACAAATATTTTAAATATAAAATCTATAGAAGTTAATACAATATAATATATCATATATTTGATCATAAGTGACAAGGGGTTCCCACGAGGCAAAAGGTCATACATTTGCAGGCGCATTTGTGCAAAATCTATGGAAAACTATCAGTCTACAGGGTTGTTGGTAACCTTGGGTTACCAGGCTCTTGGTAACCTAGTTGTTACCATTTGCGTGTCGGTTGGTTGTAACTTTGTTTTGAACTTTGTTCTGCTTAATGAAATACGCGCAACGGCGTGGCCTCGAAAAAAAAATGCAGACACATCAAGGTGAAATCTCCAAAACTCGATTCTGAAAAACATCCCTAAAAATCGATTCTGACCCTATCTAAAAGTAATCTATATGGGTAATGCTGGTGGCAGTGAAATATGGACACATCAAGGTGAAATATATATCATTGTTTACAACCAAATAAATTCTCTTCAAAACAGAAAATCAAACCAGAAGTATTTACCTCTGTTTTTTTTTTTTTGTAAAATACTGTACAAAAGCAATGCTTACATGCATGCATGCACTCAGTCTACAGCAATGCAGACACTCTTTACGATCGAAGTGTAGCCATGCATGATGCAAACTGCAAACTGCAAAGTGGCTACCTGATCGACCATGGTGCAAACTGAACATATATATATGCAAACTGTTCTCTGTCACTACAGCGTGTTGTACGTGTTCATATATCATCTCGGTCATAAAATCCTCAGGTGCTATACCTATACGTACGCGCCGTAGGTACAACTTGCCAACTTGGCCTAGCTGCAACATCATCTCGACGTGTTTACCGACTCACATATGACTCATCGTCGTCCTCGTCCACGAAACATATGGAATCTAATCTATGTTCATGTGTACCAGAATACGTGTGTGCCAGACTTTTGTGCGCATCAGATTCAGGTTCGTCATCGTACATGTGTGTGTGCGTGGATGCACGTACGCATAGTCATGCTAGAATTCCTCGCGGCCGGAGACGAATCAGGAGACAGCAGTCAAAACTCATCTATCCCTCCTCTCTAGTCTTGTGTGAATGCAGTATATAGTATATACATATATATTCTTCAGTGACAGATCTCTCGACGGGCAGAAAGGTGCATTGTGACTTGTGTGGATCATATACATATACCGGCTTCGATCTGGTCATGGCTTTCGGTTTATGCGAGTGTGAACCGAACATTCCGCTCCTCCCACATGCTACTCGATACCTCTAGAACTCGGGCAGGAATTCTCAACGACATATAAGCCCTTCCTCGCTGGTAGCCACCAATATAACAATATGTAAGTTGGAGTTGGCTATTAGACATTTGTTGACGACGAATCTAGCTAGTATGCGCCAACACATCAATGGGCCTTGGATATCTAAAGAGGTTGCTTAATCAACCTACAAAGCAGTGTAATCGACCAAATCGATCTAGACTGATAGGGCCGATGTAGAACTCGTTTTTTTTTTTTTTTGAAGAATGATGTAGAACTCGTTGATGGCTGAAACGACTCCCGAACCACCTCCGAAAAGATCCGTCAGGAGTAAGCATGTGGAGGATCTCCTACGATGATGCCATAGTTTGATATTAAAATATGGTTGACCGTACTCACAGGGCGGAGCTAGAGCAAATTGAATAGGCACTTTGTAGATGCATATACTTTTATTGTGTTTTTTAGAGGCAACTACGGGGGATCAAGGGGATCCTCTCCTGCTTTTTATTTCAGAGCTAGAAGCACCGGTTGGTGGAAGTTTTGAACTTCACACATTTTACAATCGTTTGTTACAAAGAGCTTACTGTGTTATATGCATGGTGTTTGATTTCCATAAGTTTGGGTCATGAGTCTTTGACAACCCCGGCAACAATTATCCTAGATTCGTCACTTTGACGAACCGAGAGGTACGAGTGAGCCGAGGAATGACAGACTAATAATGGGCTCAGGCGGCCTCAGGCTCTTGTGTCGTGGGTCTACATGTGTGATGTGTCATCCATTAAAGAATGGGAGTGAGAGATGATGGTAGAAGTATGTAGGATGAGAGTGAGGCATGAATGGGATATAAGCAAGAGAGTAAACGGACCAAAACCACATATGGACCTTGTCGGGTGATCACTAGAGCTAGCTCTTTCTTGGACTTAATTGGGCTTGGCCCACTATTTTATTTAAGTCCCAAGACCAATAACAAATGTTATATGCAAGGTTGATTCTGTTTGAGAAATTAACTAGAGAAAATGGGCTGCTATGTTTTTTGCGAAATTGTGTGCCTAGATAGTGAGGTTGAGAAAAAGGTAAAATGCGAGTTACATGCATGTGCACGCATTGAGTAATGATACACGTACATGCATAGGCTTGAGCTCAGTCGACTAGGACATGACATGAGTGGTATGGCAGCAGGTAAGGTTTTGTAGCTCCAGGAGAGGATATAGCTGCTGAACCCGAGCCTCGGAGTCTTGACATGAGTCTACGCTTGCCACCTATCCATATCCATGAAAGCAAAGGGTGAGAGTACCATCCTTCTGTCCATGTAATTAAATGAGAGTGGGAGTGAGGGATGATGAACCAAGTAAAGAAACAAAAAAATATGGGAGTGAGCAAGTGAGATATGGCAGACATATAATGGGCTCGAACCTCAGACTCTTGCCGTGAGTCTACAATTGTCGATGTCGTCTATGGAAGTGATAATAGGGGGGAGTGAGAGATGACGACATAACAAGTTAGGATGAGAGTAACAAGTTAGGATGAGAGTAAGGAAACAAACAGACGGGGAAGCGAGTGACAAACCAAAATAAAACGTACGCTTGTATGTTGTGGGTCAGCCAGAGCTAGGAATTTTATGTTTTAATTTAATTGGGCTTGGCCCTTATTTTAGCACTTAAACCCCCACACTCATCACATCCCAAAGGTGGGTTATTTTTACCATTTAAACCCCCCACACTCTAGCCATTGGATTAGATTTCTGTGGTCTTGATTAGAGTTTCCGTAGTTTACAGTGGAGATTAGTTTCCATAGCATACGTTGCCTTTAAATATATATATGCCCATAATATGTCATTTGCAAAATTAATCCTACATGAGAATTTTTTTTTTGAATCTTGGGACTTTCATTACTCAACTGCTAACAAATCGTTAGCCACCAAGTCTAATACAGAATTAGGCACAAAGTCCAAAGTGACTTCATCACCCTCATTACATAAAAACCCCAAACTGGCTAGCTCATGAGCAGCCCTATTACATTCTCTAGGAACAAACACACACTCAAACTCTATAAAATTTAAATTAACCAAAGACTTCACTGCATCAACGAGATGTCCACAGACTGAATTATCATACTTATCCGAAGTGATAGCCAACACTACTTCCTTGGCATCAGTTTCAAGAATCAGTTTACCAATGCCCAAAGTGATTGCCAATTGGACGCCTTGCAGACAAGCAATCAGTTCTGCCTGAAACGCACTTAACAACCTATCAATCCTCCCTCTTACCGCTAGCACAACATCTCCATCAGAATCACGAACTAGTGCTCCCCAACTGCCTGCACCAGATTCCTGATGAAAGGATGCATCACAGTTCAATTTGAGCCAGTTTACCACCGGCTTCCTCCAACAATCTCTCTGACGATTGCGCGCCCCCATTGTCAGACCTGTAGGTTTTTCATTCTCTTTAACATACAGCTCCACACAGCTTGCTAACAAAACTGGTGGCCGCCTCCTGTCTTCCTCTCTAATCCAATTTCTCTCTGTCCATGTAAACCATAAAGCTGTGACCATTAGAAGCATCTTATGTTCATTGGCCTTTAGAATCAGATCGACTACTTCTGAAGCTGAATGAATTATTGCCAATTGCCTTCTTTCAGTCTCCAAACCAAGCAGCAACCATAACTCTGAAGCCAAGCTACACTTGAAGAATAAATGTCCTCCATCTTCTCCTAGATGATTACAAACTGGACACTGTGTATCAATCTCCATTCCCTTCCTAATCAAATTACACCGTAGAGGATGACTGTTGTGTGCAAAACGCCATAGGAAGTGTTTAATTTTACTGGGACATTTCAATTTCCATATGTTTTTCCACATACTATTCAGGCAATTCCCACTTCCTCCTTGCTGTCCAAAATCACAGTTCCTCGCCTGATCGTCCCGTGCAACTTTGTAAGCACTTTTAACACTGAAAATTTCGTGCTTATCATAGTGCCAAGCAATTGAATTACAGCGCCCTTCATGCACTGTAAGTGCCAATATCACATTTGCATCTTCTTCCCAAAAACTATCTCTTACCAGTTGCACATCCCATTGTCCAGTCACCAGATCAATTAATTCTGCAACATCTGTCAACAGATTATGTCCTCGAGGTGTAATTGGCTTCCTAGAGCAATCTCTCGGGATCCAAGGGTCCAACCAAATTTTTACCCCTGCACCTTCACCAATTCTATAAATCATTCCTTTTTTAACTAGCTCTAACCCCATGAGAATACTTCGCCATGAGTAGGACATGCCCACTTTCGGTTTAGCTTCCAGAACCGATGAGTTTTTAAAGTATTTTGCCTTCAAAACTCTAGCACAAAGGGAATCTGGCTCTTTCAGCAAATGCCAAGCCTGTTTAGCTAACATAGCCTTATTGAATAAATGTATATCCCTGAAACCAAGGCCACCCTCTATCTTGGGTTTTGTCATCTGTTCACGACTAAGCCAATGAATTTTATGCTTCCCTTCCTGATGATTCCACCAGAAACGACAAATCATAGCCCCAATTTGATCACACAATGACTTTGTCAAATCAAAACACCCCATAGCGAAAGTAGGAATCGCCTGTGCAACAGCTTTTATCAATATTTCCTTTCTTACCCAAGAAAGGAATTTTTCATTCCATCCTTGCATCCATTTTCAAATTCAGTCCTTGAGATAACCAAAAGTTTTCATCTTGGACCGGCAAACCCAAATATCTCTCATTCATAGTCTCTTTTGTTACTTGCAATCTTTCACACACCTCCTTTTTCGATCTTGACTTGTATTCTTGCTAAATAAAATTGCTGATTTTGCCTTGTTAATAACCGACCTGAACAAACCTCATACAGCCGGAGAATGTTCTGAAGGTGCATGCAATCCCCCTCATTTGCACGGATCAAGATTAATGAGTCATCGGCAAACAACAGGTGTGATATACTAGGCGCACCTTGACAAACTTTAACTCCAGCGATCAACCCCTCTTCCTCAGCCTTCTTCAACAAAGCAGAAAAAGCTTCAGCACATAACAAGAATAAATACGGTGACAATGGATCCCCCTGCGGAGACCTCTATCTGGAGTGAAACATTTGGTCAATTCCCCATTCACCTTGACTTGATATTTGACAGAAGTAACACACTCCATGATCAAAGATATCCAATTTTCATTGAACCCCAAACGAGTCATCATGCTTTTCAGAAACCCTCACTCAACTCTATCATATGCTTTACTCATATCCAACTTTATCGCTGCATAACCCACTTTTCCTTCTCTTTTGTTCAGCAAAAAGTGGGTTAATTCATACGCAATCAGGGATGTTATCGAAATCAGTCTTCCAGAACAAAAGCACTTTGATTTGGAGTTATAATATCAGGAAGCACCATTCTCAATCGATTGGCCAAAACTTTAGAAATCACTTTATAAACTACGTTGCATAAACCGATCAGTCTCAAATTAGTTACCTTTTTCGGTTTCTCAACCTTCGGGATAAGAGAAATAATTGTATCATTCCAACCAACAACCATCATGCATTCTTCCACCTCTAAGCACATGTTTCACTTCCCTGGTCAGCTTCACTCCCACCACATCCCAATACTTCTTGAAAAAAATAGCCGACATCCCATTTGGTCCCGGGGCCTTAAAATCACCGATTGCATCCAATGCTCTTTTTATCTCATCATCGAGTGAACTCCTCCATCACTACATGAGAAATTTACTCAGCTTTTAAATGGGTGGCTATTGTGTGATTGTATTGTGAGGCTGAGAAAGGTTGATATTTACCCATGCACGTGTTGAGTCATGATGCGCAAATATAGGCTTGGGCTTGGTTGACTAGGACATGACACGAGTCACCGCTAAGCTAGGTTTTGTACCTCCAAACTATAATTGATGCAAGATGCAGTCTACCTCCACCCACCGGACTCAAGCCTAGCTCAGACCTTGTCGATCGTGAGTCTACGTTTGCTACATTTTTTCACCGGCCGCTTCGAGGGCGCCTCCGATTGCTTGTTGTTGCGACCACCTCTTGGTGATTGCATGCACCCCTTTCGTCCTGATGGTGTTCAATCATGGGATCCAGGTGGTTGTACGTGTGCAGTTGACGGCGTCCACCCTCAATTGCAGAGGTCACAAACGGTGGAGGAAAGGCAAAGGGGATGTGCGATGGAGGACTGAGCAAAGGGGATGACCATGCATACCCAAGACTTACCAGTGGTAAATACTGTGGCGCAGTTTTCGGAAGGCCATGAATTAATTCTCCATCGCCTCTCTGCCGTTCCCCTCTCTCTTTTGTATGGCTCGTTATGTCTGGAACCTCCCGTCCTACACACATCACGGCCTATATAAGGGCCGGGCACCTCTACTTCCTCCCTTCATCACATTCATCCATACATGTCAATCATTCCTATTAGAGATTCTCTATACATGTCTTTCTTCATGATGCACGGTGTAGAGATCACCATGCATATCTTTCTTCATCACATTCATCCATATATACATGTCAATCCTCCCTTCATGAAGCTTGTTGAGATCGATCATCAGGATGTGGAAGGGCTCTATATATTTCAGAGATTCTCTATAGACAGTAAGCAAAGGTGATTTATGAAGGCTTGCATTGGGATGTGCCTGGCTCCCTGTATGCCACTCATCTAGATCAACAATGCCTATATATGGTTGCCTATGATGGATGGCGTGCACGGTGCCAAGCATATCTCTATTTCCGAGCTCATTTTCGAACCCTTTCTCTCCTCTCGTTTTTTCAAGTTAGTTTCCCATTTGTATGATTTTATATGTATTTATTTGATCTCCTGCTTGGTGATGTACAATGGTTGTTTTCGTGGCATTAGCAAGGCTGTTTTCTGCACATTGAAACAAATGTTATTCATTAATCTTTACAGGTAATAAGAACCTCCATGACTCATATCTATGATTTATTTCGTCAGAAAATGTCCATGATTAAAAAAATCAATGGAAGTTTTGCATGACTTTCCCTAGTAATTAATAGGGACTCTAATTGATTATTATTAGTGCACCGTTCGATATAGTTTTGATGCATTTCCTTTTTTTATTTAAATTGAAGCTTTTGCATTGCAAGCATAATAAGCGGGGTAAAGGTCGTTTACAAGACATCAAGTGCATGAGACTAATAGCATTTGATTTCAAAATATTGGCAATGTCATTATCACATTACTAGCGTGTTTATTACTCTACAATGTCAATTACCTTACTAACTTGTGACAAGGAATGGAAGGATTTCTAAAGGGGGAGGCCAATGGAAGGCTTGGTTCAAACGGTTTAGCAAGAAGCAAGATTCAGATAATCACAGTAAGCACAACCAAGTATGTCAGAGAACTGTCCTCAATGGGTGGCACATATAAACAAATCATGACTTGTTTGGGTTCACTGCCTTGATTTACAGAGTTTGTCCAAGTTATGGGAGAATGCATGAACCCAAACAACTTCGTACAACTGTTAAGGCTTGTATTATGTACTATTTGAAACCCTGAGTGCTTCGCTCTTCAGGCAGCAGGATACAAAATGCACAACTGGCAGCAGCATTTGAGGAGGTGATCTGCTGTTCAAAGAGAACATGGCTGGTGGTTTTGTATATCTTCAATGATTAACGTGTCATTGCAATGTAATTATTTCATTCATTTTGTCGGCAAGAAATAAAGGATCGACGCCTGTTAAGTGAGTTTAGAACTTTAGATAGATCTACATCTACATATGTATAGTGTATTCATTCAATCAATCATAAATGTACAGCGTATGAACCGTGTACACATGGAAGTCTGGATTGAGTGCAAATTTGTTCAGAATGACGCCACCAAATTTGTTTAGATTTTCAGACTTAACGACTGTAAAGTGCAAGTTGCCAATTACTACCTCTCTCACAGTACCGGCACGTGAAAATCGCACTGTATATACCGTGTCTTCTCTCTCTTGCCTGTCCAGGAATTAACTGAGGAAGATGGCTGGCCGCACGGCATGATTGAGCCGGTAGAACAGTTCCCCATATAGTAGTCACCCTGAAAAAGCCATCCACAGATGATTCAGGTAATGGTGCAGTGTCACCAGCAAGGCCCGCCAGTCGGCCGGCTGCCACTTCTGACGGCTGCACAGTTTATATAGCAGTAATTGTGTGTACCTAAGATGAGTGAGAGATCTCGTGGCTGTGCAACCCTACCTCGATTGCAAATGCATGAATCCATTGCTGCAGCAGTCACTGCTCACACTGATGACTGACCACCCCAGTGCACACAGATTGATCAGTGTATGTATCATTATCACCTCACAAGAGAAATGTGCGTGAAGGACTAGCTAGCTTCGTATCTGAAAACCAGGGAAGGATAATTAGATATGATTGCATCCATTCATTAACAGATGATCAAGAGGTTGAAGAAGAGTATCTTACCATTCATAGACAGTGCTGATCGACCACAAATAGAGATAGTTGTGTATATAAACAAGCACCAGGACGAGGATTCAGCAGGCTTCTCCATAAGTGAAGCCAACAATCATGCACCGGAATTATTAGAGGCCAGCAAACCCTGGCGCCGGCGAGGTGAGACTGCTCGCCGGCAGCTTTGTCGCCCTCATCGAATTGTCGACAAGGCGCTACACGTCATGACAACTGAGCTGGCAGGTGGCAGCGTTGCCTCGGCCTTGGGGCCCAAGTCCAGGTTGCAGATGAAGCTCAAGGCTGCCGGCCAGCGAGCCAGCCAGCCATTGCTGCCCCTGAGGAAGGACAAGCACCATGTTAGGACACCCAGACCAGCTGCAGTAATAGTAATGGAATCCGTCAGGCTCCAGTGTGTAGACAAGCTAGAAAAATGACACGGGAATGAGCACTATGCAGATGCAGGAGGCTGCTCAGCAGCAACTGCACCTGTGTCCATTTGCAAACTGCAGTGCTCTCCATTGCTTGTTCCTGCAGTGGACAAGAGGAGGGAGCACACTCAGATCTTGCAGCACCCCATTATGCAGATGTCCAGCCACAGATGGAACCATGTACTAGCATCTAAACAGTAGTGACAAGAGTCCAAGCAATTTCATGGTAAAGCCACATTGCGGAGGTGATGTGAAATCAGGGAAGGAAAAGATTCTCAGTCACAAAACAGTGACACACTCTGAGAAATTGATAGACAGACCACCACTTTTACAGATACTTTGGCACACTGGTGATAAAGAAAATATATACAGATATCATGATCCATCGACATGCCAGGAGTATGAATGGTGAGCTGTGAAGATATTCAGAGTTTTCTGTAGCTATGCTGAATCTCAAAAACATAACCAATTGAAGCAAAAAACTATGTACAAGGAGAATATCTTCACATTGATCCCACTACAAACAACATGTTTCTGGAAAGGAGAACTTCCATCGACAGCAAGGAACAAGGACATAGTTACACAACATTTTGATTGATCTCATTTGTGATTTCCTGGAAGACCCGCAGACGGTTCTGTGGCCTCCATGACCCTGTACTTGCCTCATTATTATGCCAGCGATGAGCGGCTTCAATGTGAGTGGAACACCGAGTGTGTTCGTTATCATCAAACGGAACATAGCCATGGCCATATCCTTCACCCTTTGATTTCCAGTCAGGAAAAAGAGCGCGCTGAGATGTGCTGCTTCTCCGTGGTACTTGCTTCGTGCCTGAGGCTCTCACATGGGGATGAACTGTGTCATGCCTTTCCCAAACTCGACTGTCGTGGTCCTGTACCTTATGCTTGCTCCATGTCGGAGCAGTCCTTAGAAGATCCCAGTTCACGTTCCTATCCGTGGAGATTTTGGAGTCGTGGCGTCTCCATGAACCTGCTGAAGAACCTTGCAGTCGACCACCCATGACTGGTCTTTGATGGGTCCTGCTTTCTTGAGAGGACAATGATGTTCTGTACTCCAGCTTACCTGTGTGCTTACCGCTCTCGTTTTGTTCAGTAGTTCCCACAGTTGACTTGCCATCACCCAGTTTCTGTTCATCCTTCGCCACCATGTCAGCCCATGGTTTGTCATCACCCAATTGCTGTTCCTCTTCATCCACCATGTCAGCCCATGTTTTTCTAACACCTTTGGTCAATAGCTTCCCTTCTTGCATGGGAGTCTCACTAGCATCTAGGTTTCTTTCAGAGTTTGGCAAGCATTCAGTTGGAGTAGGAGTCTGAATCTGATCATCATGAATACTGATTTTTGGTGCCTCTTTAACTAGCCTCTTACGTAGTTTCTCAAGTGTTGAATGAGGCGTAGCAGCAGCATTGAACAGTCGAGAAAGATCTTGGAACTCCGCAAAGCCTTCATTCTTTTCTGCACCAGCAGTAACCATAATGTGTGGTTCTACACGTCTCAACTGAGTTATGGGAGATGGAAGCCATGAATTACAATTCTCATGCTTCTCTGCATTTTGTGAAACTGAAATATGTGGTTCTATATATTTCAGTTCACTCAAAGGAGTTGATAGTGTTTGTGGCTGTAGATCTACAAGCTTCTCCACATCATCAGCAACAAAAATCTGTGATCCTTTGGACTTCGCCTGAGTTATGGGCGAGGGAGTGATTGCAATTCAAGTTCCCTAAGCATTTCAGTAGCCCGGGAGAGAGACTTAACATGACTTTCATCATCACAGTTGTAAGGTATAGCTTGAATCAGGTATTTAGCTTCAGCCAACTTTCCAGTCTTCATCAAACAGATGGCCAAGTTACACTCTTTGTTGTAGTCCGCTTCTATAGCAAGAGCTTGCCTGTGCCAAGTCAGTAGTAGCCAGAATTAGTTTGTTTCCCTTTCTAGATAAAGGGTAGGTGACACCACATGCAAGTATGCCATTCGCACGCTTAGTATTGTGGACGGATTATAGGTCTGAGAAAACCTGTGACATTCAGAAATGGAAGAAGAAAGAACTCAAAATGTACCTGTAGAGCATCTCTGCTTCCTCATAATTTTCAGACTGCATATAGGCCCAACCAAGGTTCCCCAATAACCTGGGCAAGAAACAAGGATCTTAGTTTGAATATTGTTTAAAATTCAAATCTCAAATGGGAATATAAACATTTCCAGCACCTTGCTTTTTCATCTCTGAGAGAAAGGTAGACTACTCTTCCATGACATTTAGACATTTTTGTTTTCCACCGACCAGAAGCTAGCTCCTCATCAACAATTCGCAGCTTTATTGTTAGCATTTCGATCTGCTCCTCTGTCCTACCACATTTCTGGTTTAACATGAAAATTATTGGATTCAGAAGAAATGTATTAGTGACATTTTCATCCACAGTTCATGTAACTCATGTTCAGTATGTACCTGCACAACCAAACCAACAGAGCTACAGAGGAACTCTTAGCTTATACAAACGAACCTCTTTCTTTAAAAGGATAAAGAGTATACCTTGTATAGGTCTAGAAGAACATTGTCAAGGGAGTCCTGAGCTTCATTGGGACAACGATCACGAAAGGATCTTATAGCCTCAATGGCTTCTTCAGCCCGATTTGCTTGTTTCAGTACATTGGCCATATCCTTCAATGCGCTCTCAGTCCGGTCACCACTGTTTATAGCTGCCCAAAACAATGGAACAGCCTTGTTTGGGTCCTTTTCAACTATCTGAAATAGCAGAAACAGCATAAGGAAACATAATACTCTGCATATTCAGCTTATGGTACTTCCTATGTTCAGGATGGCAAATGCAATTTTTGAGATGAACATCCACAGAGAAAAAAAAACAGCCAATTCCAGTACACCTAAAATCTTGACTCAACAATGTCAATCCAATCTCTTGGTGCAACAGTTTTCTGGTAACAAGATGCATAATCAGAAAACCCAGTATTGGTTTCAATTCCTCACTTCCTGGAATGCTTACTCAATCTACAATTTTATTTGTGCAGAGCAATTTCCTGGTATTTTGTTACAGCTATGTGGTAATATGGTATCCTAAAACAATACTGGGGCTTTCCTTTTATATCCTTCTCCCCCAATACGGTACCCTTGAGTCTGCAAATACATATGGAACAAGCCTGCTGCATAGTGCATACACAGCAGACCAAATACCAAATGACATCATAATGCAGCTTACAGGGTATGTGTTAACTGAGGATTAGGAATGTTAGAGTAATCAGTTAGACCAACATCACATATATGTTGATATATACTTCAACTAGATAACTAGGTGTTAAGGACTTTCACACTGTTTGCAAAGGACCATTGCATTGCCAGTCTCAACAATTGAGTAAACCAAGCAGAGTTCCATGACCGTGTGGTTGTAAGGTTTTGGGCCTAGTTCCCCTTATAAACAGGGTCAATTCTTTTCTTCTTAAGTGAATTGCAGGAGCTCCATGCCCTATTTAAAAAGATTTCTTAAGGAAGCCTCATTTCCTCCTGGGTTTAAATTGGGAGTACATGCATGTTAGAAACTTGGAGCAAATATAATTCCTTCTTCAGAATTTAGGCACACGTGACACATGCATGCTAAAAATGAAAATCCTTGCTACAGACAAGGCAGAAGGCTTGACATATTTGAAGTGCTAAAGGCCTGAATGGGGCAGGTATGGAACTATGGATCGAACATTGTGTGTGAGAAATGTCTAAACCATTATAATGGCAACAGTCGCTAGTCGCGTATGTGAGCTGAAGGGCAGGCTACCAGTAATTGCTGAGCCGGTAATGCTCGAATAACTCTGAGCCTAAACATGACCGAAATGGTACCGCCGATGAAGAATTACCTGCGCCTGCTTGGCCCGCACGTAGGGCGAATCCAGGAAGGCGGCGGCCTGGGCGGCCGCGCCGAGCATCCCCCGGTCGACGGCGGCGTGACGCGCGCCGCCCCGCTCGTCGGCGGCGTGACCCGCAACCCCGCTCGTGGGCGGCGTCACGCGCGTGCCGAAGCCGCAACCCGCGCTCAGGGGCGGCGTCCGTGGCCAGCTGGACCCGGGCCCGGTCCACCACCCGAGGCGGCCGCGGGCGTCCCAGCAGCTGGGCTCCACCTCCCCGCGCTCCTCGGCGACGTCCACGGCGGCAGCCGCCTCCCCGCCGCTCGGCATGGGTCGCGGCTCGCGGGGCACAACTTCCGTCGAACACCTGGCGTGCGCGCGCGGCCGGGGCTGCTGCACCAGTGCGTTCACGACGCGGCGATTAGCGTGCGTGCCTGCGTGCCTCGTGAGGATTATGTCCCGCCGCCGGAGGTGATCAGATCAGAGGAGGATGGAGTGCTCACCTCGGCGAACGTGACGCCGCCGCCGGGCGTGCGCCGCGAAACCCTAGCGGCCGCGCTGGCTTGGCCTGCGGCCTGCGCCGACGCCGCGAGGTGGCGAACGGAAGCGGGAGGGAGGCGAAGGCAGCCAGCCGACGCAGCAACCGCCTCGAGTTTATATGCCACGCGTCGAGAGGAGGAGGCTTTTGAATTTCGAACGGGCAGGACGGTGACGTGGACGGAGCCGTGGGGCCCGCGTGCACACGTGGACACGGCGTCACGGGGAAGGCGTCCGGCACGCGTGAATGCGAATGATGATGATTTGGCGTAGTAGTAAGTGCAGGTCATGTGTTTCCTGTGAGAGAATTGCTGGTAACCGTGAGTTGATTTCATTCACCATTCTTGAATATAGTGACAAGGTTAAAGGGGATTACATAGGAAGTTTACACAAAAGAGATAGAAAGTTTGGTCTTGTTAAGGGACTTATGGAGAACCATACAATCATTGGATGACTAGTTTCACATGAATCAACCAAAGTTCACAATCAAATGATTACATAAAAAATTTGTAACCAAAAGTAGTGTAGGATCCTCCATTAGAGCATCTCCAACAAGTTGGCAAATATTACTTGGCAAATCTCTAGTTTTGCCAAGTCTAAACCCAAATGCAAAGTGAAAAATTATGCCTTCTCCAACAAATTGGCATTTGGGCGCAGAATTGGTGGGACCGCCCTCCTCCCAATGTCGTCATCTCCACCTCGCCGTCCCCTCCCACCCCATCGCCGGGGCGCTCGCCATCACGGAGCACGGCGGCGCTCGGGCTACGGCTCGCGGGGGCAAGACGGGGCACGGGGAGGGCGCCGGTGCGACTTCCTCACGGACTCGTCCGTGGGCACCACCGGCCGAGGGTGGCCGGAGGCGGCCGTGGCATGCGGCGCCATTGGTGCCGGCGATGAGCTCGGCGTGGCGGGCTGCGGGGCAGGGACACGGCGAGGGCGTGGCGCGTTGCGACGCACGACTGCGCGCATGCGCTGCATGAGATGGGTGCGGCGGACGGCAGCTGCGGACGCGGGACGGCGCGGTGGCGCAAAGCGGCGGTGGCGCGCAAGTCCGCCGAAGGCGTAATGCGCGCGGGGGGGCGGAAGAGGGGACGGGGGGCACCACCCGGGTGGCTTACCCGGCTCGACGCTCGTGGTGGCGTTATCGGCGGAGAAACCCCGCCGGTGGCGGAGTCGGCAGTGCGGGCGAGCTCGGAGGTGACGGTGCGGGCGAGCCCGGAGGTGGCGAGCTCGGAGGCGTGGGCCCCGAGCGGACCGGCGGATGCCAACCGCGCAGTCTTGCGCAAATATGCGGCCGGTTGGGTCCGATTTGCCAAGCTTTGCAATTTGCCAGCTCCTTTTGCCAACTTGTTGGATGAGGTTTTTTCTAGTTTTGCCAAAATTCTAGATTTGCCAAGTGCATTTGCCAACTTGTTGGAGATGCTCTTAGGAAACGGACGAAGAACGACTAGCAGTATACACTAGGGTCTACACCTCAATGCCCCCCCTTACGATGATCTCATTTGCAAAAGAGATCTCTCATCGCCAACCTTTTCGGGAACAACAATGATGATGCAAAACCCCTCTCGAATTCATTGTGTAAGGATCCATTCGCTCCTATGCCTCCGCATTCAGACCCCACTTTACCATAAGCACCTTCCTTGCCTAAAGCTCCACTTTGTCTAGACCTTGTTTAGATTGCGAAATGTTAGAATTTTTCTAACTTGTAGACTTTCGTTTGTATTTAAAAATTAATGTCTAATTATGAACTAACTAGACTCAAAAGATTCATCTTGTGATTTATAACTAAATTATGTAATTAGTTATTTTTTATATATATTTAATGCTTCATGTATGCGTGCAAAGATTGATGTAATGAAGTGAGAATGAAAAAAATTTCAACTTTTTGCATGGATCTAAAAAGAAGGCCCTAAGGCCGGTCTCGGTGCATGGTGTCATTGCACGATTTCCAATATGAAAACTTCATCAAGACTCAAATGACACCGCCATGAAACAGCCCCAACAATGCAGAGTTTCATTTGACGCTTTCCGAAGTGCATAAAGAAGATTAATTCTTGAAGTTTTATTTAATACTGGTTTTCACTTTGAGTTTCATTTAATTGGTGGACAACGAGATGAAACGGCTCAATGCTAGTTTTATTAGGTTTCACTTCACGGGAAACGAGCCGCCACGTTTCACCATGTTATTTCTTCCTCCTCAAGCTTCAATCAAATCATTGACACACATTTGTATTTAATGTGCGTAGCACTAATTCGAATCACATTGTAGGACCGGCCGCAGCGCCGACCTGATTTCACAACAAACCTACTGCTCAGGCTCCTCGGCGTTCAAGCCCACTAAAATTGTATAGCCCATGTATAACGAACATTAGACCTACTCTGCTACTTAGCACGCCAAATCGTACGAGCTTCTAAATGTTTTGGATCCTTGTATTTTATAGCTCTCAATTTTCAACACAAAAGCACTACTAAACAAATGATTTTTGTGTCCAAATATTAATCAAGTCGGTCACAAAATTTGCCTTGTCTCGAAAAATATTTCCCTTGTCAGAAAACAGAATTTACAGTGGCCCGAGCTCTGCCTAACTGGCAATGTGAAGGTTCTGATCTGAAAAACGCTAGAAGCATGAAGGCATTGAATGAATTCAGAGTGTTGTGCACGAGTTACGCGCGCAGGCGCCGGGGCAGGCTGCAGGGTTCATCCTCATCGTGTGTGTGAGCAGAGGAGTCAGGGAAAGAAACAAGAGCACGGACAAGGAGAATAGAAGGGCACACGCAGAAGCTGTGATCTCTGGAGGCAGAGGAAAGAACATGAGCAGATGCAGCAGACAGGCGATACATGCAGATGCAGAGGATGAAGATCAAGTTCTGAAAAACGCCTGTGGCGTGAAGGTACTAAATTCAGTCCAGAGTTCCTTTATGTGCACACGTATATGTGAATTGAGTGTGCTGCATCACGCTCTTGGCATGCCATTTCCATCGCATCACGCTCTTGGCTTGCCATTTCCATCGCCGGCCGGCTTGCGCAGCAGCTCCTGCTCAAGCCTCCAAGTCACCCAAGTACCCACGAGTCCACGACGAACCGCGACACGTAGGAGCTGGGTGGTTATAAGACTAGAGCTTTGTTTAGATTGCAAAAGAGGAAACTGAAAAGTAGCATTTTTGTTTGTATTTGGTAATTATTATCGATCATAAAATAATTAGACTTAAAGGTTTATCTTGTGATTTACAACTAAAATATATAACTAATTATTTTTTTATTCATATTTATTGTTCCATGCATGTATCTAAAGTTTGATGAGAGAGAGAGTGAAAAAAAATTTAGAATTCTGGGGCAATCTAAACCAGGCCTATAAACAAGACTACAAGATCGGGCACAAAATGCATAGTCAGCTATGTAAACATTTTTTCCTTTTTTGCAAAAAAGAGTGAACTTTATTGAGTGTCGTCAACTAATTAGAACTCAGTCAAAACATAACTCTAATGACACTTTGACTTTCAGTTGATTCAGCAGCCCACTTCTTTGTCGCTTCCAAGATTCAACTGCCATGACCGATCCTCTGATACATCCAATACGGCAATACCAACGTTCCGTGCTCCACCAACACTGGAGGGGGTGGAGGTAGAGGAGTCGAGTTGAAGCTGGCAATGATCATCATCGTTAAGATTAGCGTGTTCTATGGCATGGCCTCAGAGCATGCCTACATATTGTGTAGGTCTGTGGTACTTCACCAAGGGAACATTCCTCCAAGGCTCCAACATTGGTCTTCGTCTTTTTTATTCTTTTTTTTTATTGGAAGAGTCAAATAGTGGTTCTACCTACAAAGGTCTTTGCTACTTGGGCGGAATAGCTTTGCTGAGAACTCACTTTCAGAATCTATAGTTTAAGTCTAAGAAACAATGCCAAGTGAAAAAAGAGTCATTCTCCAATCAGTTTGCTATTTAGGCTTGGCAAAATAACTTGGCATCCTAAGATTTTTGCCAAAATCATAAAATTGAGCCTCCAACGAGTTGAGTAAATTGGGATACATGCGTGCTAGCGATGGAGGCATATTTACCAAGTGAAGTGAAAATTTTGCCAAGCTCACAAAAAATGCCAAGTAGTTTTGCCAACTCGTTGAAGGCTGTTTTTGTGGTTTTGGCAAAAATTCTAGGATGCCAAGTGCTTTTAGCAAACGAGTTGCTTGTTTTCAAAATTTGCCCCAATTCCATTATGCAAAAAGAAGATTCCCATTACATCAAAATATCGTGATACGCATGGAGTACTAAAATGTAGATAAAATCAAAAACTAATTGCACAGTTTTTTTTGTACTTTATGAGACTAACATTTTGAGCCTAATTAATTAATATTTGGACAATTATTACCAAATAAAAATAAAAATAATATAATGTGCTACAGTGTCCAATAGTGGGATTTGGCCATCACTAAATTGAGAAACTAAACAAGGCCTTGGGCAACTTAGGATAAGTGCTCCCACTTCTTTCTCTTCAAGTACTTTTCGTTGGGCAAAGCAAATGTCCTCAAAACAGGCAAGGAATCTATTGGAGCAAAGGTATTTTCTGAATATTGGAGCAAAGGTTTGGATACTTATCCAGCAAGCCAATTCATGATGGATGGAGCATGAAGGGGCTACTTTGGATCCGGATTGGGATGTTTAAATATATTTGGAGCAAATCAAGTTCAAGGACCTTCCGTGTAATTACTAGCTATATGGATCAATATATTGGTTCCACGCTAGAGTACCACACATCTAATGGACTGAGTGCTTTGGACCGAGACTAGATCCCACTTAAACAGTTTAGGGTTCTAGTCATGCAAATTCATAATTTGATACATGAATGAGAATGGCGTGATAGTTTAGAGACAGTCAATGTAGTTAACTTTATCTATAATAATTAATTATCTAGAAGCTCCTAAACAATATTATGATAATACATATCATGGGTTGTATTGTAATTATCATGATAATATTGAAGACACTAGTATCATAGTGTTGATGCTAGATTTGATCAACACATTGGTAGGTGCTTCTAGACCGCCCAAGGTCATACATGCCCTAGATACACAGTGACGAGAGGTCCCAACGTCAAGGGCGACTAGTAGTGGACAAGGCTAGTTCAACGCTTGTTCTTCACTCGGGAAAAAAAACCCCCACGAATGCCTCCTATAAAGACCCATCAGGAAGATGGTGGGAGTTATAAATTGGCAAGGACATCTAGAACACATAAATCTCATCGAATAAACAAGGGTCTGCTGCCCGATCGAACGTAACAGCAGAACGGCCGATTCGGCGAGCAGGGCCCGCCCATCTCCTTCCCCCGCAAACGCGCACACACACCCCGCCGCGCGCGAGGGCGCGACCTCCCCGCCAACGGGACACACTCGCGCGCCTCTCCCGCCGACGGGACACCACTCGCGTCGCCTCGCTCTCCCGGTGGGCAGGTCCGTCGTTGCCGCTACCTTGACATGGCCGCGTGCCTCGAAAACATAAAAAGCTAAAAGAAAATTAGAAAAAATCGAAATGGGGAGATGAATGCCAGTTGAAACAAAACAAATTTGCGAATTGAAACACACGGCAAAAACAAAAACGAGGAGAACAATTTGAAACAAAACGAAAAACAATATAGAAACAATGAGAAAACACATATGAAACAAAAAAACGAGGAGAGAAGAGAAACCAAAGAGATGGAATCTGTTGAAACAGAGAGATCAAAGTTGTTGAAACAAATGGGGTGAAAGAAAAAGAAACAAAAGAGAGACGGATTGAAACAAGCGGATGAAAAGAAAACCACAGGAAAAAAACATTGCTTCAAATGAAAAGAAACATAGCACTACCTGCTAAAGAAACATCGCGGAACCCTAGGGGAACATCGAAAAACGAGAGAGAAAGAGGAGGGAGATGGGGATGAGGGTGGAGAAAGCCTACCTCGCGGTACTACGGCCGGCCCCGCCGAATCCGAGTGAAGCCGAAGCACGGCTGCAGCCGGATCCCGCCCCCGAGCGTTGCCGCCTCACCCTTCGCCCGAAACCTAGGCCGCCGGGATCACGCGGCTAGCCGGATCCAGCGGATCCAAGGCGGCCGCC
>JAENPR010001073.1:0-224258 GCA_018135685.1 Themeda triandra
TGTAAGGTCCTAGATGGCTAGAGGGGGGGTGAATAGCCTATAAAAATTTCTACAAACTCACTAAGCAAACTTCGTTAGATACACAAACGGCGGAAAGCAAGTTTTTGCTTAGCCTACTAGATGTTGCAAGCCTCCTATCCAAACAATTCTAGTAGGTGATCACTAGCACAAACAATAGCTACCACTAGTGATAAAGAGTTCTACCCACGGGATTTAATCTACACGGGGAGTGGTTCCCGACCGACCACACAAGCAATTCTACCCACGGGATTTAGTCTACACAAGTTGTGGTTCCCGGCCACCACGCAAGCAATTCTACTTTGCAAGAAAGTACTCAAAGTAATACAAGAGAGGGTAGGAGCGTGTTATACCAACGCGTAGAGTCGAGGTTGCCAATCACCAATAAGATGAACAATCAATCACAATCGGCACACACAAAGGATGATGACCAATCACCGGGAGACAAGATGAACACAATGATTTATCCCCGGATGTTCACTTGGGCACCGCCAAGCTACGTCACCCGTTGTGTCGACCAACACCTAGATGGTTCCTCGGTGTGACCCTCAAGTCACTAGCCCCTCAAGGCTCGCCCGCAAGGCACCGCAAGACACCACTCTCAAGCGAGGTACTCAACGACACGCGCATCCACTAGGATGCTCTTCGTGATTCCCACGAGGTGAGCTCAAACCTCTCACAAGCAACCGGAGGTGGCCAAGAACAATCACCTTCTCTTGCCAACGCCTCCAACAATCTCCAAGCCGGCTAGGAGCGGTACTCTCCAAGAGTAACAAGAAATCCACCGGCTAAACCACCCACAAGTGCCACTAGATGCCCTCAAGCAATGCAATGCACTAGGTGATCTCTCAATCTCACTTTGGATTCACAATCAAGCAAGAGAGATGAGAGGGAGAGTGTTTCTTCAGCTCAAAGGATGAATGAATGAGTTGGGAGAGCCAAGAGAGGAGCCAAGCCCGCCACCCATCTATTTATAGCCCAAACTCTTCAAACTAGCCGTTGCCCTCGGGGCGATTTTCACCGGCGCGGACGCGTCCGCCTCCGGCGCTAGCGCCCGGTGACGACCGTTGGCGCGCGGCCAACCACGTGCCGCCACGTCGCCGGCGTCCCGGCGCGTCCGCGGCTCGCCGTTGCGTCCGGCGCCGCGTCCGATGACGGTCGAAATCCCGGTTTTGTCCGCGTCCGCCGGCCGCCGGACGCACGACCCGCGTCCGCCCGCCTTTCGATGGCCCAGCCGGCCTCGCGCCGAAGTCCCAACGCGCCGGACTCTACACAGTGATCGCGCCGCGTCCGCCTCCTGCGTCCGGCCCGCGTCCGGTGCTCAGCTTCGCAAAGCCACCAGCCCGAGCCGAGCCAACACGCGCCGGACGCGTCCGGCGCCAAAGCCCAGCGCGTCCGGCGCTGCAAAAACTTCGTTTTTCAGCCCGTCAAGACGCCAACTTCTCAGACATGCTAACCAACAAGTATACCAACTTGATCAACAGAGATAGCATGATTTCAACCAAATTTTGCATCCGGCGCAATAGAGAATATGCATCCATTTTTCCCGAAAGCGCCGAATCCCGCCTCATAGGCTCGGCGGGAGGAAGAGAGGGACCCAAACCCATCTCTACCCCGCAAACCACGACGCCCAAATGCCACCTTTGTAAATGTGCCAACACCACCAAGTGTACATCTCCATGTGCTTGTGTGTTAGCTTTCACAATCATTTCCCAAAGGTTAGGTTAGCTCACTAGGCCCTACATGCAATGCACTTCATGAATTCACCTAGTGGCACCCGTGCGCCGAATAGCCGATAAGACTTCCCCTCTTAATAGTGCGACTATCGAACCTAAACCACTCACACCCTCTATGGTGTCTTGAGTGCAAAACAAAATGGCCCTATCGGTTATACCTTTGCCTTGAGCCCATTTTGTTCCTCCAAATGATATGAACACTTCACACCATCATGTGACCGTCTCGATCCATCGACCTCGACTTCACTTGCCCTTCACCGTGCATCGGTCCATCAGGCGTCTAGTCTTGCCCGAGCTTCACCATCGCATGGTCCTTCACCCAAGCCTCGACTAGCCCTTCACCTTCAACACCGGTCCATGGAGCCAAGCATCGTCTTGATCTTCATCTTTGATCACATGACACGTGTCATGCTTCATATTCAATATGCTCATCGTGTGGACAACCTTTCTCTAAATCAACCACTTAGATAAACAAGGTTAGTCCTAGGTTTCATCAATTAGCCAAAACCAAACTAGGGACTTTCAATCTCCCTTTTTGGTAATTGATGACAACCTCAACAAAGATGATTTTATAATAAAGATTTTGAACTTGTCATACTTGTCCAATCATTATGCTCACAAGAGAAATTTGGACAATTATAGCAAGTTCGGTTTTTAGTATTGCTCCCCCTACATATGTGCATAGAGTTTGGATTTGAGGCTTTGCACATATGCATGGATAGAAGTGCTGGGAGAGTAATTCTACCAAAATGATGCTAAGGTGTAAGAAATGGACCTTTGAAGCGTGATACCAATCGGAGTTGCCTTTTACACCATCCTTAGCACCATGAAGTAACTAGACATCCATCAAAAACTCAAGAACCCCGTGAGATCAACATTATAAGCAAAGTTCTTGAACCACTTGTAAGGCAAGGGGAGTCTAGTTACAACCTATGCATGCTAGTAGATCATTACACCATTCAAGTCCTATACTAGCATTGCACCACACAGGCAAGAAGACACCACTTGTACAAAACTTTAAAACTAGGTGCCATGAGCAAGTCATATGAGAATGCACAAACAAATGCAACAACTTTGTTCATGAGCTTGCTCCCCCTTCTTGTGTGCATCAAAATTTTATTTACCCCTTTATCATGTTCAATCATCTTTTCTCTCCCCTTTGTCAACAATTACCCAAAAATGGGATCAAATTGGAGAGAGAAAAGAACTTTGATGGAGTAAACAAAACTTTAGTCAAATTTGGTTCAATCTAGACCACTTGCCAAAGACATTTAATTCGGTTTGAACCAAAGACAAGCTTCTTCACACCTCATGACAAGGGTTATCTTGCCTATGTTGAATTAAACACTTGTAGCAAATATTCTAGATTCAACACTAGGATTGCAAGCCCATAAACATGTCATATGTCACCACTAGATCAAGCAAAACATAGAAGCAATAGTGGTAAACATATATGCATCAAACACATTTGATTTATCATGAATGCTCCAAATGCACCTTGTATGTCTACATGTGCTACCACAAGTATAATCCTAAGAATGAATGACATGTCAACCAATGGTACCTTGCTTTGTCGAAGGAGAGGCGTGGTGGGGTGCATTCAACACATGTTTGAGAAATCAAGAATGTTCAACTCATTCCTTAGCTTGCAAAACCTTCTTTCATCAAGTGGCTTGGTGAGGATGTCGGCAAGTTGATCATCGGTACCCACACTTTCAATGGAAATGTCACCCTTTTGTTGATGATCTCTAATGAAATGATGCCTTATGTCAATGTGCTTTGTTCTTCCATGTTGAACCGGGTTTTGTGTCATCTTGATTGCACTCTCATTATCACAAAATAATGGCACATTCTTGAAATTGATGCCATAATCCTTCAAAGTTGACTTCATCCAAAGCAATTGTGCACAACAACTCCCCGCACTAACATATTCGGCTTCGCGGTAGAGATTGCCACACTATTTTGTTTCTTTGAGGACCATGACACAAGTGATCTTCCAAGAAGTTGACATGTACCACTTGTGCTCTTTCTATTGATCTTGCAACCACCATAGTCGGAGTCCGAATATCCAATCAATTCAAACTTTGACCCCTTAGGATACCACAATCCAACATCTCTTGTTTGCTTCAAGTACCTCAATATTCTCTTTGCGGCCGTGAGATGACTCTCTCTAGGTGAGGCTTGATATCTAGCACACATGCAAACACTAAACATGACATCCGGTCTTGATGCGGTGACATAGAGTAGGCTTCCAATCAATGACCGATAATCCTTTTGATTCACCATATTGCCATCATGATCACTATCAAGATTCCCATTGGTGCCCATTGGAGTTGAGATTGGCTTTGCATCTTGCATTCCAAACTTCTTCAACATGTCCCTTATGTATTTCCACTTGACTCACAAATGTCCCATTCTTCAATTGCTTGACTTGAAGACCAAGGAAATAGCTAAGTTCACCAATCATGGACATCTCAAACTCATTTGCCATCATTTCACCAAATTCTTCACAATATGCTTGATTGGTTGATCCAAAGATGATATCATCAACATAGATTTGCACAATGAAGAGATCATTACCAATCTTCTTGGTGAATAGAGTAGTGTCAACCTTGCCCATAATGAACCCTTTGGAGTGAAGAAAAGTCTTCAATCTCTCATACCATGCTCTAGGTGCTTGCTTCAAGCCATACAAAGCTTTCTTCAATTTGTACACATGGTTGGGTCTCTTCTCATCTTCAAAACCGGGAGGTTGCTCAACATATACTAGCTCATTGATGATCCCATTGAGAAATGCACTCTTGACATCCATTTGATATAACTTGATATTGTGGGCACATGCATAAGCCAATAGTATCCTTATTGCCTCCAATCTTGCCACGGGAGCATATGTTTCATCATAGTCAAGACCTTCAACTTGAGTATAGCCTTGTGCAACTAGTCTTGCTTTGTTTCTAATCACAACACCATCTTGATCTTGCTTGTTCTTGAAAACCCATTTGGTTCCAATGACATTGTGATCCTCCGGCCTCTCAACTAACTCCCACACATCATTTCTTGTGAAGTTATTGAGCTCTTCTTGCATTGCCATGATCCAATCGGCATCATCCAAGCCTTCCTCAACTTTCTTTGGCTCTTTGGTTGACACAAATGATGCATATTCACAAATCATAGCCACTCTTGATCTTGTTTGCACACCACTTCTAATATCACCAATAACACTATCAATTGGGTGATCTCTTGCAACATGTTGTGGTTGTATCACTTGCACTTGATTGCTTGAGCTTGGTTGATCACTTGACTTGTCCTCGTTGGATGAACTAGCACCATGATCTTGCACTTGAGCATTGCTAGCTTGCCTCAATGGAGAATTGAGCACTTCATCTTTATCATCTTGCACATCAACCACTTGCTTTGCTCTAATGTCCCCAATATCCATGTTCTTCATAGCTTCAACCAATTGAGTTCCACCAACATCTTCTAGATTCTCATCTTCATCTTGTGACCCATTGGTTTCATCAAATTGCACATCATGGACTTCCTCTCTAATGCCACTTGAATTGTTCCAAACTCTATAAGCCTTGCTTGTAGTTGAATAACCGAGTAGGAACCCTTCATCACATCTCTTTTCAAACTTCCCCAATCTAGTGCCCTTTCTCAAGATGTAGCATTTGCAACCAAACACTCTAAAATAGCCAATGTTGGGCTTTCTTCCATGAAGTAGCTCATATGGGGTCTTCTCTAACAAGGTATGACAATAGAGCCTATTGATGTAGTAGCATGCCGTGTTGATTGCTTCATCCCAAAATGATTGACTAACATTGTACTCATGAAGCATTGATCTAGCCATATCAAGCAATGTTCTATTCTTCCTCTCAACTAGGCCATTTGATTGTGGAGTGTACTTGGCCGAGAATTGATGACCAATGCCATAGTGATCACACAATTCTTCCATTCTTGAATTCTTGAACTCACTCCCATTGTCACTTCTCACTTTCTTGATTCTCATGTCAAACTCATTGTGAACTCTAGTGAGAAAGGTCTTGAAGGTGTCATACACTTCACTCTTGTCACTAAGAAAGAATACCCATGTGAATCTTGTGAAGTCGTCCACTATGACAAACCCATATTTATTGCCACCAATACTTGTATATGTAGTTGGGCCAAATAGATCCATGTGCAACAACTCAAATGCCTTGCATGTGCTCATTATACTCTTCTTTGGATGTGAGCTTCCAACTTGCTTCCCCGGCTTGACATGCACTACACAACTTGTCCTTCTCAAATACAACATCTTTCAAGCCTTCAACAAGATTGTGTTGTGTGAGCTTCTTCAATTGTTTCATGCCAACATGCCCAAGCCTTCTATGCCAAAGCCAACCCAAACTTGATTTTGATATCAAACATGTTGTCAAAGAAGCTTCACTAGTGTTGAAATCAACAAGATAGAGATTCTCATATCTAAAGCCTTTGAACACCAAGTTTGAGCCATCAAGAGAAACTACCTCAACATCATTTGCTCCAAACTGCACTTGTAGCCTCGATCACAAATTTGTGCCACGGAGAGAAGATTGAAATCCAAGCTTTCAACTAGCATCACATTGGAGATACTCATGTCATTTGATATTGCAATCTTGCCCAAACCAACAACCTTGCCTTTCTTGTTATTGCCAAAAGTAATTGACTCAATGCCACTATCATTCTTCTCAATTGAATCAAACATTCTTGATGTGCCGGTCATGTGTTGAGAACACCCACTATCAATAATCCAATGCCTTCCTCCGGCTTTATAATTCACCTACAAGCAAATCAATGAAGCTTAGGTACCCATTTTTATTTGGGTCCTTGTAGGTTAGTAACTAAGCTCTTTGGTACCCAAATAGCCTTCTTCTTTGGGCCAACAATGGGTGTACCAACAAACTTAGCTTGCACACCTTTCACACCCTTGGTAAGCACATAACAAGAATCAAAAGGTATAGCATTGTCAAGTTTCTTGTTTTGTTGCTTCTTGTTGCAATTTTGCTCTAGGTGCCCAACTTGCTTGCATCTATAGCAAAACCGACCATTGCTCTTCACAAAGCTAGGCTTTGGAGTTGCAAAGGCCGACTTGCCTTTCTTGGGGGTATAGCCCAATCCCTCTTTGTTAAGAGAGAACCTTTGGCTACCCAAGCACTTTAGCAAGCGGGCCTCACCACCATAGGCTTTGCCTAAGGCATGAGTGAGCTCATCCACCTCCTTCTTGAGAGTCTCATTCTCAACCATAAGTGTAGCATCACAAGTGAAGCCATCACTAGTAGTAGAGGTAGAGTCGGTGGTGGTGGTGGATGATGTGCTACAAGAAGGGTTAGCATTTGTCATGATGATAGGTTGATAAAAAGACTCATCAATGATGTCACAAGTAAGGCCTATATCACATGATGCAACCACCACTTTCTTTGCTTGTCGCTCAAGTAGAAGTGAGTGAGCCTTTTCAAGCTTAGAGTGAGCATCACCAAGTTTCTCATGGTCTTCCACTAGACACTCATGAGTGGTCATAAGCTCACCTAGGGCTTTCTCAAGTATTGCTACTTTCATTGAAAGCTTTTTGCACTCCTTTTCCTTGGCAATAGCTATATCTCTAGTTTCTTGCATCAAGTCATATAGTTGATCCTTAGAAGGTTCATCATCATCATCAATATTATCAACATCGTGAGCATATTCCATCTCACTATCATCATCACTATCATCATATTGTACCTTGGTTTCCTTAGCCATGAAGCACGATGGTGATGTAGAGAATAATGAAGACTTCTTGTTGATGGCGATGGAAGCCATAGCCTTGTTGCTTGAATCTTCATCTTCATCATCATTGTCACTTTCCCAAGTGACCACAAATGCACCATTCTTGCCCTTCTTGAGTGTCATCTTGGCCTCATGCTTCTTCTTCTCAAACTTGCCCTTGTTGTAGTTCTTCTTCTTCTCATATGGGCATTCGGCTTGTAGATGCTCGGTGCTATCACAATTGAAGCACTTTCTTGGTTGCTCTTGCTTCTTGAAGTTGTTTCTCTTGAAGCCTCTTCTCTTGATGAACATGTGTCCCATCTTCTTCACCACAAGAGCAAGTGCCTCATCATCAATCTCAAAGTCATCATCTTCCTCATTGGTTTCTTCTTCTTCAAAGATTGGTGCTTTGCCCTTGGAGGATGTGGCTTGGAATGCCACGGTCTTCTTCTTCTTCTCCTCTTCCACCTTCTCATCATCTTGATCAAATTTGTCATATGTCAAGACTTCACCAAGCAAATCATTTGGCTTCTTATTTTCAAGCCCATCTCTTTGTAGCATTAGCTTCAACATCTTGAAGCTCTTCGGCAAGCATATCAAGAACTTGTGACAAAAATCTTCATCTTTTGTCTTGTGTCCCAAACTCTTGAGATCATTCACAATCACTTGCAAGCGATGAAACATTTCAATGATTGTTTCATCCTCCTTCTTCTTGAAGTTCTCGAACTCACTCTTGAGCCCATATAGCTTGGCACTCTTCACAACCTTGGTGCCCTCATATGTCTCACCCAACCTTGTCCATACTTCACTAGCAAGTTCCAAATCCTTGATCCCCTCAAACACCTTTGTATCAATGCCATTATATAGGGTGTTGAGAGCCATTCTATTGCATGTGATGTTGGCTTTATCTTCATCGGTGAGATGATCATTATCAAGAATAGCATAGTCGTGCAATGTGACTTGCAAGACTCTCTCTTGTATTGAACCAAGATACATGATCATTTTTCTCTTCCAATGATCAAAGGAACTAACTCCATCAAACATAGGCGGTTTGCCCCCAACATGGTTGAACACAATTTGAGCCATCTTAACACCGTAGGATGTTAAGCCTTGCACTAAAACGGTGACCTCGGCTCCGATACCACTTGTAAGGTCCTAGATGGCTAGAGGGGGTGAATAGCCTATAAAAATTTCTACAAACTCACTAAGCAAACTTCGTTAGATACACAAACGGCGGAAAGCAAGTTTTGCTTAGCCTACTAGATGTTGCAAGCCTCCTATCCAAACAATTCTAGTAGGTGATCACTAGCACAAACAATAGCTACCACTAGTGATCAAGAGTTCTACCCACGGGATTTAATCTACACAGGGAGTGGTTCCCGACCGACCACACAAGCAATTCTACCCACGGGATTTAGTCTACACAAGTTGTGGTTCCCGACCGACCACGCAAGCAATTCTACTTTGCAAGAAAGTACTCAAAGTAATACAAGAGAGGGTAGGAGCGTGTTATACCAACGTCAGAGTCGAGGTTGCCAATCACCAATAAGATGAACAATCAATCACAATCGGCAACACACAAAGGATGATGACCAATCACCGGGAGACAAGATGAACACAATGATTTATCCCCGGATGTTCACTTGGGCACCGCCAAGCTACGTCACCCGTTGTGTCGACCAACACCTAGATGGTTCCTCGGTGTGACCCTCAAGTCACTAGCCCCTCAAGGCTCGCCCCGCAAGGCACCGCAAGACACCACTCTCAAGCGAGGTACTCAACGACACGCGCAATCCACTAGGATGCTCTTCGTGATCCCCACGAGGTGAGCTCAAACTCTCACAAGCAACCGGAGGTGGCCAAGAACAATCACCTTCTCTTGCCAACGCCTCCAACAATCTCCAAGCCGGCTAGGAGCGGTACTCTCCAAGAGTAACAAGAAATCCACCGGCTAAACCACCCACAAGTGCCACTAGATGCCCTCAAGCAATGCAATGCACTAGGTGATCTCTCAATCTCACTTTGGATTCACAATCAAGCAAGAGAGATGAGAGGGAGAGTGTTTCTTCGGCTCAAAGGATGAATGAATGAGTTGGGAGAGCCAAGAGAGGGAGCCAAGCCCGGCCACCCATCTATTTATAGCCCAAACTCTTCAAACTAGCCGTTGCCCCCTCGGCGATTTTTCACCGGCCGGACGCGTCCGGCTCCAGCCAAGGCGCCCCGACGACCGTTGGCGCCGCGGCCAACCACGTGCCGCCACGTCGGCGTCCGGCGGCGCGTCCGGGCGTCGTTGCGCGTCCGCGCCCGTGTCGACCGGCCGAAACTCGGGAAGTTCCGCGTCGCGTCCGCCGGCCGCCGGACGCACGACCGCGTCGCGCCTTCGGATGGCCAGCGAGCCTCGCGCCGAAAGTCCCAACGCGCCGGACTCTACACGGTGATCGCGCCGCGTCCGCCTCCTCCGCGTCCGGCCCGCGTCCGGTGCTCGCCTTCGCAAAGCCACCGCCCCGAGCCGAGCCAACACGCGCCGGACGCGTCCGGCGCAAAGCCCCGCGTCCGGCGTCGCAAAACTTCGTTTTTTTTCACGTCAAGACGCCAACTTCTCGCACATGCTAACCAACAAGTATACCAACTTGATCAACGGAGATAGCATGATTTCAACCAAATTTTGCATCCGGCGCAATAGAGAATATGCATCCATTTTTCCCGAAAGCGCCGAATCCCGCCTCATAGGCTCGGGCGGGAGGAAGAGAGGGACCAAACCCATCTCTACCCTGCAAACCACAGCGCGCCCAAATGCCACCTTTGTAAATGTGCCAACACCACCAAGTGTACATCTCCATGTGCTTGTGTGTTAGCTTTTCACAATCATTTCCCAAAGGTTAGGTTAGCTCACTAGGCCCTACATGCAATGCACTTCATGAATTCACCTAGTGGCACCCGTGCGTCGAATAGCCGATAAGACTTCCCCTCTTAATAGTGCGGCTATCGAACCTAAACTACTCACACCCTCTATGGTGTCTTGAGTGCAAAACAAAATGGACCTATCGGTTATACCTTTGCCTTGAGCCCATTTTGTTCCTCCAAATGATATGAACACTTCACACCATCATGTGACCGTCTCGATCCATCGACCTCGACTTCACTTGCCCTTCACCGTGCATCGGTCCATCGGCGTCTAGTCTTGCCCGAGCTTCACCATCGCATGGTCCTTCACTCCGAAGCCTCGACTAGCCCTTCACCTTCAACACCGGTCCATGGAGCCAAGCATCGTCTTGATCTTCATCTTTGATCACATGACACGTGTCATGCTTCATATTCAATATGCTCATCGTGTGGACAACCTTTCTCTAAATCAACCACTTAGATAAACAAGGTTAGTCCTAGGTTTCATCAATTAGCCAAAACCAAACTAGGGACTTTCAATCTCCCCTTTTTGGTAATTGATGACAACCTCAACAAAGATGATTTTATAATAAAGATTTTGAACTTGTCATACTTGTCCAATCATTATGCTCACAAGAGAAATTTGGACAATTATAGCAAGTTCGGTTTTGGTAGTATTGCTCCCCCTACATATGTGCATAGAGTTTGATTTGAGGCTTTGCACATATGCATGGATAGAAGTGTGGGGAGAGTAATTCTACCAAAATGATGCTAAGGTGTAAGAAATGGACCTTTGAAGCGTGATACCAATCGAGTTGCCTTTTACACCATCCTTAGCACCATGAGATTACGTTGACGCGTTATTCCTTCGTAGAGATTCCCTTTAGACGCCCTTTAGATGCCTCTCCATCCCCCCTATATAAAGAAGCCCAGCCTCAAGCCAACCTCATTCCATCTAAAGCCTCCTCCTCCTAGCATCAAGCTTGCTACGCAAAGAATGGCGAAGTCGAGCGAGAATTTAGATAGGAGATTGATCTCGCTTCGGGATTGATCTCAACACCATCCCAAGAGAAGAGCCCGAGAGCAAGGCCATCGTCCTTGCTAAGCCCAAACCCCTAGCCTCTATTCCTCCAAAGCCTCAAGCTTACAAGTCATAGCTACTTCGCTCAACCATTCATCGCCGCACCCAAACCTTTGCTCCTTGATGGACCTCCACCAAAGGGTCCTATTGTGAAGCTCCCAGAAGGCACCATGATCCTCCCTCCTAAGCACAATGAGATGCTTATGGGAGTGAAGACCAACAAGCAAGGAGAGATCATTTGTGCTAAGTGTCACACCCCAAAATTTGTATTTTGGGATGTGACTTAGACAACACTAAACAACATAAATGATTTTATTATTTTTCTAAAATTCCTAACTTTAGTTCAATTGTTGATATTCTAGATAGTGGAAAATGTGAGTTCCTAAAATTTTTGCAATTCAATTTAGTGGTTTGTTGCATTCATGCCTTTGCATAGTGCTTATTGTTGAAAAATGAATTTAAATGTTTTCACAGAATGCCTAGGGTTTTGATCCCAACCTCATCTTTCAAAATATCATAATCATTATCTAAAGCTCTAATCAAGTCTTTTGTGGATATTCTACAAAAATCTAGCATGACCTATTATGTCCTCTCCCTCGTGCAAATAAAGAACACTTAATTCCTTATTAGCCTCTCAATTTCTTCCCCTTTCACAAACTCCATTGCCTCATGCAAAAGGATAACAACTAAGAGAGACTTACTCCACTCTCTTCATTTCATTCTTCATGCATCAATGCTTAAAATAGAAACCATTTCCTTCTCTCTCATGCACAACCGTGATATATGTTTTCTTCTCCCACTCTTCTCTCATTCAAAAGCTTTAGTAGCATATAATTATTTTCCCTTAATTTCCTATAACACCTTTCTATAATTCTCTTGATTACAACCTTTTACTCGCTCGCCTAATCTCTCTTCGTTACACGCATGCAAAGAACAATTTCTCTTCACCCTCACTCTCACGTGGAGAAGGCTTCCTTGTCCTCTCTATGGCGCATCCTTCATTTACTCTCATGCAAATAATAGCAGCCATATACTCTTTGTTCCCTCTCTCCATCACGCACAAGCAAATGGACATCATCTCCCTAGTCGCCATCCCATCCGACATGATGCCGCTCCTCCCCTTCCTCCCATGCGAAATTGCAAGCAAATGTTCCTCCCTTAATTCCCTTTAGAAGCCTCTCTTTATTCTCTTTTATCAATCTCTAACCATAGGTGTGAATGGCTCATAAACAGCCATGCATGTTCCTCTCTCCCCGCAAACAGAATGTATGCGCTCGCTCCTCTCCTCTCATTTTCTCATGCACAAACCACCAGCCCAACTCCCTTCGATTCCATCTTGATAGCACCCGTTTTTACTCCAATTTTTACTCCACTTCAATGGCATGCCTCCATGCGTAAACTCGACATATCTTCTTCTCTCCCCTTCCCTCACGCACACAGAGATGGACAGCCCCTCTCCCTCTCTCACGCCTCCTTTTCCACCCGATGTTGCTCCACAAAAAAAAGCAGACTCCTCATCTCGTCCCTTCTTCCATTAGATGGCGCCTCCTCCTCTTCTCCTCTCTCCTCACTCACGCACGATTGAAGGCTCCCTCTCCCTTCTATTCCCCGTATACAAACAACAGAGAAGGAGCATCCCCATCTTCTCCCCTTCCTCCTCCATCTCCCATGGTCGCCCCTCCACATACCATACCTCCATATGTTGTTCCTCCACCAAAACAATCCCGATGCCACCACAAATCAGTTTGCCACCGCAGTCATCATCTTCGAGCCCATGGATGCCACACTTTTTCCATGGTAAGCTGCGTACCCTCCCCGCCGCAGCCCCTCCATGGCACCTCTCGCGCTCACACAGCCCCTCTTGATTTCCTTCGTGCATCGCAGATCATCTCCGAAGAGAATCGCAGCAGCCCCGACAATCGCGCCGCCATATATCTTGCCACCGCCACCGTCGTCACCGCTGCTGTATGTGAGTGGTGAGGACGCCTATCCCCATTTTCCCTCTCGGGTCTTGCTGCTCTTGCAACTCTCATCCATCTCTCGGATCTCCAATGTGGTGTAGAATCATCACCGAAGTGTAATTGATGCAGCCCCGTTGATTGCGGCCCGATCGTCACCGTCGTCGATGCCGGGCTGGCATCAACTTCATCTCCATCTGCTACTAACCATGATGTGAGGCTCTCTCTCATCTCCCCATCATGTATAAGTGTCCCCGTTGTAAATCATGAATCATCATTTATGTTTGATCGAGTTTTGGCGAGGTTTGCTAGCGATACGCCCGCTGATTTCACGTCCAGCAATACGCTGCCAATGTCAATAGCATTCCCTGTTGTTCCATTAAATTCTGTGCTGAATCCTTTGGCGTAACATAATCTATATACCCGCACACGCCTCGTGAAATCTCATGTTCATAGGATCCAAGATCAAAGAGATATCATCCTTCTTGTGCTCGATGTACCGCTGCCCGCAGCTGCGCAACAACCGGTTGGCATTCATGTTCCCATTGATCTAGACATACAGTCATTGAACCCTTCAATCACAATGTATTTCTTGAAGTTGCACATGTCCCCGCAAAACAGTTTGGCCAAATGATCCATGATAAAAGAGATATAATCGTTTCGTGCTGCCGCCTCTACCGGAAGGCAGCGGTCTTGATGCCGATTGGCATGAGTGTTCCTGTTGTTTCACCACTCCAAAGTGGTCAAGCCCTTCAACAACAATGTGTTTCATATCCTTGTTTACATCTCTGTTAAATATCTTGGTCATAGGAGTTCGGATGCCGAGAAATCGTCGTCTTCACGATCACGCTTTGCTGCCTTGACCGTTGAACCCTCTCGCATCACACATGCGTTTCCCGCTAATCCACTATCCAAATCATCAAAGCCTTCATCGAACATGTCCGTCATATTATTGCACATGTCTCTCGCAAGTTGGATTGATCACGGGTGCCACAATGGCCGAAATAACGATGTCGTAGTATCTTTTATTCCTGCTGTAGAAATCAGCCATGCCACCCGTTTTGTACTCGTGTTCCCCATCTAACCATTGGTCAAAACACCATATCCTTTCACCACAACATACTACATACAGTACCTAGATACCCCACAAAATCCATCTCTCGATTTGTTCTGTTATAACCATGCAATTGGTCATGTTTATTACATTCCTATCATTTATCAACATCTCCAAGCATCTACCTCTGATCATGCATATCTTTAAACCATCCCGTTTTAGTTGTTTTTGCACTCAACGGTCTTAGTTACAAGCCTTACGTATTTAAAAACCTTTATATCATGTTTTATAAATAATGACTGGTGTATTGCTTCTAGGTTTGTCTATGATGCTTGTGATGGTTGTTTGCTATCTTTAGAAGTGGAGCTATGCACGGATGATACGAGATGAGTTGGAAAGTTGGATGGCAAGCTTTCGGAAGGCAAGTATAGCTTGAGTTTGATTTCTATGATCATGATCATGTAACTTGATTAATGTTTATGCAACAAACATTAAAGATGACTTTTTAGCAACTTAAGAATTTATCTCGTAAGAGAACCTCCAGGACTTACAAGTACAACCACGAGAACTACATGGCTCGGTCTTAGCCCGTATCTTGATCTGTTCTAGTTCGTTAGCTTGCTTACCAAAAGGGCAAGAGGGGGTGCCAAGTGAGGTATAGCTCTTGTCCCGCCGTGATGTGTGCCGGGCTGCGGTCATGGGTGTGCCACTCTCGGAGGAGAGCATCTATATCTACTTGGTCAATCTCGAAACCTTAGCGGCTGCTACTTATTAGAACGACTAGTGAAAAGCTTCGTAGTGACCCCGCCAACCTACCTTGGAAGTGGGTCAAGAGGCCGATCACCTCGGGCAAAAGGGCAATCACGACTTGTGGTGAAAGTGTACACCTCTCGCAGAGTTTAATAAACTGGTATACTAGCCTTGCTCAAGGACACGAGCGGCCTTGGAATCCTTACATAGATGATGACTTCTGATTGTTAACATGTTCATTGTTTACCGTTTTATGCTCTACATTATTTATGTTACATTGATCATGTGGTCATAGGATTACACTTATTGTTATACTTGCGGAGTTCAACATGAACTCACTCTTGCCATTTCCCCACACCTCAGGAGAAGTTTAGGCTTGTTGTCAACCAGTCAGTTGGATCCAGTGGAGTCTACACCCGGGGATCAGAGTCATCTTTCCGCTGATTGTTATCTAAGGTTATGTCTTTTATTGTAAACACGTTATATATATTAAGCATTGTTTACTGATACTACCTTTCATTTGTGGCTATATGTGAGATTTGACTTTTAAAACTCACATATGGTGTATATCTGGTTTTGTTCTTAAAACCGGGTGTTACACTAAGTATAGCACTGGAGAGCGCTCGTATTTCGAAGGAGTCCGTGCTCACCCAAGCAAAGTGAAGTTCGTCCCTCCGAAGGAAGCCCCGAAAGCAGCTCTTGCCGCCTCAGAAGCTCCAAGGAAGCGTCGCAAGACCGTTGCAGACTTAGAGAAGGAGCTAGATACTCAGCGCGACGTTATTGCATCTCTGCGAAACGCCCAACATATCCAGAGCAGTAGCATTGTCACTCTCATAGATAGACTTCGTGCGCAAGAGAAGAGGACGGATAAGTTAGAAAAGAGGTTAGACGCTCTAGAGAAGCGAGTTGATTAGATAAGATTTATCTTAGCATCAGAAAGGCCTAGTATGTTTAGATTAAAAGTTTTAGTTTGCAAGAGTGCTTAGTTAAAGTTTCGATCTTAGTTCTTTTCAATACTTGTAATCCAGGCCTTAATGAAGATGAAATAAAGTTGTTAGTTATATTTATTATTGCATATGTGTTGCCTCTTTTGTCTCCACCTTGTTGTGAATGAAGATAACAGGAATCTAGTGTGGGGGAGGCAACCGACGACGAAACTAACGGATATCGCGAACCAGCAAAAATATTTGAGAGTATACGACGTAAAGATCACGCACGACGAAGCGGACCCCGAGGGCCACACCGCGTAGTCGCCGCCGCCCCACATCTGTGGTCGGCCGCCCATGGGCTGGGCCCATTTGGCTCCAGCTTTCGTCCATGGTCAGGTTTGCTTCCCTACATTCCAAATTTTATACCGATCACATTTTTCCGATTCGTTTGGGGAACACTTTGAATTAAATCACCTGATATATATATACCGAGAAGGTAGATTATTTTAATCATGACCCCAAGATAGACTCACACCATGATAATTCCCGGGAATCCCGTTGCTTTGTTGGGAACGTATTTTATAGGGACCCCATTTTACTTAAGTTGTTGAGGACAAGTGATATAGCAAGAACCATGAGAACTTGATTTCTTGATGTCCGGTTGCTTGGAGAATTTCTTTTCGAAAATCTTAAAATGTTAGCTATACTTCTCCTCTCGTAGTAATAAATACCTATAGAGCCTCGTCGACAAAAATCAGAAGACCAAAGACATAAGCTTTTTATTTGTGTTGAGAATAGTCTTGGCGGTATTAGAGCCTTAGAGAAGGGTCTCTTACTCATATGATCAAGTGCACTTACACCCACATATATATCTGCTGCTCCTACACTGGGAGTACGCAAAAACATGCTTTCCGCCATTCATCCATCTCCTACACTTGGAGAGGATACATACGCTTTCTAGGATTTCTATATGCTCCAAGAATTGTTATCATCATCCAGCTGTTGAAAGAAGATTATTATTGTCATCATCATCATCATGTTCAAGAAAGTTATTGTGTCCAAGATTGAGGCATGGGCTATGCAAAAATAACGTTATTAAAAAAAAAAGAGAGAGAAAAAGAAAGAGAAAAGAGATAGCCCATGAGCTCTTAAGTATTGTGATCCCAAGAGAAGGAAAGTTCAAAGAAGCTCAAAGAGCTATTCAAGAAAAGATCAAGCAAAGCAATGTAGGAGCATCATTATCATAAATTTAGCCACCAAATATTCCACACACTTGCACACACTTGATCTAGAGTAAGGTCCCCCTCTCCTTGGTTCCCGTTTTTGGCTAATCAATATACACAGGTGAAAAATGCTATTCCTTGAAATACCCTAAAAACTCCACATAAGCCTTAGTGGAATAGGAGGCATACCCTTCTACATGCCTCAAGTGAGTTCCATAAATACTACATACATTGAGAGATTTGAGTGCTCTATACATAATGGTGAGTTCTACAAATACCATATATAATGAGTGATTCGAGTGTGCTACATGATGGAGAAGGGTAAGCTAAGTTTTTCTTTGCAAAAATGTTATAAAAACTCCGAGTGATAGGATTGATAGAAGAAGGATCTCTACTTCGCGCTGTTCCATCTTTCAACTCCCCAAAGTGCAATGGTAGACACTTTGAATCCCGCAGTACAGGTATGATCAGGAATAATCTAATGTTGATGTCTTAGTTTGAGGCTATGCTTAAAGTGATCCATCCTTTTCCTCGAGACGAGTAAAAGACAAGTGTGGGGGAGTTTGTTGACGGTCGTTAACTCATAAAATTAACCGTCAACTTAGCATGCAATTGGACCTATTTATAAATACTTGATAGATATAGGGTTACCACCGACGTAATTCCACGAGTTTTGGTGAATATCTATTTCGCAGGTGATTTGAAAACTACCCAAGATGGCCCACATGTCGGGTTTACATAGAGAGAAAGACCGAACGGGTGAAAAAGTATAATCTAGAAGACTCCGAGAAGGCAACACTGAAACCCGGGGCCCACTGGCGTGGCGGTCGGCCGACCGGGGAGGAGTCGGCCGACTCCCATCTCCACCAATCAAGGTGGGGTCTCGCGGATCCCGCCTCCACCGACTTTGAAGATCAATAATTATCGTCCATTTAGGTCGGTTTGATCCGAGGGCTGTGGTTAATCCTAGGGGGCTATATAAGCGAGCCCCCGGCCCCCGGGTAAAACCCTAATTCATTCTCCAATTCATTCAAGACTTCAATCCAGAGAGAGTTAGATAGAGAAGGGTCCCTCGAATGGATCTATCTCTATAGGGTATTAGTATCAAGAGAGATTGAGAGAGTATAGAGTGGAGGTAGATTTGGAGGAAGCCCTACTGTCGGTGTCTCCTCTCCAAGTGTACTGCGGGATCAAGTCTCCTAACCCGAGGCTTGGTTTCGAATCATTCGGCAATTCAACTTCTAATACTAGTAAGTTCGTTGTTATTATTGTTCTTTGGTTTACAAGTTTACTTTATTCGCTTCGCGTTGGGAATAGAGTAATCGTTCTTTAGCATAAGCGTGGTGCTTAGGCTAGGTTCACTTGTAGATGCTCCCTATTCGGCGGAACCGTGGTAGTAGTGAGGGAAGTGACAATCCCTTTATTACCTTTGTAATCCACTTCCCGTTGGTAGGTAAGGTAGGTCCTTTGTGCCCGGTTTAGCATCCTCTCGTGGTGTCTATTCCTCGGGTACCCCCTTAGAACAAAGTAGTCTCAAAGCTTGCCATAGGTTAGAAGAAGACTGACGAAGGAGTTCTCTCTATATCGCTTAATTCTCACTTGACTAGCAGCCCAGGGGTAGTAGTAAAGATCGGGTTAGTCTATTGCACGTTTTCTCTTAGCGGATAAAAACAAATACGATACTCAGGATTTATCTCCCGGGTGAAGTGCTCACCGATATCCGTGCGCTTGCGGATTATTTCTCTTTGATTCTTTCGTGTGCGTATCTAGTGTCAACAGTATATAATGTTTGTCCTTGTGTATGTGGATGACATTATTGTGGCAAGTTCTTCACTTGAAGCAACCAAGGCGTTACTTCGTGATCTGCAGATGGAGTTCGCCTTGAAGGACTTAGGAGACTTGCACTATTTTCTCGGGAATTGAAGTCAAGAAAGTTAAAGATGGTCTTATATTGTCACAACAAAGATATGCGGCCGACATCTTGGCAAGGTCCGGTATGAGCCGATGCAAGGCAATTGATACACCTCTAGCTTGCACCGAGAAGCTAAGTGCTTATGAAGGTGATGCGTTGGGACCGGATGATCGCACCAAATACGGGAGCCTTGTAGGTGCATTGCAATACTTGACTCGACACGGCCGGACATTTGCTTCGTCAATAAGGTGTGCCAGTTTCTTCATGCCCCGACTATTAGTTCATTGGAGCGCAGTTAAGCGCATTCTTCGTTATATTCAAGGGACTTCAAAGCTTGGATTGAGGATTGGTAATTCCAAGACTATGACCGTGAGTGCATTCTCGATGCAGATTGGGCAGGATGTGTTGATGACAGAAGATCAACAGGTGGGTTTGCGGTATTCCTTGGTGAAAATCTCATATCATGGAGTTCCGGAAATGACCCACGTATCTCGCTCTAGCAAGAAGCCGAGTATAAATCTCTCGGCTAATGCCACCGCTGAAAAAATTTGGGTTCGAAGCTTCTAAGAGAACTTGGTGTACCTCAACCTCGTTCGGCTCGGGCCGTGGTGCGATAATCTAGGAGCAAAGTACCTCTCTGCAAACCGGTGTTTCATGCAAGAACAAAACACATCGAGATTGACTTTCACTTCGTTCGGGAAAGGGTGGCCCAACGATTGTTAGATATTCGTTTCATCAAAGCACGAATGATCAAGTGGCGGATGGTTTCACCAAAGCTCTTCCTCGGCTCAAACTTAAAGAGTTTAGGAACAATCTCAACTCAGTATGTGGGCATTGAGATTGAGGAGGGGTGTTAAAGGATAGATATGATCGGGTAGATACTTTGTATCTTGTTGATAGGCTCTCCATATTTGTAGCTAATCTTGTTGTAACAATCATCATGTAATCTTTCCTTGTACGCCACCCCGGAGAGGCTGTTTCCCCGGCTATATAACACGGAACCGAGGAGCCTAAGAGGTATTCCTCGTTAACCTAAACTTTCACAACACCCTCATCTCGTCCAGTTCTCCGCGCGCGACTCTTTACATGTGGGCCGGCGCATCCTCTTGGCTCTTGCCTTGCTAGCTGCGGCGCACAGCGCACTGCCAGTGCCACCAACCTCGCTTTATTCATTCTCCCGGCCCTGCCGGCCGCCGTTGACATGTGAGAAGCGGTCGAACGCTCGAATTTGTCCCTGTGCTGCTTGGAATCGATCGAATGTGAGTCACGCGATGTGGCTCAGTGGCTGCCGGTGATCCCTGACCGACGACCCTGCCGAAATCGTTTAGCCCGCTGCCCGCCACCATCAGATATCCCTGCGGCGCGTGAGCAGGGGTTTGGTTTGACGGGGCACACGCACACGGTGCGGTACCAGCGGCGCAGCTAGCTGCTGGTGCTGGCGGCGAGTGGCAGTGGCAGCGCCCAGTGGGCTGGCTGGCGCCTGACGGCCTGGCACCTTTCCCTGCAGCGGCGGTCCGGCCGGCCGGCAGCGAGCGGCCAGCGCCAGCCCGTTCGTGGCGCACCGTACCGCTGCCACCAGGGGTGCGGCGGCGACCGCAGAAGCACGCAGCGAGACTGCGAGTGCGAGACCATGCCACGCGATTCAATGGACCAGCGCGAGGCGCAGGCGTGGCCTCCCCACCTCGCGCTCTGCGTTTTTCTGCATGCATGCATGCGCCACTCTCTCCACGGCCACTGTACGTTACGCTACTGTTATGCAGCAGAGAAAGAGAGGCCGAGAGGGCGAGGCCGTGTGCCCATGTACCGTACGCCATGCCTGCAGTCGCACAGCCAACAATCTACCGTGGTAACTGTGCTAGCTGTGTCATATGAGTCATATCCTTCCTCGTCTATATGGTGTGTTTTGCTGAACAGACGTGGTGTGTTTTGCTGAACAGAGGGTGCATTCGTTGAATGTTCTGAAAGATAAGCTGACTTGACTACCGTGTGACTGACATGTGGACCCAGTACCTCCTGCGACCGATGGATGAAATGGCTGCGAGTCCGAATGCAGAACGGGATAGTTGACCCGGCCAATCAAACATAAATCCTTCTCCTATACTGTACGCCGTAGTTTATATGACTGTCAATGCGCAGGCTGGTCCGATATAGACATTCAAACATGCTCATATGTTATCTGCGCTATGTGTGCATGTTTTAGCATCTTTGGTATGGCTAGACCGAATTGAACAAAGCCAGACAAATCGGATATTCAGGTGTAGAATGGGGAGATGGTTATTGAAACAACTCATCAGCTATATAGGAAGAAACCAAATAGGTTTATTTTGAAGGTTCATATCAAGAGGATGTATAATAAAGTTAAGTAGTCTTTCTTAACAAATTTATTAAAGAGTAGACTTTTTAAAAGGTGACAACATTAAAAAAAGGCGATTTTTGCCACAGGACACTGGGAAAACACCTAATTGGCTGGCACACACCGCCAACGAGAGAGTTTGCCCAAAGACACCGCAAATTCGTGATTGTTTGCCCAGACACACCGCGTCCATTATTTTATTCATTTCTTGGTTTCGAAGAGAGAGAAGGTAGGGGAAATGTCCTCATTACCCTCGTCTTCAACCTCTGGCCCTTAGCCCCTGCAATCAGGCATCCCAGTCCCGGCGGCACCACTGTTTGTGCCCAGGCCTCGACGCCGGCCCCAATCCCTGCGGCCCGGCGCCCGGCACCCAGCCTCGGCAGCACCCGCATCTTCCCTAGGGCCTGGCGGCGCACCCCAGCAGGGCAGCGGAGCAACGCGGCCGGCCCGCACGACGGCGTGGTGGGGCGGCGGACCTCGCGGCAAGACCACGGAGCAGTGTGGCCGGGGCCCTCGGAGCGCGCGTGCGGCTACACGGTGGGACGGCGGAGCTCGCGACGGCGTGGTGGGGCGGCGGAGCTCGCGGCACGACGGAGCAGCGCGGCCGGGGCCCTCAGAGCGCGCGTGCGGCGACGCGGTGGAGCGGCGGAGCTCGCGGGACGACGGAGCAGCGCGACCGAGGCCCGCGTGGCGGCGCTGTGGGGCGACGGATCTCGCGGCGTGGTGGCCTAACGCTGGGACGCGAGCCATGGGGACGAGCTCGTACTCCGGCCCGGACGTTCGCTCCACGCAGCGCCGGCGAGCTCCGCCCGCCCGATGGCGAGGGCACGGGGAGCTCGGCCCTCCTCGACGCGGTGCCGGCGAGCTCGCTCGGCCCACCGTAGGCGGGCGCCGGCGAGCCCCGCCGGCCGCGCGCGGCGCGGGGGTGAGCGAGGCGGCGGGCGTGTCGGCTACATCCGAGGCCGCTCGCGCACGACTCCGGCGGCGCCGACCTCAAGTCTCTCCATCCGTTCTCTCGCGCACGACTCCGGCTGTTGCACGACTCCGCCCATCGGTGACTGGTGCTCGGGAGCAGGACGAGATGCCTAGCGCATGGACTCGCTATTGGATGAGGCGGACCGGAGATCTTGCCGGAGAAGCAAACGATAGCATGTGCTACGGCAAAAATATCAGCTAGTGCTAAAGGTTGAAGACAAGGGCAATTAGGACATTTCCCCTACCTTCTCTCTCTTCGAAACTGAGAAATGAATAAAATAATGGTCGCGGTGTGTCTGGGCAAACAATCACAAATTTGCGGTGTGTTTGGGCAAACTCTCCCGTTGGCGGTGTGTTTCAGCAAGTTACGTGTTTTCCCAGTGTCCTGTGGCAAAAATCGCCTTAAAAAAAATACAAATTAGTGGGAGTGGGGAATTCTGTATGTTTACCCAAAAGGCACAAGGGGGCTTATGTATTTTTTTTTAAAAAAAATCTTGAACTACAAAATCCCACCATATTAGGGTTATACAAACTTTATTAATCTTGAACTACAAAAACCACCTTATTAGCAAATGATTGTACAAAATTATTAATGAGAGGAACTTTGGCAGGAACTTATAAAAAGCACCTGGAGAAAAACAAAAGCACCATTGAAGTTTTTTTGGAAACCAAGAGTCGCATTCTAGTCTAGCCTTATGGCCTATTCCTTGGTTTTATCTAGTTTTGTTTTTTTACAATATTTCTGGGAGAACAAGTGGTTAGAAAACTTCACTCTCAAATAATGATGTGTTCTTTGTCATACAGCAAGGAAGGAAAAAGAATGTAACTACCTCAAGAACCATTTCATTTCATTGAGCCCTAGTAGAAGATAGGCTACTTAAGTAGAATGAGTTGGTTAATGCAATATTGTTTGTGCAACTTGATGGCCAACACGGCTATTTGAAATGGGGTCTTACGGGCGAAGGTGAACTTGGTGGCCAACTTCCATCATATCAAAATGCCTCTAAACACACCATTATAGAAGTTGAAGTTACCTCTTCAAACTAGAGTCCTTGCTTAGTCAACAAAAACAATCTTCTAAAGCTTAATTGGAAAGGCAATGTCAAGTGTTATTTTTTGCATCAACAAAGAAACTACGATATTTGTTTTTCGATTGTCATGTTGTAAGATTTATTGAACTGTATTTGGCTTATACCTCTGAAGATTTATCAGATTCTTTTAGGCATTGGGCTCAACAAGTAATGTTTCCACTTGCATTCAATCTTCAAAGCCATATAACGGATTGGTTATTTGTCCATTCTTTAAATAAACAACATAATAAACCCATAATTTTGCTTTTTGCCACATATATGTCATTTTGCTTTTTGCCACTTATGTGTTCTACTATATATTTTCGACAGTTTCTTTCTTTATGGAATGAACAGATCAATGGAGTACTTTAATACATGCGATAAGCTCCATCTACCCTATCCAATTTCATAGTCGTTTAACCACCGCGTTAGCACTGTACATACATTCTGATGGATTGATTTCGACTCGAGTGTCATCCTTTATAAAAACCAATCACGCTTCACCTACTCATTTAAACTGATTGCTACATGCTTCGTGGGTAAGTTGCCAATCTGAACGCAACTTAAAAATCTGATTTATTAGTGGGTGAATGATGAACGCCATCCATTCAAAACACAGGGTAGCAAGCTGGCCGGGGACCGGATGTCGCCGAATGTAAATATCCAAACAATAAAATATACTAGATTCTACCACTACAAGCATGACACTGATGAACAAGAAGAGAGAGAAGAGGCGCCAACGAGCAGCGCGACAAGAAAGGACGGGACAAAATAAAAGGCGAGCATGTGACTCGGCAGTGCCCCCGCAAGCTTTTAACCTTTTCCTATATTCCCCCCATCATTCCGTTCTTTATTGTATCACTGTGCCGCCAGCAGTATTACTACCACGCCACAGTATCAGCAGCGTAGATAATCGTGCTGCTCATAGTACGTCCGGCCTCGGTTTTGTAGACTAGTTCGTGACAAACATGCGTCCTGTACAATCCTGTCATTAGCACTGTCGTTAGGTGGGTGGATGTGTAGATGGTGACAACCAGAACCAACACTGGAAAAGCTTACGGCAGATGAGTTGTTTATGCTTATCCTCGCTAAACACGCTCAACTGCCGGTGATATGTAGCGTTCCTAGTAACTGGTAGTATAATGCCAGCAAATTCGACACTGCATGTAGCAGGAATACATTATGCTTTCCGATGAGCAAGCATCTGCCTGCCGTCTTTTCTGAACAAGGCATTTTCTTTCTATAGTATTGTGAGAAGTGTCAAATTTCATGTGTACTGTGTTCATCCACACAAAAGATGAAAAGATTCTTGGAAGGTAGGAAATGGAAATCAGCAAGAGCATTTCCTCTCTTTTTTCTGAAAATGCAGGCTCCTTTTCCAGAAAATCCAGGGGAACAAATAAAAGGCCGAAAAGGATGGTGCTAGGCATGCGCGCCCGTGGCAGGTCCGGCCGGGGTCGGGGAAAAGCGCTTGGCCGTTTGCAGCGGCGTGGAGTGGGTGGGCATCAGCGGCGTCAGCCAGCGGACAGCTGCCGGAGGAGCATGGTGCTGGATTGATAGGTGGGGAAGGGGAGGGAGTGCCAGGCCCAGGCACAGGCTGCTGCCCTGCCCGGCTCGTTGGCGTTTCTCTCCCCCTGCTGCTGCCCCTGCGTGCCCCCACTGTCCACACCCCACCATCTTCCTCTGCGGAGCTCGCGTGAACCACTCTCGCTTTCGCGCTGCGTCCGCGGTGGCATCATTGGTATCTGGACTGGACGAGCTCAGTCCGTCCGATAGAGAAGGCTTCTTCTTGGAATCTTGGCTGCCGATTTCGCGAGGGCTGCTGCCGCTGCTTCGTCCTCCTCCCAGTCCCTGCCGCGGCGGCGGAATTGTGCTTTGGAGGAGCTGTGGAGCGGCGACTGGTCGGCTACTCCTCTTCGCCGCCGAATTGAATCTGCGGGGTTGCGGCGATGCGGGCGCCGGGGCCCCGGATGCGGATGAGGCGGTGGTGGTGGGTGGCGGTCGCGGCTCTAGCTCTGCTCGCCGTGATCCTGCCGCCGTCCAACGCCACGCTCTCCCCTGCCGGCATCAACTACGAAGGTACCTACCCTGCTCTCCTCCTCATCTCTAAAATCTTAACAAAATGTCCAACTTTTCGTGTTTTGGGAAGAAAAAGACACATGCCGAGCATTTTCAATCAGGCAACACACTTTTTTTCCTTCTGAAATTTCTTTTTAAAAATCCTCCCCCCGATCACTCGCTGGTCGTTTCAAAGATGATGGTAAAAGATCCACTACGAAGAAGTACATTAAATGAAATGTACCTGCTGTGCTTGTGCCTCCTCAGCACTCATCATGTCTGTCAAGTTTTAGCTGTTTCTTGGCACCACAAATTTGGTGAAGCTGAACCTTTGCCTTCTCCCTGTGCCTGAACCGCAGTGGTGGCTCTGATGGCCATCAAGACGGAGCTGGAGGACCCCTACAACGCGCTCGACAACTGGGACATCAACTCCGTCGACCCCTGCAGCTGGAGGATGGTCACCTGCTCCTCCGACGGCTACGTCTCCGCCTTGTACGTTACGTTACTCCCCCCTTGTTCATGCCCGTTCTGAAGAGCAACAGCGGTCGCTCTGCTTTGGGCCGGTCTTCTCACTTGCGCTCCTTCGTTTGCAGAGGACTGCCTAGCCAGAGCTTGTCCGGGAAGTTATCACCCGGCATCGGCAACCTCACCAGGCTGCAATCTGTGTAAGTTTACTCTCATCCCCTATTGTTCAACACTTCAAAATTCAAACTTAAGGTTTTCTGAGTGTTCCGACCTTGTTGAATGAATCGAAGTGCTTTGTTATGCTGATCGACAGGCTGTTACAGAACAATGCGATTTCTGGTTCTATTCCCAGTACGATAGGAAAGCTGGGGATGCTAAAGACTCTTGACATGTCAGATAACCAGCTCACGGGAAGCATCCCAAGTTCGCTTGGAAATCTCAAGAACCTCAACTATTTGTAAGATTCTTACTGAAATGTTGATTTTCAGCGCGCTCGTTGATCACAGTGATTTTGTTTTTGGCTCATTTGTACCTCTCTTGTTGCTACCAGGAAGTTGAACAATAATAGCTTGACTGGAGTCCTACCTGATTCACTTGCCAGAATCGATGGTTTTGCTCTCGTGTATGCTCTGCAATCCCATTTTATTATTTGTTTTTCTCTTTCGCTATTTCAGTACTCATTCACTTGAGTTGGCTTCTGTTGTAGAGATCTTTCGTTTAACAATCTCAGTGGCCCATTACCCAAGATTTCTGCAAGAACCTTTATGTAAGTAATTTTAATTTTATTCCTTTTCATGATCGAAATGATTTCTGCCTGAACACTACATGCTACGCCAAGATTACTGTTTGTATAGTCACACTTTGATTTTATTATTTGTTCATACAGCATAGCTGGAAATCCAATGATTTGTGGTAACAAGTCTGGAGATAACTGCTCTTCTGTATCACTTGACCCACTCTCCTACCCACCAGATGATCTGAAAAGTGAGATCTCTTTCCATTGTTCAAATTTGGGAACGCATAGCAGAAGAAAATAAATACCTTTTCTTCAGGGTGGCACTCACATATGTCTCCTTTTGCTCAGATCTGCCACAACAAGGCAATGGAAAGAGCCATCATATTGCTACAATATGTGGGGCAACTGTTGGTTCAGTAGCTTTTGTCGCTGTTTTAGTTGGTATGCTGCTTTGGTGGCGTCATAGGCGAAATCAGCAGATCTTTTTTGATGTTAATGGTAATATTCTTTTATACTCTTTTCTTGTGTGATCATGATAACAACCACCTAGACCTAGATGCGAATTACATTGCATTAATTTCTTAGTTGCAGCAACCGCTAGCACTTTACGAATTTAGAGCTTTCACCTTCTTGTGAGTTCCACAGTAAATTTACATGAATATAAGTGTTGTTAGTCAATGTGAGCTACAGGAGTTTCACTAAGCTGGATAGCTGAGTAGTGAATTGTTTCCAAGTAACACTTGAGACTTGAGAGTTGTTCGTTTTCAGCTGTCTGGCATTAATAGGTGTTCTCACAAATTTGAACATAAAATAGATGGACCTGGTAACATTGTTTTTAGTACTACCAACATTAGGAGTATACAGCATAAAACGTATGTTGCATTTTAGTTTTTACTTGTATGATCTCCCAGTTACTTTTCAATCATGATCTTCTAGTTACTTGATGTACTCTTTCTAACCTTTCAATGATCATGATATATTGTTATCTTGCCCTTCTAGACTTGCTTAAATCTTTTTAGCATTCTAATATTTGTCCTTCTCTTGAATGCTACACTGTTTTCCTTCACAGCAGCATGACAATTGAACCTAATAGATTCTTCAATGCGCAGATCAATACGATCCAGAAGTTTGTTTGGGTCATCTGAAACATTATGCTTTCAAGGAGCTCCGTGCAGCTACTAATAACTTTAACTCAAAGAACATCTTAGGTGAAGGTGGATATGGCATAGTATACAAGGGTTATTTGCGTGATGGCTCTGTTGTTGCTGTTAAAAGGCTGAAGGATTATAATGCCGTTGGTGGGGAAGTTCAATTCCAAACTGAAGTTGAAGTCATAAGCTTGGCTGTTCATCGGAATCTCCTCCGTCTTATTGGATTCTGCACTACAGAGAGTGAGAGGTTACTTGTTTATCCATACATGCCAAATGGAAGTGTTGCTTCTCAATTGCGGGGTTAGTCACTCTTCTTGCTCATGCCTTCCATGTCCATATGCTGTTGCAAGCTGGACCAAATTTTTTAAGTAAAAACACTTAAAACAATGTCCACTCAGAAAAACTTGAGTGGTAAAATGGCTATCAAAGCTAGGTGAAAATTTTGAATATGTAAATGTTTTAACACTTTTGCATAACCGTTAAATAAGTTTCTTCCATCTAACACGAAATAATTATCCTATTTCTGGATGCTTAGCATTGCTACATAGTGCATAGATTAATACTAAATTTAGTTTGGTGCTGTCTATGGCCATACCTTATGCTTTCTATAAACAGGCAAGCTGGCATGACCTCTATTGGTGTGTTGCATCTGGTCTTGCATCTAGTCATCACAGATAGATACCACATGCTCTATTTACTGCTGAAATCATAATAGATGAATGTGGTTTTGCGCAGTCTAATGTGAAAAATTAGATGTGTCATATGGATATTACATTCTAAAAATGTATTATCCTAATTTATATAATGATCTTTCTCTTTTAAAGAGGTGTGAAGCCAGATTTTATTCATTATCTAAAAAAATATACAATGCTCTGAATACAATGATTTAAAAAAAATTATCTAAAAAAGTATTATTAACTATGCCAGACAAGCAGCTTGGAGTTGCCATGTTTACAATGATCTTAAAAAAAATTATCTAAAGAAGTTTTATTAACTATGCCAGACAAGCAGCTTGGCGTTGCCATGTTTATGTCCTTTCATTCAAAGTCGATGTGATATATATTAACTGTGGAGCTCTGCAATATTACTATATGTCCATGCGATATACTGCTTTCAACTCCAGTTTTGGACTTTGAACTGAAGCTATCAAACCAATCTCTAGCTATCTTCAACTCATGGCATGTGGTATTAGGTTAATTTATAACAGCAAACACCATACATGCCTCCACGTATATTTTCCATTCTGTATGCAAATTAACTTTCTTTCATTTTACTCAGAACATATTAATGGCAAGCCAGCTCTAGACTGGTCAAGGAGAAAGAGGATAGCACTAGGCACAGCACGGGGTCTCCTTTACCTTCACGAGCAATGCGATCCAAAAATAATCCATCGAGACGTAAAAGCCTCCAATGTGCTTCTTGATGAATATTTCGAAGCAATTGTGGGAGATTTTGGATTGGCAAAACTCTTAGATCACCGGGAGTCTCATGTTACAACTGCTGTGCGTGGAACTGTCGGACATATAGCACCAGAGTATCTGTCAACTGGCCAGTCATCAGAGAAGACTGATGTGTTTGGATTTGGGGTTCTATTAGTTGAGTTGATCACTGGTCAGAAGGCGTTGGATTTTGGAAGAGTAGCGAATCAGAAGGGTGGAGTGCTTGACTGGGTAAGCATGCATATTGTGTTTACTTATTTGATTTCAAATTTACTTTGAAACTTTAAATTAAAAAATATGTATCTTTCCTATTTTATACCTTTGTTTTGCTGTTCCCTTCAGTTAAGTCTCTTGAGAGTTTTCTTTTTTAATTCCAAGCTTCTGATTGTATTGCCATGAACATGTTCTTGTGTGGTTCCAGGTTAAGAAACTTCATCAAGAAAAGCAGCTAAGCATGATGGTGGACAAAGACTTGGGCAGCAACTACGACAGGGTTGAGTTGGAGGAAATGGTACAGGTGGCTTTGCTATGCACACAATTCCATCCATCTCACCGACCCAGAATGTCTGAGGTAATCAGGATGCTGGAAGGGGACGGGCTTGCAGAGAAATGGGAAGCGTCGCAGAACGTGGACACACCAAAGTCCGTCTCATCAGAGATCCTACCACCAAAGTACATGGATTTTCCTGCAGATGAATCCTCGCTTGGCCTGGAAGCCATGGAGCTCTCGGGACCAAGGTGACCATCTGATCGACCAGATCGGTCGTCACACAGATGCATAGATGTTTTGCCATATGAAGCCTATTGTGCATTACATTTGTAATCGGTTAGGTGTAGAGCCCCAAGCCTCCAACACAAGGGAAGGCGAAAAATTTTTCCTGTGGATTGTAGGGTGTGATCTGTCTGTCTATAGCCTGTGGTGGCATTCATTTGTACATACAACAGCATTGTGTGAGGTGAGCCCATCCTTGTTGCGCATCTACTTGGTGGCAAAGAGATGAGATGAATGAATGAGTATAGATAGAAATCAAAAGTTCCCAGTGCGGTGCAGTTCAGTTGGTGCCTGTTTGTGTTTATCGCTCTGATGTGTTTGTCGCTCGGAAAGTGTGTGCAGCGTAGTTGACATGCGTCAATTTGTTTCGCGCGTCAGTTGATAAGCTTGTAACAGGGATCTGTGGCATCTATTTGGCACGTCAGTTCATCAGCGGAGAAGTTTCCATTGCTTACTGTCACGGGCTTTAAACCAGGCTTGTTTAGCTGCGCCTGATTCACCTTTTCCCGCACACACATTTCTCGTTAAGAATTTGTTTGGCTGCAATTCAATGAACACCATTCTGCATTGATCGGAAACCTCACAACCAACACGGAATGTCCTACTTAGATTTTAGTGCGGCCAAACAAGCCACAGTGAAAAATGTGACAGTTGACCATAGAGGTATAAAGTGGTCATTTGAACTCGAGCAAAACGTGCAATGTAAGCTGGCTGACAATTCTGAATACTGCAATAGTGCCCTGCTTCTATCATGCATTTCTAAGTTGTTTCCTTGAAATCATAAGTGAACGTGTCCAATTCAAATGATCAAACAGTAGTGCTCTTGAACAGTCAAATAATAATTCAACTGAATCCTACTCTAGCATTATCGTCAGGGTGGAATGCACATCATCCGATCGGCCAATCTGATACTAAGAGAAAAGTAACATCTGTCAAAAGGGAACACCTTAAGTAAATCCTCCATTTTTGGATCATTTATTCATAACCTCAGGTAAAACAAAATCCGTTATTCATTGGTGCCAAAGTGCAGAAGCCGCTACTAGTACAAAAACAAATATTTCATACACCTAAAAGGCTAAAAGGTGCATACAGGAGTTGGCTGTCTGTGCGTAACTCCTGTGGTTTTGGTCGGCTGATAAAATTTCAGCGGCGCCGGAGCAGGATGAAAGGGAAGAGAAGGAAAAGGCTGATGTGAAACTCAAGCAGTGAAATAAGACTGACTTGTGGAGGTCACAGCGTTCTCAACGCCTTGATCCAATCAATCTCAAGCCTAAAATCACCAGGCCCAGTCTTGGCACCAGGAACACGGCCTTCTGCGTTTACAGAGAGAGACATCCCCACAATTCGAGCAGGGTTCATTTCCAACTTTGCCTCAATCACATTTCCTCGCCATGTGGGTAAATAGCGATCAAGAGGGATCTGTATGGAATGGGAATGGGTTCTTCATCATAAAAAAAGTCTCATATTTCGAATTTTGAATGATAGCAAATGACAATTTACCTTCAAGACTTGCCATCTGTCCTGGGGTATGTACACAAAAGACTGCCATGAGTTGTCTTCTTGTTGTCCGGGAGAATTCACCCAATTCTCCGTGTATATCTGTACTTAAAATTTCAGATTCTGCAGAATGATACTGACTGGACATCAAGCATTCAAAAGTAACTCTTGCATGGGAAAACATACGGTAGATATGTAGCATCTTCCATCCCCTTTGATCTTCATTGCTATTGTATCATATGCATCAAGGTCAATGAAACCATCGAACTGAAACGGCAGAAAGGAATTTTTTTAATCAGCACTCCACAGATTAACTTCTGTTGACATTCAGCTAGCATCTGCTTAAGCACTTATATTTCTTATTTTGTAGAGTTAGAAGGTAGTCTTAAGTAAGCATCGTTTACTGAATTCTAAACACTTGATATGACTTCACTGACCTCAAGAGAACAGAACAGTTTGATCTAAACCCCTAGGATGTTCAAACCTCTTAAGCCTAGATAGGGTATGCTTAGTATTTGCAGTGGCATTTCTAAGAACTTCTATTTTGTTATATCTGGTATTCTGGTTAGTAGTTGACAACCACTTTTCAAGAGTTACCACATAAATATTCTACCATCACTGGTGACAACATCTGTGCATCTAAGGACAGCACAACATTGCTGAAATGGGATAAGCATTTACAGAAGTAACCAGGTTAGTACCCCCGGTGTCACCCTAAAACAGAAAAATGTACCTTCTTTGATCGCATCCCACAGAATCCATAGCGCCTGATCCTCCATGTTGACTCCTCAGACATATCCAAAGAAAGATTACCAGAAAACACACCTTCCATAATACACATGTCAAAAAAAAAAAAAAAAAGATTACCTTACAAACCAGTCAAACAAAATCTTAAGTAAAAAAACCTGCATGTTTCAATTCAATTATTAAATAAAATACAATAGCTGGTAGACAATTTTGATTCAGTTCAGATATTTTCCGAGAAACCCACTAAAAGGCATTTCAAGGTTAATGAGGTTTATTATGCTAAACGAAAGAAGCTACAAACACATCATTTGTTCTCTTGTACCATAAAGTACTCAATTCCAACCAATCTTCAAATGATCGGCACAAGCTAGAAAATTAAGAATGTAGAACAGTTATTACCAGTTAATGGAGTATCTCCACCTGAAGCTCCATCAGTTATTTCCAAGGATGCAGAAGACAAGCCTGGATAACAACTTGTCCAATTATATTCTACCATAGATGTAAATAAGAAGCTAGGTACTGGCAGCAAGCCTAGGATATAAGAACTTAATACACACGTAGGCTATTATCTGTTCTAAGCCACAATTGTATGAGTACACAACAAGCTAAAGTGTTAATGCTTTTCCTGTTCCTGCAGAAGGGGAAGGTTCACCCATGTAATATATATCGTCACTTCTTCCGTTATCTGATCCATTGGTTTTGAAACTAGAAGGAGCTAATACGGTACTGCACCAGTTTATGCAGTATCAACTATCACAAGGAGTGGTCGACTCCCATTTGGATCACTATCTGGAAAGCATGCTATAATAGTGTTATATATAAACAACAACAACAACAACAAAGCCATTCAGTCCCAAACAAGTTGGGGTAGGCTAGAGTTGAAACCCAACATGAGAAGTCACAGTTTACATATAATTCAATAACTCATGTTGATGGCAAAGAAAAGACAGCAAAGGGAGAATATGATGAATCAATGGAGTATGGATGCGAACAGGCCGCTGGGTTGATTAGGTGGCTCTAGTAGCCCTCCTCAGGTCCTGAGGCTGGGGTTAAAAAAGAATTTATCATGCCAAAGCACAGGTCTAAGGTCGGCCCAAGTCGTGGTCGTTCTCAGATGGACAACGGTACCGCTAAGTATGGGTGGGGTAGGGATTCGGGGGTCTTCTCAACCTGTGTGATAATGTCTTATTAAATGCCTGGGGCCTGGCTAGGATGATTCTAGAAGTAAAATACTGGGGAATACCAGGACAAGATTGAACTGCAATACATTTTTCCACTGTGAACTACTAGAAACTCAAAAGAGCATCTCCTTAACATATTCTGAGAGCAGAACCAAAGGAGCATTTTCAATACCAGGCAATCATCCATAAGTATCTCCCATTCACAAAGCAAAAGGACAAATTATACTACAGTATCAGATCAGTATTTTGAGAAACTGTAGCAATTAATAACATTTATAAAAGTATAATTTGCAAGTGAGGCAATACCTCCATACTCTGAATCTGAGTACAAATGCCACTTTTTCAGCTCATCTTTTGAGTTGAAATTGAAGATATATCTTTCACGTGGTGGAATTAGATCATCTGAACTCCATACAAGAGCTGCCAATTAAGCATATAAGAAGAAAAATTAATATAGACCAAGATAATTAAGGAGGTTATGTATTTCCCAGAAGAGTTTATTCTGCACACTTAAAGGCAGAATTTCCTTAAGTTCCTTGTTTACAGATTAGCAAAACATGTTATACCTACAGAGACACCATGAATTCCACATACCACATATCTATTTCAGATCTGCAATGCATGAGTAGCAGCTACCAAGATGTCTTAAGTCTACTAATGGTACATATTGAATGAAAAAGGCATTATATTCATTCATAATGATAATTCATCATGATTAATATCTAGCTGATACGCTTGTAAATTTTATATCACGTATAATACATATTTCAATCTTGAATCAAAAAAGGAAATACATATTTCAATCTATCACTAGGAAAATTCTTATTCTGCACCCTGGCCACGCTGTACTCTTTGCTTTCGATTCCTAGAAAAGAAAATCAATTTCTCAATGCTCAGGAGAGAAATAACGGTTCATGACCCTGACTAAACCTTATATGGTTATCATTGAACGGCTCAACAGCACCAACGATTATGCATGGCATATCTACAGGCACCATTACATGTGTTTCATTGAGGAAATGAACCAAACTTTGATAGCGAGCACAGCAAAAAGGTTACTGCCTTGTGGTAAGAAGCTACCTCTCTTTGTAGCATTAAAGGAAGCCTGCCACAGAGCGCGCAGCCTCGACATGGAGCTAATGGAGGCCAACTCCAGGGGCAGATCTAGTAAAGGACATCAATTTTTTTTTTGCAAAAAAAGTCAGAAGTTAGTAGGCATCAAATAGCTTGAGGTTGTTTGAGAATTCGGTTTCACACAGCAGACAGGGAAGAAATACCTGGTGGGCGCTCTTTGCCAGTGAAGAGATCAGCAAAGGGTTCAGCGCCTGATGCAGGGCAGTGGCAGCACTGATATATAACACATATTCGATCAGGCTTTCATACAATTAAGCATAATTTGAAATTTTTTAACATAGAAGTACCGATTGTTCAACGTATTAAAGGCTGAAATACATAAACAACAAAATGATAATAAAAACTTAAATTACACGAAACTTGCTCCAGGTAATTCTCACTGGTTGTAGCTCTGCTCTTTCAATTTCATTCACGAGTTGACTCCAATAATGCCGAAATGAGAAGACAATTGGGTGACTGACCAAATTACTAACTTACAAATTCAATTCAGTGGTTCTGGTGGTGGACAGAACAGGTGGAGTGGTAGCTCATTGGCTCTGCTGCAATCACCAATCGCCCCGGTGCCCCCCGGCGCCCAGCCGGCTGTGGAGGCTCCAATCGGCACTGGCTCACTGGCTCACCAGCTCTGCTCCAATCGGCGGTGAATGGCAGGCCGACGGACACCCTTTGCTGAGCGCTCGGTACTCGAATGCCCGACCTGCACGCCACCTCGGCTGTCGCCACTCCCCGCCCCTGAGGCCGCCCGCAACCCCCTCCCTCAGCGACCAGACGCCCGGTAACCGCCGCCGCCGCCCCAGCCCGCTGCCGCCGCTTAAGGTTTCGGAAATTTGGGAGAGAAGACAGGAGGAGGAAGACCGAACAAGTCACTCGGTCACTAGAGGGTAGAGAGGCGGTGGAATCTAAGAGAAGCTGGGCCTACAGATAATGGGCCTGATAGGAGTGTTTGGGCCGAATTCAGAAATTTGCTGATATCCACTCGAAAAAATGGAAAATTGTTGACAACTGTCTTTACCTTTTTTTTTCTTCACTCTAAAACATACTCCATCCGTTCCAAAATAAGTGTCGTTCCCGAGAAAACTCTGCCGACAATTATATATTAAAATATATTAATATTTATTCCAAGTGTTTAGTATCGTCGGAAAGATCTTTAAGTCTAGGTTTTTAACAAAATTATTTGGAGATATAAATGTTACACATATTTTCTACAAATTAAGTCAAACTTGTGACATGAAAACCCAAAATGACACTTATTTTGGAACGGAGGGAGTATACGTGTACATGCTATACACTATCTGTTAAATAATTTTCTTCTACCTAACACGAAATAGTTACCCTCTGGATGCATCGTAGTTGATGTGAAATGGGTCGGCTTTCTAACATGCTTAGTTTTGCTACTTAGTGCATAGAGTAGCACTAAATTTAGTTTTGTGTTTTTTTGGCCATACCTTATGCTTTCTAAAATGCAAGCTAGCATGGTCTTTGTTGGTGTGTTTGCAGGCTGTCTTGCATCTACTCACCACAGATATGGTCACCACATATGTTTACTACTGAAATCATAATAGCTGAATGTGGTTTGTGTGAGGTCTAATGTGGAAATTTGGATTTGTCTGAATACCTAATCACTTTTTCTTTGAACACAAATGCCTAGCCGTTTTTAATCTTTATTAACTACGCTAGACAATTACTAAAAAAAAACTATGCTAGACAAGCAGCTAGGCTTTCCATGTTGATGCCCTTCAATTCAAAGTATAACGATGTCACTTACCGTTGAATTATGTTCTGGTCAAAATATACCCTACTCATGTTCCCACTATGGACCTCCAAATAATGTTAAATGTACATGTGATTTATTTCATAATTTTGGACTATGAACTAAGTTCAAGCGAACAAGGCAATAGAGCCGCCAGTCTTCACCTATATCCAGTTGTTCACTATATAGCAAATTGACTCCCATCTCCAGCCTTCACCTCTCGCCCCGGCCAATGGCTTTCCAACCGCCAACTGTGACGGCCACTCCACACCCCATCTGCTCCATCCTATGATCCTACCCACCCGTAAACCTAACCAGAGAAGAGCTTGTGCATCCCCCCTCCCCCAGCTGTAGCCATTTGGTTGTCTCCCGCTACCCACTCGATAGCGCTCCCATCATCTCGCTCGCCACCTCTCAACCCACCACCATCGCCGGTCCAGCCACCTCCCGAGACCCTTCTCCCTTCTAAGGTCGTTGGGCATAGAGGTCCCAAATGAAAGAAGATGATGACGTGATGGTTGCTTCCTTTCGAGTGTCACGGTGCGTGTGATTGAGTTTACGATGATATGATATACAACTCAGGGAGTGTTTGAGACGTTTCTAGTCAATGTTTTTTAGCTAAATAGAATCAACTCCATAACTCTGTATATTTTTGTGGAGTTGATCTATGATGAAGTTTGTGCAGCAGTACCAAACATGTCGAGACAATACTCCCTAAAGGTCTCGAACTAATTAAGCCGGATGAATTCTTGGGGAGGAGTTTGGTCAACTTTGACTGCTGACTGTACAACAATTTTTATGTTGGTCAGATAAACTTGATCCTGGAACTAAACAAGGAATAAATTTGTAAGACGGGTCAAAATTTGGTTTGGGTCCCTGCTGGGGCCTAAAACCAAATATAGCACGCGTTCCATTCCATCAACAAAATGTAGCAGCACAGCACGGGCTGTCTGTCTCTGTAGATGAGCGAGAGGGAACTATGATAGGATGCCGCCCCGCGTGCCAGTCGTCGTCGGTGCAGCCGTTGCAACTTGCAACAGTAGGAAAGCGAGCTGGCAGCTAGCTGCAGGTAGTGATCACTGATGATCAAACTGCAGTAGAGTGTGTCCATGGCTACTTGGCGAGTTGTAAAAAGTGTGATGGCGATGGAACCGGTCGACGTGAGTGTTGGCTACTGCAGGTTGCAGGATGCTTCTCCATGGGCCATGGCGTCGCACTCGCACCAGCACCAAACTGTTTGGTCGATGCGACGACGCGTCTCCTCGCGTGCATGCATGCAAAAGGTAGCTCCGATCTCTTCGCGAGCCTTTTTCTCCATGATGCCCTCGCTTGCAAGCTCCAAGCGGATAGCCGGATACAGTTTTGGCTGGGAGGACACTGGACCGGGATACAGTTTTGGTTGGGAGGACACTGGACCGGGCAAGGCAATTTGAACAGCGGATCTTCAGCGATCCCGATAATGGCAGGACCGAAAAGGTCCACCGTGTTTGAGTGGAAAAAGAGGGCGCGTCGCGTCTGTCGTCTGATCGAGCGGGCCGTTTGTCTTGCCTTTGCCTTGGGAAGGAACCCCTGTGTTGCTGATGGCTTGCTGCTGTGCGTGCGAGACGTCCACCGGATATGACAAGGTCCTGCGCGTCCTGCCTGCGTGCGCCTCACATGACACATGCCATGGGAGGACGGGGCATCCGGACACGGACCGGTCGCGGCACGGCACGGCATGGCATGGCATGGCAATGGCATACGAGCGCGTTCCAACTTCCAAGCCTTGGCGTCGTTGGGATGTCCGGGCGGCAGCGGCTGGAGGCGGTCAAGCAGCAGCGGCACATGCATTGATGGATGCCCTTGTCGTGGACTCGATCCCATCGATCCGGCCCCTTGGCATCGCCGCGCGCACGCCGCACGGAGACACGGACGGGGGGCGCCGGATGCCGGACCACGGCGTGCCGCGCGCGGGTGCATGCGGCCGTTGGTTGGACAAGGCCGACAGGCAAGCGAACAAACAGGGACGGGGACGTGTGCAACGACCGACGCCCGCCGGCAACGCACGGACCTGGGCTCACCGGACACCGGCTCACTCATTGCGCCTTTGTCCGCCGCCCACGTCAAATCGAGTCGTGCCCCCGCTCCGAACGCGTTTTTTTGGCCTGCAGGTGCTCAGCGGTTACTATCCTGACCGTTGAACCCTCCTCGGGATATATGCAGACATCTGACATCAGTACGTACTCCCTACTACTGTCCTTTATCATGCTATGCGTATACATACTGTATGTATACTGTACCACTTTAACCAATATACAATATATAAATGTACCTTTCTTCTGTCGCATTTCGTACCCCAGTCTCTCTCTATACTGCCCGGTCTAGCAGTCTCTCTCCTGACGTGTTCGTCAACGTACCTCTCTTCTAGTACTTGACGAATTTTTTCCCCCATGTCTCACCCACAACCTCTCTTCTCAATCCCTCTCTTCTCCATTTGATCTCTCCTTCTCTGCCTTCTTTCTCGATTTCTCTCCAGACCAGCAGCAAAAGGTTTTCTCGATTTCTCTCCAACATTCTCTCGATTTCTCCCCATTTTATGAGTAATATTAGGAAATTCTTTTCTTACAAAAGTTTTGTATATTGACAATTATTTGCTTTGTACTTTATTTATACATATACAGAAATGAATGTTCAAACAAACTTGTTTTCTATGGCATGCTGAAAAATCATTTTTATGTAGTTGAAAAATAACCTGAAAATTTGAAATATACAACTGATGATTTTTTTAGTAGTAGAGTACTCTCTCTATGGTATTATTTGTTTTCATATATGCGGACGGAGGAAGTAGAGTACCATAACTTTAGTTTTTCATACTCCTCAACCACCTTTGCGTATTCCGGGTCTGTCTCTACTACATTCTCGATCATCGTCGAACTTATATGCATGCAACATAAATTTTCCATACTCCTTGACCACCTTTGTGTTGTTTCGGGTCTGCCTCTACTAATACGTTCTCGGTCATCATCGAACCTATATGCATGCAACATCTGTAAGGATGATTTAGCACACCTATAGACCAAACACCTATAGACTCAAATCGTATGGCAGAAGGAAACTTTAACAATTTATTATTAGGTAAAGATAAAGATATAGGAACGGATTACTTTTTCCTTCGTAAAGTATTTTCCGACAATATATTATTTGTAAGATAAATCTAGAAATTTTAAGGCCAAAACTAACATACCTTGCAAGATTAAAATAAAGTTGAAATATTTATAGTAGGAAGTCGCTATTAATAAGGAATATGAATTAGTATAATTACATTTATCTTAGAATATTTTACTAATTAGATTTGTCTTAGAGTAAGACAACAAAAACTTAAAGGAAATAAATCAAGAAATGTGTAAAATAAAAGGTGTTACGGGTTGTAGGAAACAATAATTATGAAAATATATAATAGGTGAAATAAGTGTCAGGAAAATAACATGTACTTATAATCACTAACAAATGTAAATAAATAAAGATTAGTGATAAAAAGGAAAATAGAAAACTTACTTAATACAAAAATCGCCGCCTGCAATTAGTGGACAAAGAAAAAAAAGCTCACTATGAATGCTGGAGTACGGAGGGGTGGGAGTGGGAGGCAGCACATCTGCAGTCTGCGTATGGGTGGCCCCCACAGGGAGTGGGTGCCGGCGTGCCGCTTTACTGCTACTGCTGTGCTGACACTAGCTACTGTAGTAAAACCTGCTATACATTCAAAAGAAATAGAAATACAGATGGAATACATGGAGGGCACAAATCTCAAAGGCATCATTGACGGTGAAGATAGATGGTGCTGAGCGGCCACATGCTACAAGACATTTTCGCCCCGCTCCCCCTCGTCCGCCTCCTCGTCGTCGCCTTCCTCCCGTCGTCCCGTCGCATCATTGCCGATTATTACAGCGCCACCACCACACGCCATTCTTCTTCGCCCGGGGACACACGCACAGCGCGCCCACTCCACTCCCTGCATGCCTTGCCCCCTCCAGGCATCCTCTAATCCCTGCCGTTATCTATCTCCTCGCCCGCTCGTGTCAGCGCACCGCGCGCGTCGTGTCAGCTGTCAGGTCACCGGCTGGCCGTGCCGTCCACACACTCGGGCTGGCGGGCTGGCGGCGAGTTCGATCTGTATCTAGATATGAGCGCCGCCAGGTGCATCAAGCTCGCGCTGCTGCTGTCGCTCATCCCGCTGGCGCTCAGGGCGACATCGCTCCTCCACGGCGGCCACACCGTCCCGGCAACGGCATCGTCTCGCCACTCCTGGCGGGCCGCCTGGCACGGGCAGAGCAGCAGAGCAACCGCTTCCGCGAGCATCGTCTCGGCCGAGCCCGTGCGCGGCCGGCCGTATCGCCGCGCGATGCTCCGGAGCGCCGCCGCCTCCGACGGGGGCACGAGGCGACTCCGGCAGGCCGCCGCCGGCGACTGGTTCGAGGACGACAAGAGGCTGGCACCCACGGGGTCCAACCCGCTGCACAACCTGCGATGACGGCGGACGGACGCCGCCGCGCTGGCTTGCTGCTGCCGTCGCTTCGATCCCGGCTCGTGATCGAATCTTTCAGGTCGGCACGCAAAATTAATGGCGATGAGAATTCTCTCCCGGTAATGTCAGTCCGTGATTTCCTGATACCGTACGTACGTGCTACATACTTCTTTCGAGTTTGTCAATGTACATATACGATTTGAATACTTGAATTGAAATTGGTGTGACTTGTGAAACAAACACTTGTTGAGCGGTTCTGGCATAGCATGTTCGTCGCCTGCATTATTTTCCCCTTCATTCAAATAACCCGTAAGTTGCAACCTTTTCATATCCAGGCCTCTTAATGAAAAACGGCGTTATCTAGGTACAGTAAGGAAAAACCTCATGGATTAGAATGTTAACAACAGCTCAGCACTAGCTGAATTTCCATTTCCATTGGTAAATGCGCTCATTCATGCGATCATGCTATGATTCCAGGAGGGGTAATTTCGGATGATGACATGTCATCGCTCTGTTCGCCTCATGGCTCGTGTGGCGGATGGCTGATAAATCGGCTAATATTGTTTTACTGTGAGAGAAAAATATTGGTTCATCGAAAAGTGGCGATTGCAATTGTTCACCTCTAATTTCGCACATAATAGAATGAAAGAATAGTATCAGACGCTCGCTGGAGGCCATTCGAGTGTACGTACATGCCACAATCAAAGCTATACAGTAGACTCGACTATTCAGGGTTTACTCTGGCACAGTCGCACGGAGGAGTCCGCACTCCACAGAGACCGGACGAACGCGGACAGTGTACCGACTTTTCCTCTGCTCCTTCATCCAGTCCACAGTCCCCACCCCCAAAACACACAGAAAAGAATACGAACAGAAACAGAGGAAACCTTTATTGTAGTCAGGAGTGAAGAAATTAGACAGAGTTCTCTCTCTCTCTCTCTCTCTTTAAAAAAAGACATTTCAAAAAGAAATTAGGCAAGGAACAGAGTACAGCCGAGATTCTGCAAAATTTATAGCAGCCTCCCCTGCAATGATGGTGTCGCCGAATCATCCCCGGCACGGCACGCGCCGAAAACGAACTGATGTGAAGGCACGGACTGAACCTTTGCTGCAGCTAGAGACAAACGCCGCGGTACAACACTGACCAGATCTAAGAATCCAACCTGGATTTTTTCAAAAAAACCTCCCTTAATCAAGAGCAAAAGAGTGCAAGACAGGTCATAAAAACTAACCGCCGTTATTATCTGATTGTGTCTTTATCTAAAAAAAATTATCTGATTGTGCATTACAGTTCATGATAACACGAAAGGTAGTAAAAGCAAGTGTCAAAAAAAAAAAGGTAGTAAAAGCAGCGGGACAACAATTAACACAGTGTCAACCCGTTGATATGATGATCAATCAGAGCTGACAAAACAGACTCAAGTCCTGATCAGAACACTAACAGTAGACTAAAGCGATTATTAGATCTGTGGCAGCACCAATGAAGCCGTGTACCGTCGCCAGTCTCGGCGGTCAGCTCCGGCCCGGCGGCTCATCGTCGTCACCGGCGACGACGGTGATCTTGCCCTGGTCGAGCAGGCTGTAGAACTCGCGGGTGCGGCGCTGGTTGCTCCAGTGGTGGAGCTTCCACAGGTACCCAGCGAAGAGACCCAGGCTCATGCCGTACACGATCTCCCTCAGCACGCTCGGCGGCTGCCGCGGCCTTCCCCTGGCCGCCGCCGCGGCGTGCGTCGCCACCTTGTGCGCCGTCGTCGACATGGCTGGCTAGCTGCTGCTTTTGCTCTTGGTAGCCTCGACCCGAGACGCACAGCACAGATGGTGAGAGTGGCACGATCGAGCTGACGCGATTGAGGTGTAGTGCAGGTGCATTTGGCCATTTGGGCAGTGGTGAGAAGGTAGAGGGGAAGCGCATGCAGCAGCGGCGCGCCGTGTCAGCTGAGAATGCAAGCGCGTGTGGCGGAGCTGCGCCACGCGTGTCGGCTCGGCTCCACGCGGCAGGCATGACGCCGCTGACCACGCACGTGACAGGCGGCTTTGCCTTTCGGTCGGCGCGTTCAGCTTGCACTGGGGGTTTCAGGTGCTCGATCTGTGACCTCTTTTGCCCAACTACTCGATTCAGTCCTCTTTTGCCCAACTACTCCATCTAGTCTCAAAAGAAACACACGTGTCGCTGTTCAAGCAATCGGTTATTCAAGTTTTACCAAATTTATAAAAGATAATGTAGCCTTAAATATATTTATTATTAATTATTAATATTTATTATAAAAAATACATTTTATTATTAATTTGGACTTCGTACGTGTTTTATCTACAGAAGAAGTACTCAGTTCAGTGGAGCTATAGCTGAAGGTAGCAGCAGGTCAGGCTCGACGACCAGCTGAAACCGAAATGTCGCCGTCTTGTTCTCGTCAATCATAATGCGCAGTTGACGTTCCGACACAATCTGGCTTGCAGTCTATATATTCTGTTCTGGAGAGGGGCCCCCGGTGGTTTTGACAACAAGGATAATATTAGCTGGAGCACGCAGTTGCATGATTGCGTCCGGTCCGGGGCCTATGAACTGACAGTGCAGTGAGCACGAGGCCAAACCTCACGTATACATCGAAGGTGTCCCAGGCAGATCACTTCACCGTCGGTGCCGCCGGTAGCGTCCCGTCATGTCCAGTTTGGGTTTTGGAGTTCAGCGCTGTGGCAACTGTAACGAAACGAAGAAATGGACATGGATGCGAGAATTTTTCAATCGTGAACACAAAATTCCAACAGTTATCGGAGTTCTGAAACTTGTTGACACATCCTCCTATCTTTACTGGAACAAATGAAGGCAAAGGAGGGCCATGAAAATAAATCTGGGACTCAGCTTAAGAAAGTCAACTGCCTAAATCCGTAGCATCACAAAGTAAATCCACAGTGAACTGTAGGAGTCTAGGAGATGATAAAAATACCTGTCCATGTGCTCAGTAGATGAAGGCAAAGCATAGCTGGCAAATGGATCTAGAATTCCAAATAGGACAGACATGCATGTGAGCAAGTAATACTGGAAATCCATTTTTTATTCTCAACATTATCTCGTTCACTTGAATGCAAGTAAATGAAGGTTATTTTTAGCTAATCCCATAACAAATTGCTGTCTTGAGCAATATATATATATTTTAAGGAAGTCTTGAACAATAGTCAATATTTGGTGACCTGACAGATGAGATCCAATCTGTGCTTGACATAGATCACATACTGCATTTAGGTGCCATTTTCTCCATGATAGTGCAATTGTAGTGAAGATGGTGTTCCAGCCTTCCAGGTAGCAGATTTGTGTCTTGGGAGCTTTAAAATCTGTGGAAGACAACTGTTAGATGGTGTTAAAAATAATCTATAGTGCCAATATTGATTTTTTTGACAAGGAAACCATGATATATTAACTAGCAGCAAATCGCTGCAATATGAGTACAAAGTTCAATTGATACACCATTGAGGGCCATTGCCAATGGGCAAGCTGATACATGAGCAACATTGTTGCAAGTTACATGTAAGGCATCTGCTATATTTCCAGAGTGCCTGAAGGCAAGTGAAGCCAGCTCGTGAGCAGCAGAGTTGTTAGCTCTGTTTATTTTGAGAGCCTTGAAGGAGGTGCCCCTGACATGATTAACGAAGCGCTGGGTGAATGGTTTAATTCTCCAGTCCGGGGGGGACTCAAAATCATCTGTATTAATGAAGTCTGACAATATTTGATTGTCAGTGTGAAAGGTAATCAGCTGAGGCCTCAGCTTGACAACAATCTGAGCCGCCGCCATCGAGGCAGTTGCTTCTGCCATGAGTACAGAAGCACAATTTGGGACCTGTAGTTGAATCTTGAGGTTGTGATTGCTTGAAGGATCAATGATGTGAATGCCTAGGCCGGCCTTCCTTGGTTCCTGAGCTCCGTCATCAGGTTGAATGGAGGCATCAGTGTAGCACTGAATGCTTTCAGAATCACCTGGGTAACCTGCAGAGGAGGGAAGCACATGCACCAACATTTGGTTCTGGTGCTGATTAGCGTTAGCTTTGTTTGCATCGTTGGGTTCTCTCTCCAGCGCCAGATTCATGGTACTGATGTACGCACGAACTGCATAGTGTACCTGCAAGATAGACCATTTTTGTTTTCCAAAACGAAGCTCATTATGAGCTTTCCAAATGTACCACAGCGTGGTGAATATATGAGTCACCATATCATCAGTGGAGTTGTCTGGTAGAATTTTCTCCAGACATTGTTGTACTCCATCAGCCTCATTGGGCAGATTTGTAGTTCTAATGGAGGGATTACCTGCAAACCAAACCGCTCTAGCAAAGTCACAATGAAAGAAAAGATGAGCATCATTTTCTATCTGGCCACAGTAGGCACAGTGTTTGTCAATTCTAGAAGAAAGATTCCCTGCTCTGAAGCCTGTTGCAATAGCTCTTCTGATGAGCCTCCAAGCGAAAACTTTAACATTGGGAGCCAATGTTTTCATTCTCCAACTCCTCTTAAGAATTTTCAAGGCAGCAGCAGTAAGGCTTCTTGGTCCCTGAACAGGCAGCACAACCTGCATAGAGCTGTTATAGAACCTGAAAGCATCTTTTGTTGAGCAATCCCCTTTTTTTGATGGAGACCATCTGATAACATCATTATTGCCATTGATGACCCGGGGGATTTTTGTTATTTCCTGAGAAGCAGCTGTATCAAAAATCTTATTAATATAGTCAGAGTTCCAGCCAGTAGTGTTTGGGTCAAAAAAATCACAGACATTGTTTGGCAAATTGTGAGCATTATCGGGGTCTTTGATATGATTATGAATCTCCTTCCAAAAGGAGACCCAGGGAGTGTTCCAGATGCAAGAGTTGCCCTTGTGAATTTGAATAGAACAATTGTTCATCAGAGCAGTTCTAACTTGGAGAAGGGAAGACCAAAAAACAGATCTAACTTTGCTATGGCCACAGTTCCAAAAGCTAGAGTAGGGGAAGTATTTTGATTTAATAAACCTGGGAGAGGAAGGGGTCCTTACCGTGACAATTTTCCAAGCAGTGTTGAGAAGAAGGCTTTTGTTAACAGTAAAGAGATCTCTGATGCCAAGCCCTCCTTCCACTTTGGGCCTGCAAATGTCTCTCCAAGACCTGAAACTAAAGCTTGAGGAGTTCTCTTCTTGGGGACCAGCCCACCAGAAACGCCTGATAATTTTGGTAATTTTGCCAATAAAAGTTTTGGAGAAGAGAATGGTGCTCATATAATAGATGGGGATCGAGGCAAGGACGAGTTGATGTAAACAAGCCTACCAAAGCATGATTAAGTTTAGAAGCTTTAAGTTTAGTGAGCTTGGATCTAAATTTATTAATAATGAAATGATAGGCTTTGTTTCTGTCTTTATGATTAAAAATTAAAGGATGACCTAGATAAAAAGAATTAGGCTTCATATCCTGGACAGGGAAAATACTTCTTACCTGGTGCTTGTCTGAGTCACTTACCTTTTTACTGAAGATAATAGAGGACTTGTCAAGGTTTGGGGTTTGACCTGAGGCAAGACAGAAAGTGTTGAGGATATCTCTGATTTTACCTGCTTCCTCTTTGGTGGCCTGGCCACAAACAATGAGGTCATCTGCAAACAAGATGGAATGTATAGGAGGGCAGTTTGGCCCTAGAGTGATGCCCTGAATCTGGTGATTAGAGGCATTGTTCTGAAGGCAAATGGAAAGCTCATTAATGGCAAGGATAAAAAGATAAGGGGATAGGGGACAACCTTGCCTTATGCCTCTTCTCGGGGTGAAAGGCAGGAGAAGGTTCTCCATTGATGATAACGGACATAGTAGAAGTTGAAATACAAGTGCGAATAAGTTCAACAAAATTAGCAGAGAAACCTTGTCTGTACATGGCAGAAACTATAAAACTCCACTCTATTCTATCAAAAGTTTTGGCTAAATCAACCTTTAATAAGAAAGCTTTTGGTTCCAGGAATTAAGATTGAAGATTTGTGAATGATCTCCCGGACTAAAATAATGTTAGAAGCAATGTGCCTCGCCCGAATAAAAGCAGATTGAGTAGGACTAATCAGGTGAGGCAAATGAGCTTTAATCCTGTCAGCAAGAGATTTGGCAATAATCTTATAAGCAACATTACAGAGACTGATAGGTCTATAGTCATTAGGAGACTGGGGATTGATGATTTTAGGGATCATAGCAATGTGAGTCCTGTTGATTTCACTGTGCAAAAAACCATTATCATAAAAGTTTTGAATCAGAGAGCAGATATCCTTACCTGTCCATTCCCATGAAGATTTGTAGAAACCAGCACTAAAGCCATCAGGACCTGGAGCTGCATTACTTCTCATGTTTTTTATTATATTGTGAATTTCTTCTTCACCTGAAATAGAGTTAGTATAGAGATCATTCTGAATAGAGATGTTAGGATTTGAATTAATAGCCCAATCTTCATTGTTGTTGCTGCTGGCATCAGAGGAGAAAAGATTAATGAAATAATTATTAGCACAATCAGCCAGCTGAGAGGGGGTGGTAGCATAACTACCATCAGGATTGACAAAGTGAGTGATGGTGTTTCTTCTGGCTCTCTTGATGATGGACTGGTGGAAAAAAGTGGTGTTTCTGTCTCCAACAGTAGCCCACCTTTTTTTGCATCTCTGCCTGTGGTAAGCTTCCTCTTTAGCAAGGAGGCTTTCATGCTGGGTAATCAGATGATTTTGAAGCTGAGGGTTTTGCTGATTTGGAGGTTTGCTTTGAAGGACAAGGAGCTTGGCTTCAATCTGTTTCAAGGTGTCAGAGTTTCTAGATTTGGATTTTTGCCATCTGGCGAGGTCTTTGGCTAGATAAAGGGTCTTTTGATGAAAAGGTCCGGAAGAGGATTTGACCCAACTTTCCTTAGCAATTCTATTGTAGTCTTCCGTGAGCAACCACCAATTTTCAAACTTGAAGTGCTTTTTGGATCTGCAACGATTAGATTCCAAAACTGCAAGAATAGGACAATGATCACTTTTAAGCATAGGCAAATGATAAACCACCGTTCTCGGAAATTCAGCATACCAATCTGCATTAGCCAAAAACCTGTCAAGGCGCTCATAAGTAGGATTAGTATCAAATCGTTTATTTGTCCACGTGTAGGCAGGACCATTATAGCCAAGGTCAAACAAACCACAATCTTTAACAAGATGACAGAAAGAAGAAATCCTGCGACAATTAGCTGGTTTAGGACCAAGCTTTTCATTAGCATCCATAATATTATTGAAGTCCCCCATACAAATAAAAGGTAAGTTCGGATAAGTAAAAACAAAGTGGCAAACTTGTTTCCAGATTCATCTAGTCTTAAGATGATGGGGGTCACCATACACACAAATCAAACCAAATTTTTTACGAACGTGCTTGTGATTTGAACCCTATAGAGCACAATGCTCAAACTTAGAAGACAGGCGAAATTTGTTTCACCTCAATTTTAGGTGAAAATGCATTTCTTCTGAATATCACATTTTTCATCATTTTCCAAAGTTATATACAACGAAAGTATTTTTCTTGGTGAATTGCTATGCCACTCCCAATCCAAACCCATGGACCAATGCAAACTCTGCACACAAGATGCAGCTGCATAAAGCTGTAACTTTACAAGCAAAAATGCAATTATCAACAGGATAACGGCATGCGATGCCTGAACTTTAGCTGCAAAGTCATTCCATAGCAGAAGAGAGAACATAGTATTGAACAATAACCTTTTTCTTCTATCCCTTTTAACCTTTATAAGCCTGTCAGTTCCCCTCCAGCTTCCAGCATCTAATTATATTGTCAGCTATCAGGGGGAACACACATTCTTTACTTTGATGACTCTCCTCACCAGCATCATAAAAGTTTCAGCAGAGGGGACAAGATTCTCATTCTCTGCCACCATCATATCATACAACCAAAGTGCCCTCTTAGGCTTGCGCTTCTCACAGTAACCGCTGATAAGCATATCATACAAGTCACTAGTCGGAGCCACTGTTTTCTTCTTCATCATAGCAAAGAACTTCTCAGCTTCCTTCAAATTTCCACACACGCAAAGGCCCTTGATCAAGGCGGTAAAGACCTCAACACCAGGATCAAGCCTTCTGTGCTCCATCTCATGGTAGATGTTGACAATACCTTGGGCATCGCCAGCCTTGCCATATCCATTAATAAGGCTCAGGTATGTATCCTGATCAGGAAGAGGTCCTTTGTCCATCATTGCTGTCAGCAGGTTGTTCGCCTTGCGAACCTCTCCTGCATTGCAGAGTCCCTCTAACATCTCATTGCAGCTGCCAATGTCCAGCACAAAACCTTCCTCGTGCATGTTGTCAAAATAGGCTAAGCCTTCCTTTATCATCCCTTGTCTGAAACAACCAGAAATGAGATGGTTGTACGTAGCATCATACGGCTTTGCTCCCATGGATAGCATTTCTTGGTGCAACTGAGCAGCCTTGTCCATACTGCCTTCACAGCAATGCACTCTGATGAGGCAAGTGTACACGAATGCATTCAGGCAACGACCACGACGAACCATGTCATCACATTGTTCGAGCGCCGACTTGAGGTCACCAGTGTGGCAGTAGGCATGCACGATCAGTGAGTGAGCAATGTCGTCGAGGAGAATGTTCCTCTGCAGCAACCTCTTCAGCAGCAATACCACCTGCTCCGCCTTCTCTTCCTCGATCATCCTCAACGCAAGTGCCACGTGCGCCACAATGCCAGGCGCACACTTCTTACCGTGGATCCTCTCCACGAGCGCTGCGGTCCTGGCGAGCTTGCCTTCCCGGCTCAGGACGCCGACGACAAGCTCGACGGTGCTCTGGTTGGCATACAGCCGCTTCAGCGTCATAAGCTCGAACAGCTCCCATGCGACACCGAACGACCCAGCGCGCTGCGCAGCGTGCAGCGCGGCGTTGAAGGCGGAGAGGAGGGCAGCACGCCGCGCCGCGCGAGGTAGCGGCACGCCTCGAGGGCCTCCGCCGGGAGGCGCAGCCGCGCGTAGGCGTGCACCAGGAGGTGCAGGCCGCGGGTCGTGGCGCCCGTGCCGGTGTCCTCGTAGGCCGCGAAGAAGGCGTCGAGGAAGCACGAGGCGGGGGACGACGAGTGCCTGGAGATGGCTGACTCGAGGAGGACGGAGGCGTCGCGGAAGAGCGCGGCGCGGGAGAGGAGGTGGACGAGGAGGCAGTAGGACCGGAGCGAGTGCGAGGAAGAGGAGGAAGCGGCTGCGGCAGCGGCGGCGGCGGCGGACCAGTGGAAGAAGGTGAGGGCGTTCTTGGCGACGGGCTCGGGGGAGGCGTGGGGGTGCCTGGCGAGGGAGAGGAGAACGGCATCGACGACGTGGCCGTGGGACACCGCGCCGGCAGGGAAGGCGGCGGAGAGCGCCTCCCATGTCGCCCGCGGCTGGTGCGCCAGGTAGTGGGAGATGTGTTGAGGCGTCGCGGGTGTGTTGGCCGTGGACAGCGCTGACGCGGGCGTGCGACCGAATAGACCAACGCCGCGCCGCGCGACCACGCGGCCGCCGGCGTTCACGGCCATCGAAATAGCGTTGCAAGCTGCGCGACCTGCGCTGATCAGCCGCGGCACTGGCAAAATATGCAGTCTCATCTCAGAATATATGAAGGATGCAGGTTCAGTGTTCAGAGCTCTTCGCACTGGCAATATGGAATTGGGACTTTGGGAGTGACTACAACAACAATACTTTTTTTTTGAATAGGAATTTGCATTCCATTACTCATTCCAACAACAATACTTTGTTTTGTTTAAAAGAACAAAAGTTTTTTCAGTATATGCCAATGATGAAGTTAAACCGCACTGCACTCTGAACTTCAGTGCTATATATATTTATCTGGCCCTGAGAAACAGACTCTGCTGTAGTTCTCCAAGTTTTGTGCAAACATTCAGTTTTGTCCAAGAAGATGGAAAGGAACACCAAACCCCGTGAGCAAGTCATCATCTATTTGAACCCTGAGGTTCTTGTCGAGGAACTGCACATGAATTGCAAATCCTCCAATCGCAAAATTAGCATCACAGCGACAGTAGACCCTTAAAAAAAAAAAACAACTCGGTGATGTATATTTCTTGAACTGATTTTACAATAAAATTATTCAGCGATTACAACGGGCTAGGACATAATCTTCAGATGACAGTGCCAAGAGATGTTCTGCCCAGTCCTAGTTGAGTGAATTTCATGCACAAGATTTGCGTATCTGCAGATCTTATTATTTTCTAAGTAGCAAGATCCACCTGATCAGTGCATGTCAAGCACACTTATTTAATCTGGCTACCACACATATACGTATTGTTCTTGTAGTGAGTGAAGCTTGCAAACAGCAGTGTTCATCGGGCTGACTGCCCCTACATGTTCTCCTTCACAACCGTCACAGGGCATGCCGCGTGGTTCACAATATAGGCGCTCACGCTCCCCAACAGAGCCCTGCGTTCAGGCAACAACAACAGCTGTCGGTAAGGAGACTGGTACCGTGCTACGGCAAGGTCAACCTTGAACACAAACTTTAGTGCAGGAAGGTTCAAGATCATAAAATTCAGAAACACAAGCTTGCATGTTTACCTCTTGAGCGTGCTTAGTCCTCTGCTCCCGATCACCATGCAGCTAAGGGGAACTAGGTCAACTGCTTCATAGAGCTTCTTTGCAGGGTCACCGTAGAATATCTTTGCAAAGACTTCAATCTGCAGTTGTGGTTTCAACAGCTAAGCAATCAGCTCACCCCAATAGCAACTCCCAGAAAGAATTGAATACTGATTACTGAAAAGGTGTGAATGGAACGAGCGACGACCCATACCCCTCTTTGATTTGCCACTTGAGTGAGGATCTCAATTGTCTCCTTGTCTGGCGATATACCATATGTCCTGGTGACATCTGAGAACTCAGCCAGAGGGATGAGTGCTGCAACACAAAAGAATGTACAGCTAGGATAAGTTCACACTGCCAACGGCAACGGGTAGGGTAATATTCAAGTAATGACTTCGTGAGGCACATCAAATCAACTTGAAACAAAGCAAGAACAGAGAAGAAGAGGAGTCAGTACTCACGGGAACCACTCTGCTCCCAGAGATGAAAAGCGCCCTGCTCATTCTGATAGGAATTCTTCACATGGATGAGTATGAGTTTATCACCATTCCTGGCAAGGTTCATTGATGCCCATCGCAGAGCTGCTTTGCTGCATGATGAGAAGTCCACTGCAACTCCAATGTTCCTCCCAGCCATTTCTCTCCCAACTAATTAGGAACAGCCAACAGGCTACAAATTTTCAAACCAGTATGCCTGACAAAAAGGCAATGAAAGTTGGCAATGAAGTTTGAAATATGGTATTCACTGCTGCTGGCCAGGTCCTTATATAAACAGATAATTGCAACTTGGAAATACCAGACAAAACGAGAGAGACAGAGAGAAATACTGATGTTACCTTTACTTTTCCCAAAATTCTTTTCCCATTTCAAATGAATGATCTTTATGGCTTGGTTCCCTTTATGCGATTCCTTATCGTCACTTTAGCTTCCTAGAAAACATGTTAGAATGCTGGCTTCCGTGCGGAAGCTGATAACAGTGAGCAAAGAAAAGATTCACGATGCAAAGCAACAAAGTGGCAACGAGAATGTTATTCCAGTTTTTCCATACAACTATCAGTACAATGACAGATGACAGATTCTAGCAAATCGATTCACTGCAGAAATATCGCCTGATCATGACCATTTAAAAGCCATTTAAAAAGGAACAAACTATAATGAGAGCTAATGACTACAATTGATTATTATTTCAATAATTCTGTTTCAAGTGACTGACTAATACCAACACACTAGTAGCAGGAAGAAAACAAACGGATGGCACCATGTATAACCACGTCGTTCTTTACAGAACCTTTAGAGAAGCCATCCGTCGGCAATTGTAAGGCAAACACACCCAGGACAACAATGTGCTAGATGACAAGAAATATGTCTTCCAAGTAGAATTGCATCCCTATGAGAAATAGAACAGGTCACCAGGTTCCATACTTCCATTATATTCTTGCAAAATACTTTCATAAAATCATTGGACATCACCGGGTTTAAAAACAAAGCAATACAGGTCACCTACTGAAAAGTCAATTCTCTAAGTACCTACTTGTCAGTTAGAAATGATTCAAAATATATGCTATTCAGCACCAGATGGTTAATTTGCTTCAGAACTAAAATATATTCTACACCAGCTCTTTCCACTTGAATGACACACGGTAGATCCACCAGCTCCCCAGGATTCCAATGAGATGCAGCACCCTCCCGTCTGCTAATTCAACGGTTCCAATTGAAAAAAACTTGTAATCCTCAGTATTAACATTTCTTGTACGCATGTACTGCAGAAAAATACACAATGTTTAGCTCAAATAAGTAAGCATATAAAGGAGCATATTAAAAGAGGAAATAAAATAGAAATTTGAATATTGATGCGCATGTGTGTCACTCTATTAGTATAGTAGATAATTGCTTCAATAAAATCCATATTTGCAATTATAAGTCATAATTCAAACAAATATACAAAATACGGACTCGCTAAAATGTAAGAAGTAGAACTCAACCAAATATTACCTCTAACTAATAAAATATAACTTTGAATTATCCTTTTTTAAGTGTACTGCAGTGGAACGCATAGAAAGAACTGCAAGCAATCCAAGGAGGAAAAAGACACATGAGCCCTAGTCGGGTCTGTGTTGGTTCATTTGCCACGGTGTAGTTGCACTCAAACATTATGTCAGCTATAAATCATCACTATATCTCTATACAGGAAAATGATCTCAAATCTCAACAGAAAAATACCAAAAGAAGAGGGGAAATCATTCAACATCTCTAATCCTGAAGCAGTCAAGACGGTTCATGTTCAAGTAAAAAAAGAAAAAGGAAAAGAGAAGGTACACAGAGGTAGCATAAAGAATCTCCCAGACATTACAACTTTGTGATTCTTCATGAGGACAGAGTTCTTGAAGCTTTTACTACTTATGCCTAAAATGTAACAGTAAGGAAAGGAACTACCTTAAATACTCACAGAGGTGGGCCAAAAGGACACAAAACTTTGTCTGAGAGAAAAAAAAAGAGCACCCAAAACTCAAAAGAAGAGAATAAAACACTCAGGGCCTGTTAGTTTCTTTCCCTCCCAGGCATGCGCTCACCCAGACATCAACCAGAGCCCCTTGGACGCCTGGGAAAACTTCTCGCGCAGGCAAGTTGCCTGGGATGTAATCCAAACAGGCCCTGAATGACTGAATCCCCAAAAGCCCAAACTTTGTTTATGCAGCATACCATTGATCGGGAATCGGGATACTAAGAAATAATCTAAAACAGACCCAAAGCTGTCAGGATTCAGGAATGTGATCATTTTTTGATCCTTTGTTTTTGCATAGGTCAGAAGCTTGGAATCATAGTGGCAGGATCGCCCCTCAAAACAATTTCTCTGAAGGTCATAGGATAGGAGCACATCCATACTGATAGTGACCTTGACAAACTTCATATGGTGATTTTATTAATTGGTTTGAAACAAAATAAAAAAATTTCAAACTTCTTTGATCCTTGGGGCTCATGGGATATTTCAGGATTATGTAAACTGTAAAAAAGGTTATGCGAGTGAAAGCTACAACCATATTGAAAGCATTTCAGAATCTGAATGAAACAAGACCACCATAGAACTACTGTAGATCCGATTTAAATTGCAAGCATCCACTACACCCCTAAGACCTAAAGGAGAAATAAACAAATATGCACAAAAACTCACCTCCTCCTTCAACACAGCATGGCGACCCATCTCCCTATGACGAAGCTGAAATAATTAATGGTATATTAGTTAGAAAGAAAAAAGGACAGACTGCCCTCCTTTGAATCAAATCTTGCATGGCATGATGGAATATGAAACATCATACCATGTTGAGAAAAACAAAACAGTACTTGCATACATATTTACTCATAAAATAACATACACATTTTACTAACCTCCTGAAGAAACAAATATATTGAATAATGGCTAGGTCTTGAGCAGTAGATGAGAAGCAAAATATTTAGGGCGAGACCTAACGGGCTGTGCAACCCAGAAATAATCAGAAAAATCAATCCAACTGGCAGTTGAAGTTTCCTGACCAAAGGCCAAAATGAAGGCCTAGGCTCGGTTTTCAAAGATCGCGGGGGTGGTCCAGCTATGGCTTTTGATGGTTGCTCTGTAAAACCAAATTAGAAAAAGAAATACCATTCATTAGGGAAAACCAGAAAAAAAAACTGAAATCAAGAACATTAACATCAAGTTTTTCTATCAATGTTCAACAGAAAAAGGATCTACAGGTCTGAAAGAAAACTAGTTATCAGCAGCTAGCTAGAGATAAGTCTGAACTGATTTTAAGAGCTAGGGCTTGAAGTCCTTGACTGATTATAGGACCAGTCCACAAGCCCATTTATTTTCCCAAACATTGTAAAGTTTAAGCAACAAGTAGTCCTTGACTATGTTTAAGAAACCATTCATTTTTCCTAAATGTTGTGGATTTTGAATTTTGCACAACGTTTAGGCGGTAGCACTTCAATCATGTGTTAGAAAAATGTTATGACTCCATGAGCCTTTGCATGCCATTAGCAACTCATTGAGATCATTTTATGTGTTCTTTGTGAGTCAGTGAAAAGAAAACACGTACTTCAATTTATTTTCAATGTATTTAGAGGGAGAATTTCACCTTTTGTGGCAGCAGTAACCTGTCCCTGATGAAGTGTCATCGCTAGCATGGTGCTCATTCCAAATCCTTTGATCAGGTTGAGGCCTACAGGAAAAATAATACACAAACTCATTAAGAGTTAGCCCATGGAACTGGGACTCCAGAAGTCTCGGAGTGTCTTGACCAAATAATACTACTACAAAGCAAGCATATACTAAAATCGGTAAAGTAATTTGCTGAATTGCACAGGTAAACCACATAATTTCCGCCCAGATTCATGATCGATAATAAACGGCATACTACTACTGTCGAGTGAGACAAACATGGCGCACGATCGTAGGGGGTCACCTACTCACCTGACAACTGCGGCCGGAGACCATGGGCCACTCTCCCGACAAGCGAGGGCCCCAACTCGGCAGCGCGAGACTGGAAAGCGGGGCTCGAATAGCGCGCGAGAAAGTGGCGAATAGGGCTCGCGGCGACTGGTGCGCGGGAGGAGCAGGACGCAGCGGCGGCGGAGGAAGATGAGGAGAAGGCGCGCGTGGAGGCGGTGGGCGCGGTTGCGGCGCCCCGCCTGAGCGAGGCCGCGACGGCCTCCCTCGCCAGCCGCCGACACGCCATCATCGCGCGTGGCCTCTCTCGCCTAGCTTGTTGCCGTGTCTCGTCGACTCGTCCTCCCGTGCGCGGAGCGGAAGGGGAAGTAGAGCGGCTTCGCTTCGGGGAGTCGGAGACGGAAGCGCAAGCGGAGACGAAGGCCAGGATGTTGGGCCGCGTTGGGCCCAGCCGACTCCTTTCTCGTCCGTGGAGAGCGATTAGGGCCCGGTGGACCGAACCCGGATTCTCTGGGCCCATTTGTAGACTTGCCTCCCTTGTTGGATTACCAGCCCAAACCGCTGCGCCTGCGCATCGCTCATATCTCGCCGCCGCCGCGCCGCGCCGCCGTCCTCTCCTCTATCGCCTCGCGCGCTCCCCGCCGCCGCTCCGACCTCAATCTCCTGCCTCGCGGCGTTGCCTCCCGATGTCGTTCCGAGGCCGTGGAAGAGGGGGCCGCGGGAGAGGAGGTGGGGGCTTCGGGTACGACCACCCGGCCAAGCACGCGCCGCACGAGGACTTCCCGGTGAGTCTCCGCTCCACCCCCCACCACCCTCCGCCCCGGCCTTGCATTGCGTGGTGCGCTGCAATACAACTGATGTGCCGCGTGGTTGCAAAACAGGACATCACCCTGCCGGCGATGACGTGCGCCAAGGCGAGCAACGAGGAGAAGGCGCTGATTAAGTCCACCTTGAAGCTCGAGGAGTTCTGGAGGAGTTCCTGCTACTACCTGGAGGAGGATGCTCCCAAGAAAAGTACTAGGGCTGAACCTATCACGGTTTTTCTTTTTTGTTCATTCATTTTATTTACTGATTCTTGGTAATGGTAGTGCTCCTTACCTTCGGTTCCGCTGCTTGCTTGCTCGGGAGTCAAAAAAAAAATTTAAACCTGTTGTGTAGGCAATCGATCTGTAAATTATTTAGGGGCAGAAACTTAGTTTCTGTGAAGTAGTTGGTCCAGAAATTAGGAGGAAGCCTCAAATAAATTGTTGTGAAGCAAGCTGTCAAACTTGCTTTACCTATGTAGTAGGCAACAACTCTCGGAAATTGTTCATAGAAGATCAGTCAATTCAGTCTTTGGTGAAAGCACGATATGAAATAATTGACTATAAACAGTGTATTCTTTCCAAAAAAAACTATAATCAGTGTTGTATGGAAAGTAATTTTGCACTGCTAGCTTTTACAAAGAGCCCCTATATTATGAGTGTCCTTTAATTTTTGTTTTTTATATCCATTGTTCCAAAAAAATTCATATGCATTGCCAGTTTTGTTATCTTATTATTGTACTAGCTGCTACTCTTCGCATTATGTTATTATAGAATGAGAAACTTGTAGAAACGATTTTGCAAACTCACAAAAGCATATTTGTTTCATTACTAGCGTCTTTTACTTTGTTGAGTTTGTTCTGTTAATTAATTTTTACTCTATCATCTTTAAGCCTTCCTCTTTTGTCGTACTTCTTTTTTTGCATTGGTATTTTTATAGCTTTATTGTGATAATTTGTGTTTTTCTTTAATTATCTTATGATTTCATATGTTGTCAGAGAATGAGGACAAAGAGATTGAAAGATTTTCTGATAGGAAACGTAAGGGACAAAGCAAACGTGAAAGTCTTCAGTTATATCTCAAACTAACTCCCTCAAATTTCCCTGCTGAACTGGTGCAAGGTAGCCTTGACTCTTGAACTCATTTGTATGCAGTGTATTTTATTGTTAGTTCTATGTTTTCACTTCAGCATAGTTACCATGATATTTTGTTCCATTCAGGATCTAAAAGAGGGCAGGCAAGCAACAAGAAACTCCGGTGGGATAAGGATTCAGGTTTGTTTCCTCTTCATTATCTTCTTTTCACAACTCTATTCCCTGTTGGGTAGCATGAAGAGCTGAAGGGAACACTTGCTACTGCTAGATGTTACTTAGCTATACTTCAATATTTTTATTTACTTGGATTGTACTTTTGTATTTGACAGATGAGCAGGCATTTGAAGTATTTGAGAAGCTTGAACAAAAGCACAAGGCAAGAGCCTCACCTTATCTTTTTATTTTTCAAATTCTAGTGTAGGCTCATATATAATGTTTGCTTGGTGAGCATGTTTGAATTTTGCTTGTATTATTGCTTGTTGTAAATTTGAGCTCTATTTATCGTCATCATATTATCGAGCTTGTGCCAAAATGTTAATATGAGAAGCATGGGCCTTTATTTTTCTACTATGTTTGTAGCCTATCATCTTCTGCCATGTTAACTTCTCTTTGGTTGTAGGATGGGAGCAAGGTGGAGAAGGAAGGTGATGATGAGGATGAGCAGGAAGAGGAAGAAGTAGAAGAGGAGGAGGAAAATTCAGACGATGACTATAATCAAGTACTTACCACTGAACTGAATTTGTTTGCTCGGGTTTCTGTGATGTAGGACAAGGGATCTGTTTTGTAGCTTACTTAGTTTTGCTCGGGTCTCACTCTGATGCTTTGACCTTTTCCCTGTAGAATATCGAGTTTGATGACGATGATGATGACTGGAACCAGGAGGAAGAAGCACGTAAGTCTCCATTTGAACTTCTATTCGGATGACTCATTGAACCTTTTCTTTCTCAAAATCAAACTCCTGCTTATTTATATTCTTTCTAAAAAATAACTGTTTTCTTTTGCAGAGGAAGACTTCTACGATTAAGTGTGGATGTGCAGATTTCACTCCTGTTTCCCTCTCCTTTTCACTTGTAATAGCTTCAGCCTGCAAAATTATTAGAGAGCTATCTTTGTTCTGGTCTTTCTTGTCACGATGGTCACGTGCTTTTTTAGGAACTCAGGAATATAACAACAGTGAAATATGTAAGAATTTAGAGAGTGAGTTTAAGGAAGACTCTTAGAGAGAGGCAGGGCTTAGTAAGACAAAAGTGGGGCCATGGTCCTCCTGTCAAAGATATTCTGCACTAAGTAAACAGTAAATACGGTACTGTTTATTGTGTTTACAGCACAGTTGCACTTGCACATATTGGCCCTCCTGATTTCTTGGTCAAGCACTCAAGCTCCATCTCTGCTTGGAATTTGCTCCTTTTTTAACTAAAAAAAGACCTCGGATACCAAAATCCCAGTTGTCAATATGTCCTACACTTTATATTTGATTTTTTTTACCTGGTGTTGTTTAGAGGCTGAAATATGCATTTTAAGCTCTCCGTTTTTCGACCTAGAAATTTAAATTTCAAAGTCTAATGGCTCTCTTGAATACTGTTGCTCAGAATTTCAAAAGGCTCTCTAAATGAGGATTTATATAGAGTTTAGAAAAGACTTTGATGCCATGGCTTCCACGGCTACTGGTTCTGGTTTCTGTCACTATACTGGTTCCATTTGAACCTTACACGGATAAAGGCTGTATGTGCAATGTCTTCATGTGCATTACTATGATCACGGAGGTTTGGCCATCTCTCTGGATCTGGAGAGCAAAAGAAAAGAATGATTAGTGCCGTGGCCCACGTTGCTGCAAAGATAAAATTCAAGATTTGCAGACTTGACCGTCGGTCACTTTTACAGGAAAGACACGTTCTGAAGATGTGGGTGGGGAGCGGGCGGCGACGAATGATGATGCAGCCCAACGAATGTTACCGCTGACGGCGATGATTATGTCCCCCCTTGATCCACTGTGCCTTTTATTTATGCTCTCAGTGTTGATGACGTGTACGGTGTACACGGTCCCGGCTCCATCATAGCGTCTACTACGTACGTACGGTACATGCCTTCATTTTCCTTGGAAAAACTATATGTAGCCATGAAACTAATGACTATATTATGGTGGTGCGGTACGTGGCAAGTGGCAACTGAAACAAAAGAGCGCAGAGTGCCAACTGCTAGCTGGACTCCGCGTGGACTGCCACCGAAGCAGCAGCTCGATCTGCTGACTTGGCCCAGCCACCACCTCAACTCGACAACTCCTTCCACGTAGATGAACCGTGTGCAGCTGACTTTGTCTGCCTGAAAGCGAAATGCTCCCTCCTGGTATGCTCGAGTGCCGCATGCCCGCGTGCCATGGCGCTGTCTGGTCCTCCAGTCCTCCCCGGGGCAGCTTCACCTGACCTTGTTCGCCATGGCCTCTACAGTCCACCCTCTGCCTCCGCACGGTCGGTTAGCACCAACCAGCGTCAGGACAACGATGGACGCGGACTGTGCATGACGCTGATAGTTTCCTGTCCTCTCCGATCCGATCCGGTGAGACGTCGTTGTTCTTGTTCAGTTCACCGCTGTGGCCCCCGTCGGCGAACCTGATCGAGACAGACAGCTAGGAATAGGATGGTTCATGCATGTCGCGGTTGTTCATTAGCGACGAGATTATGAGCTATAGCTACGGCGATCTTGTCCTCACCGATCGAGTCACCGTACGCGCTAGAACGGAACGGATAGGTGGTTGCAGGTTGCCCACCGACAGTCACATTCAAGTGCCTGGCTAGCTACTTCTACTTGGATGCATCATGCATTGCATTGCATTGCATAATTTGCATTGCATGGGTGTGTGATACAGTACAGAGATAGAGACCTATCAGTACTAGGAACCCTCCCGACGTGCACGATCCGCTCGCACGAACGCACGCAAGACTGTTTGAGCCTGTCCGTCCACTGTAGCGACCTTCACTGTGCTTCTTTCTCGCTTTTGTTTTCTCATGCTTCTGTTTTCTCATGCCTTTGGGGCTCTGGGCAGGGCAGCGATGACATGAATGGCCAGTGCAGCTGCACTGCACCGCAGAGCCTGGAGCAGGAAAAAATTTATGTAAGCAGGCGTCAGACTGAACACAAACACGTAATAGTAGCTTCTGCACTAGACTGTGACAAGATACTCCGGTTTAACTCCCGGATCTCCGCACAGGCCGTGGAACAACAATGCAGTCGCTGTGGCATGTGGCTGTGCTACGCTCGAATCACCGCGCCAAGTCTTAAAAATCGCCTGTCAACTGGGTCATCATTCCTTTAAACTGGTCGAATTGAATCTGAACTTTAAACCGCCTGTCCTCTAGCTGCAGCGACGCCCCAGAGCTATGCTAACCACCACCTGTTTGCAGAGATACACAGGCCTTGTTTAGTTCCCAAATCCACACCCAAATTCTACTATGCAAAAAGAAAGATTCCCCATCACATCAAAAATCCGTTATTGCGAGATGAACACGTAGTGTCATATTTTTCTTAAATATAGATAAAATCAAAAACTAATTGCAGAGTTTTGTTTGACATCCAAACTTGGGAAAAAATCCTGTAGCAACACTGTAGCGTTTGCGAGATGAACATTTTAGCCTAATTAGTCAAAGTTTGAATAATTTTTACTAAATACAAATGAAATCGCTACGAGTTAAGATGGAATACAGGGGAAAAACTCCCAACTTGGGCTAAACAAGGCCACATTTCGTTTTCACCCCCATTAGCAGTGCTATTATATTCCTGTTCCCATCTTTGCAGGCTTGCAGAAGAGGGAGAATGTGCCAGCATGTGCTAGCCGCCTAGTTGCCTCTCCACTTTGGTACCAGTACGCTAAACCGATCGCGCCGTGCTATGCGCCTATGTATCCACCACACCCACCTTCGTCTCATCTGATCTGCCGGCCTCTTCATCACTGACAAACACCAATTATGCAATGTTTGCACCTGGCAGTCAATGTGTCAAACACACTCTGATACTGTACTCCACAAAGGGAGAGTATAGGATGGCTAAAAGACGAACAAGAGGATCAGTTGGCAGTCCTACCTAGTCACTAACGATTACTACTGCTAGTAATCAGTCAGGTTATGCTTAAACCTGGTTGGATGGCAAGCAGGCAGGCCAGGGGACACGCATGCCGTCCCTCCATAACAAAAGGCGAGAGCAAGCATGCCGATACGCCATCAAAGTGCCATGCTGGTACATCCATTTGAGCCTTTGAGGCCATGAAAAGCAGTGTAGTCATTCTTAAAAGAACATGGCATGGTCGAATGGAGGACAGTAGGATGGCACTGGAGCCGAAACCATTGATCGGCTCCCCAAGGTTTCTTCATTCCATCCTGTGCAGTGCAATCCACCGCGGGCGCGCTGCAATGCGATGCGATGCAATGCAAGCATCGCATCAGAGAACCCCACAGCTGGCAGCAGTGCCCACCATTGCTCCTCCTCCCACTGATGACCACTGAGATATCCTACTCTTTCGCCCACACCCTGACCCTGTGGCTGTGGCCCGGGCGTGTGCAGTGCAAAAGGCACCACACCGGTGGCCCTCATCGCTCCAGTCTTTGCGGCTGTGGCCCTCAACCAGACCACCTTTATGAACGAATTTCCCCGATGCACTGCAGTGGCTTGTGTGGGTGTGTTTGGTAGGTGCAAGCAGAGAGATGCCAAAAGATTAGGATGCTCGGTGTTGGTAGCAATAGCAAAGATTAGCAAGCAGCATCATGAATGGGGGAGGAGAGTGTACTGAAGAATTCAAGGCCAGCTTGACGAAGACGGCCTATGGCGCTTTGCTCTCTTCACACACTAGCTAGCAGTTGCAGTGGACCTGCAGTGCCTGATTCACTCATAACACCTGCCTCTCTTTGTGTCGGATACCTAGATTAGAGGGTTCTAAATTGGGTGAATTAGAAATGAGCAAATCAGCCTCATCCCTCTCTAAGAATCCCAAAAGCTAATTGACCAGAGAAACCCCAATCCTTCCCACACTGGGCCGGCCCACTACCAGGCCCGCAAAGCCTCAGAAACCTTCTGGCTCGAGCAGTGGCCGCTCACCCGCTCGAGAAAGAAGTACGGAAACCGCTCGAGCGAGCGACCGCTCGAGACGGTAGCGTAAACCGCTCGAGCCAGCGACCGCTCGAGCGGAGACGGGGAACGCTCGAGCGAGCGACCGCTCGAGTCAGCCCCCAATCATTGCACAGACGAGCACGCACATGGCCACGGGGCTCGAACAGCGCCAAAGTACTCTGACGCCGCCTAACCCCATGGCTACAGGGCCTGCAATGGTGGGACGTGCGCCGGTCGCCTCCGCCATTACGCCGCCCATCCCCTGGATTCAAGGATGGCAGGTGCCACTGTGGAGCCGTGCTACGCACTGTGCCACATGCGACGTCCCCCTTTAGGCGGCGTAGTCAAGCCCCCGCACCATCAAACACGTCGTGCCGTCCCATCGCTCGGGTCGACGACCCCTCGAGCCGGCACCCAGGCGCTCGAGGAAGTAATGGCGGACGCGATTGGCGTACGGAGCAAGCAGTGCCCTGTCTTTCCCACCTCGACGACCATACCGCAGGGTTCCCGGGCGCACGTGCTCGGCTACGCCGGCACCGCACCTCGACTACGTCAGCCCACGACCGAGAAGGACGAGCAGGCCATCAATGACCATACCGCTACAGGCTCGAACCAGACCAGAGGGAACGTCTACAGTCTCGACGACACGACATGGCGCATGTACCTCGACGTCACACCCACGACAGCCCTATCTACTCTGTACCCCTGAGCCTCCCCTTGGCCTATAAAAGGGGATGCCAGGGCCTAGCCTAGGGCACGTTTTTTACGCCTTCACTCTCACACTCATTCACGGCTAAGTCCCGCTTGTATTCCCCCTGTACAAGCACCCCGGTGCAAGATAATACAAATCTCTCCCCACTGCTGGACGTAGGGCATTCTTTGCCTGAACCAGGATAAACGCTTGTGTCCATCTTGCATCACCATCCGGATTAGGGAGCACGCATAGAAATTTACTCGTTGGTGTTATACCCCCCGGGGTACGAAACACCGACGGTTGGCACGCCCGGGTAGGGGTGCTTTGCGTGTTTTTCGCTCGATTCCCGCCATTTTCCGGATGGCATCACCCGCTTCCTCGTTTCCGTTCGCCACGGTGATCTGGTTTGGGAGTCTAGAGTTCGTGTCGCTCGGCCCAGGCCACGATATGGCTCTACTCTCGATCGGTGAACCAGGAGGGGGACGCTCGTCACCCCCACGCGCTGGTGGGGCCGCGCGCCGACCGCGCCACCACGGCTCGCCACCACGTCGCCGACGCCACCAGCATCAGCATCACCGCCAGCAGGCACAGAGCCTTGAGCACCCTGCTCGTGTGCCCTCCCAGCTAGACGCCACGATGCACCCAGCCGGGGGGCCAAGTGTGCGGCAGGAGGTGGCACATGGACAGGGAGTCCTTGACATGGACCCTGGCTTCACGTTCGCCATGCGCTCGCCGAGAGAGCCCGGCGTGACGCCTCGAGCGCGCGCACGGCCGACGTCGCCCAGCTTGTTGCCGCACGGGCTCTACCGAGCTCATCGCGGGCTCCGTTTGGGCTCATCAACGCCGCCACCACGTATGCCAATGAGATCCGGTCGGTCATGGGACCGCGGGAGGAGAGCCCCGGCCCCTCTGCGTGCCACCATAGACTTGGAGATTGTATGGCCGGCGTCGGTGGACCGCGGGTTTGACAGCACGGCTCGCAACGCCGCAACACGGTCGGGGATATGCGCCGTGGATCGAGGAGGAGAGCACGGGGGAGGCCACGGACGCCGTCCGGTGCTAACCCGGACTCCGATGACTCGGACTCGGGGTGCTATGACCCGGCTCGCGAGTGTTTTCATCTCAACGACGACGTCCGTCGGATGAGGAGACCCGGAGATGGCGCCGCCATGGCCGTCCCTGCAGCCAACCGGGCGGGACGTGACCCCGGCGGTCGGGACATCGGCGGGTGGAGCCCTGCAGTGATCGAGCCGCGTGGACCGCCACCACAAGCCCAAGACAATCGACGACTCGAAGACGACGCCCGGCGGCTCAATGGGCCCGGATCCGGGAAATCGAGACCAAGATGGAGGCGGAGCGCGCGAACTTGGACTTGCTCGAAGAGGACCCTTGAGCTAAGCCGGCTCCCTCCACCTCGACCTCTTGGCGCTCGAGGAAAGGCCCGAGACGTCTTCAACCGCATCGTCAACGACGGGCGACCGGAAGCGCCACCCGAGCCAGCCCACTTTCCTCGAGCAAGCCAGAATGTACTTGCGGCAGCTATGCTGCTGCGGGACATGCCGGCGCCCTCGAATCCACATGCGTTGCGGATACGAGATGAGATCCAGGGGCTCCTCCAAGTCGCGGCCGTCCGGCGGGCCGAGCTCGGCCTCGAGACGAGTGAGGCGGCCCCGGAACCACCACGGCACGAGCGGGAGGGTTCCGTCCACCAAGAGGCACCCCTCGAGGTGGTAGAGCCCCGCTCGAGAACGCATCATCGACAACCGTGCACCTCAAGATGCGCGTCATGACATCAACGACAACCGACGACGCAAGGCGGCGGGTGCCGAGGACCGTGGCTACAAGGCCCATCGAGGGGGCGCTACGACGGCGATGAGGACCGGCGGGCTCCGAGCCGCCGGGCCCTCGAGTCTTCGGTCGAGCTATCCGCAACACGCCGTTGCCAAACCCGTTTCGACCCCCACGAGCGTGGTCAAGTACAACGGGAGACCAAGCCGAGCTACGGCTGGCCGACTTCCGGGCCGGCTGCCCGGTCGGGAGGGGCTCGAGAGGATAAGGCGATCATACGCCGGCTCCCTCTGTTTCTCTCGACACCGCTCGACGGTGGCTCGAGGAGCTTCCCCATCGGATCTACGATTGGGCCGACTGGTCCCAGATTTTCGAGGGGAACTTCAAGGGCACCTACATCCGACCCGGCAACTCGTGGGATCTCCGTGAAGCGCAAGCAAAATACCTCGGAATCTCTCGGGACTTTGCTCGACGTTTCTCAAAGGCTGCGCGCACCGAGCTGCCACACATTCCAGATCACGACGTCATCCTGGCGTTCGTCTCAGGCACCACTTGCAAAGAGCTCGTGCGGGAGCTCGGGCGCAATCGCCCAAAGACGGTGAACGAGCTCATGGACGTCGTCGCCGGCTATCTTTGCCGGCGACGAGGCCGTGGGAGCCTTCTTTGGCGGGCCGGGGAACAAGCCCGCGCCGCCCCCAGGGGACGGTGAGGGCTCGAGCAAGGACCAGAAGAAGAATGGGAAGAAGAAGAAGGGCAACCGGCAAGGCAAGCGCGCGGTCGTGGAAGGCGAGGTGGCCGCAGCCGAGCGCAAGAAGCCTAGACCCCCTCCAGATGGGGGCGTCTTCGACAAAATGCTTAAGCAGCCCTGCCCATACCACAAGGAGCCGGTCAAGCACAACCTCGAGGACTGTCGAATGCTTCGAGGCTACTTCAAGCGGCTCGGGATCGACAAGGACGACGACAAGAAGGACAAGGGTGGAAACGATCAAGCCAACGACAACGACGACGATGGGTACCCGCCCATCACCGAGTGCTTCATGATCTACGGCGGCCCAACCACCCGGATGACACGTCGAGCGGAAGGCCGAGCGCGGGGAGGTTTTCGCCCGAAACCCGCCACACCTCAGTTCCTCGACTGGTCGAATGCTCCCATCATGTTCGACCGTGATGATCATCCGAGCACGTCACCAATCCGGCGCATACCCTCTCGTCGTCGACCCGATCATCCTCAACGCCCGCTTCACCAAAGTTCTCATGGATGGAGGCAGCAGCCTCAACATCATCTACATGAAGACCCTCACGCGGCTCGGCCTCACAAGAGCTCACCTCCAGCCGAGCGCCGGGGGCTTCCACGGAGTGGTCCCTGGCAAGAAAGCGCTCACGATCGGCCGCATCGACCTCCCCGTCATCTTTGGGACACGCTCGAACTTCCGTCGAGAGGTCATAACTTTCGACGTGCCTAGTTTCGAGGGGACCAACTATGCCTACCTCAAGCTCAAGATGCCGGGACCAAAGGGAGTCATCACCGTCGACTCCACGTACGAGCACGCCTACCACTACGATGTGGAGTGCGTCGAGTACGGGGAATCACTGACAAATGTGATTGGAACATCTGAAGACCTAGCCATGATGCTCGATCACATGGCGGCTGAGCCCTCTGCTCCAACACCCAAGCGACAGGCCGGCAACTTCGAGCCTGCTGAAGACACCAAGAAGATCCCACTCGATCCAAGCTCCTCGGGGGAGAAGACGCTGGTCATCAGCGCCTCCCTCGACAGCAAATAGGAAGCAGTGCTCGTCGACTTTCTCCGCGCGAACGCCGACATGTTTGCGTGGAGTCCCTCGGACATGCCTGGCATACCAAGGGATGTCGCCGAGCACGCCTTGGAGATCCATCCCGGTTCGAGACCTGTCAAGCAACGCCTGCGCCGCTTCGACGAGGAGAAGCGCAGGATCATCCGCGAGGAGGTCGAGAAGCTCGTGAAGGCCGGATTCATCAAGGAGGTACATCATCCCGAGTGGTTAGCTAATCCTGTATTAGTAGAGAAAAAGAATGGAAAAATGAGGATGTGTGTAGACTACACTAGTTTAAATAAGGCATGTCCCAAAGTTCCATTTCCTTTGCCTCGAATAGATCAAATTGTTGATTCCACTGCGGGTTGCGAAGTACTTTCCTTTCTCGACGCCTACTCTGGCTACCACCAAATCAAAATGAAGGAGTCCGACCAGCTCGCGACTTCATTCATCACCCCCATGGGCATGTATTGTTATGTCACAATGCCTTTCGGCCTTCGAAACGCCGGGGCAACATATCAGCGCTGCATGCTCCATGTCTTCGAGAAACACATAGGAGAGACCGTCGAGGCCTACGTCGATGACATCGTTGTCAAGACTCGAAAAGTTGAGAACCTTGTCGCGGACCTCAAGTTGACGTTTGGATGCCTCCGGGCTAAGAACATCAAGTTGAATCCCGAGAAGTGTGTCTTTGGTGTGCCTCGAGGCATGTTGTTAGGGTATATCATCTCCCAGCGCGGCATCGAGGCCAATCCCGAGAAGGTCGCGGCCATCATGAGAATGGGGCCAATTCGAGACTGAAAGGGGTGCAAAAGATCTTTGGATGCTTAGCCGCACTCGGTCGGTTCATTGCGCGCCGGGGAGAGAAAGCCTTGCCTCATGTACCGGCTCCTCGGAAAATCCGAGCACTTTGCATGGACACACGAGCGAGAGGAGGCCCTCTCGGCGAAGAGCATGCTCACATCTCCTCCTGTGCTCGTGCCGCCTAGGCCGGCTCGAGACGGCGTACCCGCCGAATCCCTCCTCCTCTATGTGGCCGCAACCACTCAGGTGGTCGGCACGGTCATAGTGGTCGAGAGGCGAGGAAGAGGGGCACGCGCTCCCCGTCCGGCGGCCGGTGTATTTCATCGGTGAGGTGCTCTCGGATGCCAAAACTCGATACCCCCATATCCAAAAGCTGCTCTACGCAATCGTGCTCACCCGTCGAAAACTCCAGCACTACTTTCTTAGCCATCCGGTGACGGTGGTAACATCATTCCCACTTGGGGAAATTATCCAGAACCGGGAAGTCGTGGGTCGAATCGCCAAGTGGTCGGTCGAGCTCATGGGCGAGACCATCACGTACGCCCCACGAAAGGCTATCAAATCCCAAGTACTGGCTGACTTTGTCGCTGAGTGGACCGACGTCCAACTCCCCCCAGTCCAGATCCAGGCCGAGCTGTGGACCATGTATTTCGACGGGTCACTTATGAAGACAGGAGCAGGCGCGGGCCTGCTCTTCATCTCACCTCTCGGAGTACACATGCGTTACGTGGTGCGCATCCACTTTGCCGCCTCGAACAACATGGCGGAGTATGAGGCGCTCGTTACCGGGTTGCGCATTGCCATCGAGCTTGGGGTCGACGCCTCGATGCTCGGCGACTCGCGGCTCGTTATCGACCAAGTGATGAAAGCCTCGAGCGCCATGATGAAAAGATGGAAGCATCGCAATGAGGTGCGCAAGTTGGAAGCCGGCTTCCATGGTCTCGAGCTCAACCACATCCCGAGGCGCTTCAACGAGGCTGCGGACGGCTGGCCAAAATCGCTTCATCTCGAGCGCCGCTACCCCGGACGTCTTCTCGAAAGATCTTCACGAGCCATCCGTGAAGTGGGACTCGGGGCGGGGCGGGACCGGCCGTTGAGCTGCTCCTACGACGGCCGAACCCCCTCGACGGGGCCACGGTCATGGAGATCGACCGGGTCACGAGCCCGCCCCGGCGGCATGCACCATTCCTCGAGTATCTCATTCGAGGGGAGTTGCCAGAGGATCGAACGGAGGCGAGGCGACTAGCTCGTCGAGCCAAAACTTACGTCCTTTACGGGGACGACAGGGAGCTCTACCGCCGGAGCCCGACCGGTGTACTTCAGCGTTGTATCTCGATCGAGGAGGGCAGAAAACTGCTCAAAGACATGCACTCGGGGGCTTGTGGCCACCACGCTGCGCCAAGAACCCTTGTCGGGAACGCATTCGGCGAGGCTTCTCTGCGGCCCACCGCAGCTGCGACGCCATCAAGCTTGTTCGAGCGTGTGAGGGATGCCAATTCTACGCCAAGCAAACGCATCTCCCGGCACACGCACTCCGGATGATCCCCTCACGTGGCCATTTGCGGTGCGGGGGCTCGATCAGTCGGACCCCTCAAAAGACGACGGGAGGCTACACCCACTTGCTCGTGGCCATCGATAAGTTTACCAAGTGGATCGAGGCCAAGCCCATCACTAACATCCGCTCGGAGCGGCGGTCGAGTTCTTCACCGACATCGTCCATCGCTTTGGAGTCCCCAACGTCATCATTCACCGACAATGGCACCCGAGTTCACGGGCAAAAAGTTCTTGGACTTCTGCGATCGGTACCACATCCGTGTGAAGCGGGTCGGCGGTCGCCTACCCTCGAACTAATGGCCAAGTCGAACGCGCAAATGGCATGATCTTGCAAGGTCTAAAGCCAAGGATTTTCAAATGCTTGAACAAACACGGCAACAAGTGGGTAGCTGAACTCCCATCGTCTGTGGAGTACGCGGACGACCGAGAGTCGAGCCACCGGGTTCACCTCGTTCTTCTTGGTCTATGGGTCGAGGCCGTCCTCCCCACCGACCTCGAGTACGGGTCCCCTCGACTCAAGGCCTACAACGAGCGAGACTAATCGGGAAAGGCGGCAAACGCCATCGACAAGCGAAAGAGGCTCGGGACACGGCGCTCCTACACTCGCGCGCTACCAACGAAGTTACGGCAATATCACGAGAAGAATGTGCGCAAGAGGGATTTCAAGGTCGGCGATCTCGTGCTCCGTCGACGCCAAGATAACAAGGGGCGCCACAAGCTCACTCCTCCTTGGGAAGGCCCGTTCCTCGTGGTCAAGGTCTTGAAGCCGGGAACGTACAAGTTAGCCAAAGAAGACGGCTCGACCCTCACCAACGCGTGGAACATCGAACGGCCTACGTCGCTTTTTCCCCTAGGCCTCGATGCCTTGTACATATTTTGTCTAAATATACCGCTAGTATGAATAAACGAGTCAATTCCTTACTTTTTGTTCATACACAAGGTGGGCTCGACTTTGTTCCTACAAAGTCAAACCCCCTCGGAGGCTAGACCGAGGGGGACCCCCCCGAAGTCCTCGAAAAAACGCACCGAGTTTTTCGAAAACGGTGCTCGACGTAATCTTTCCCCTCCTCGCCTCGAAATTTTTCGTAAGCTAAGTATTTGCGTCACCTCGAGCTCGTCGAGCCGGGCGTCGAGCACAAGGCTTCCCACGCTTCCGAGCTACGGCACCCTAACTCATCCCCTCTCGAAATGGTTCGAGCACGGCGCCAACACTTAGCTAAAACAAAGTAAAGGCGGGAAGTGGAAAATGACATCAAGCGCAAAGAAAAAACTAGAGCATAACGGTTTAAATTACAAGCATCAAGATTTTAGGCCGCATAGGCCATTCCACGACCGAGAATATTTTGATTCTTACAAGGGCCTTGTCGCCCGGATTTTGGCTCGCGGCCGGATAAAAACTACTCCATGTCGGGCGGGAGGACTTCTCGCGACGAGATCACCTCCAAGACGTGCGCCGGCTCCTCGGCCTCGGCCTTGAGCTGCTCGATCCGGGGTTGACCCTCCTTCTTGTTCGCCCTCGGCATAGGTGAAGCCGCTCGCAACGGCCTCCATCCGGCCGGGCGTCCTCCTCGAGATGCTAAACCCCGAGTAGAAGATGGCCATCGTCCGGCGCGCGGCAAAGACAAGGGCTTCCGAATACGACCCCGCGAGAGGCGCCGAACTCACGGACCCGGCTAGCGTAGCTACGCCGGCATCCGGCCCCTCGACGTCCACCACCGGCGGGAAGCCCCGGTTGGCGCTAAGGGTGTCGATGGCGCCGGTGATGTGGGCCTTGGGCGAAAGCACGCGGTCGGCCGAGCGCATGGGTTGACTTTGCGTACTCACGCGCGTCCACCAAGTCCGCCTCCAAACCCGAAAAGGACGACAAGAATCAAGTACTCAATCAAGTACTCGAGCAACACGTATAAATCACGCACGAAAAAAGAACTAAAGGACTCGAGCACTTACCGGTGCGGCGGGTCGAGAGCCCTTGCTCGCGTTCGAGCGCCGCGCGAGCTCGTCTCCTTTCTCGGAGGGCGCGCTCGATGTCGCGTTTCTCCACGCGCGGCTCCTCATAAGCCTTGCCGGCGCCCCGGATGGCGAGGTCCTTCTCCGTCATCTCTTGACGAAGGTTGACCGCCTCCGTCTCGGAGACCGCTCGCCCGCTCTTTCTCCGCTTCAAGCGCGGCGGCAAGGGCCTCCTTCTCGGCGGCCTCCGGGTGACCGTTGCACGGAGCTCCTTCACGTAGGCCTCGACGCCGGCCTTGTCCTTGGAGAGCTGCTCCATGTCCCGGCACTTGGCCTTATAGCCTTGCGGCGCCGTAGCCGCGTCCTTCTTGAGCCGCTCGAAGGCTTCGTGCGGCTGCGCGTACCCGACGGCGGCCTTGGCCTCTGCGTGGTTCGGGCGAGCTTCTCGCTGGCCTCCCGGCGAGCCGCCTCGGCCCCTGTGCCACTCGAGCGAGCTCGTCCGAGCTCTTCCGGCTTCTCCCTTGGCGGCGTCCAGGGCGGCGTTGGCCTCTCGAAGGAGTCGGGCAGACCGGTGCAGCTCCGCCTCAGCATCCCGCCCCATGCGCACGTATCGCCGGATCTCGTCCTCGCTAGAGGGCACGGATGTGAACTGACTTGGCGTATGAGCAACTCTGCGCCGTCGAATCACGAAAAAGAAAAATCGAGATGCAAGCTACGATAAGTCCGAATAAAAAATGGCCGTGCTCGAGAATACTCACGGAAGAAAGCCGAGGCGGGTCCTCGGAGACAAGTGACGGGCGGTTTCGGGGCATGCTCGAGCCACCGGCGGCGCTCCTCGGCCTCCATATGCGCCTCGAGCTCCTTTTGATCGTTCATCACGATCGCGGGGGCCTCGTGGTCGGGGGTCGGGAAGCACCGGCGGCGGCCTTTCCCACATGGGAACTCCTCCCGCATCTCCTTATCGACGGAGGAGTGGAGTTTCCTCACCGCCTCTAAGTCGACGCCCGCCGTCACCACTCGTTCGGCCGGGGTTGCCGGGCGCGTGGTTGACTCCGGGAGGAAGATGCCTCTTGGCGAGCGCCGCGCCTCGATCCGCCTCCGCTCCTCGATGGATACGTCGGTGGGCTCGGTGCGTCCAAAACCGACCGTCCGCATATGATATTGTCTATGATGGCGGACGCCGTCAGCTTCCTTTGGGCCTCCTCCCAGTGGTCAGCCTCGGACATGACGGTGAACTCCACCTCACCCGTCGTTGAGTCAGGCACGAGGTGAGGTACCATAACCTCCCTTAGCCGCTGCAGAGGCAGCGGCGCCTGATACGGCGCCGAGTGGAGTTCTGCTTGCTGTCCCACCTGCGGCTGCTGCTCCTCTAGCTCAGCCCGCAGCTCCACCTGCGGCTGGCGCTCATCGCCACCCGTGACAGAGGGCTGCTCCACCACTGGCTCCGCCTGCTGCTCCACCACCGCCGCCCGCTTTGCTCCGCTGCGGCGATGCTCTTCGGCGCTGCTGCGCGCGGGTTGCACCGCCGGCTCCTGCCGCTCCACCGGCTCCTCCGCCTTCGCCTCTCTTGCGTGGCGGCGGGGTGCTCCTCGAGCGCCCCCTCTCGAGCGCGGTTGGGCCTCCCCGTCCTCGACCCTTTGCCCGACGGAGGAGTCGACCTCCATATCCGAGGAGGGGTTGGGGCTCGGCCCGGCGAGGCTCGAGCGCCGTTTCCGTCTCGCATCTCCACATCCCCCACCGGCCGATCGGTGGCGACCAGCGTTTCCTCCTCCTCCTTCTCCCTGCGCTCCTCCTCGGCGCGCGGCCGGCCGGCCGGGAGGACTTGGCGCCGAGCTCGGACTCTCGTCTTCGGCGTGATGGGCTTTGCTCCGATCCGGTCCCCGTCGCCGGGATAGAGGCCGCCGGCTCGCGCCATCGCCCCTTGGTCGCCGCCGCCGCGTCGCCCAGCGCGCCTGACGATGACAGGGTCTCGAGCGGGAGGGCAGTCGAGGCCGTGGTGGTGGTGGCGTCCTCATCCCCCGTAACCTTGGTCACGGCCCCGGCACCTGCACGGAACGCAGCTACCATCAGCCTGCCACGCCTAAGCGCATCCTTGGCCCGCTCTAACCAAACTGGAGTAGAAGGGGGAAGGGTCACTCCACCTGACATCGACGGGGTGCCGCTTGACCCTCCTGTGGTCCTCAGCCTCTTAGTAGGCAGCATGGGGGGGGAGGGACGGTAACGTCTGCAGGGGACGCTTAGTCCTGGAAGAAAGAGAAAAACAAAAATTCGTTGTGACAAAATACTCACACACGAACAAAATGGTACAATAAGGGATAGGTCGACCAGAAGACTTACCCCGCGGTCGAGGTGGCGCTGCCCGAGCCACCCGGCCTGCTCAAAGCGCTCGGGGGCTGTCGAGCCTCAGTCGCCCCCCTCGAGTCACTCGAGGACTTGGGGACCTCGAGCCCGCCGCTTGCGCCGCTCGGGGGCTTCGAGACCCTGGCGGCCGCCCCTGTTCTGGCCGACTCCGTGGCCGGGACGGGCACGGTGTCCCTTACGGGATCTGGGTCTGCGGGTCGAGGTCCGCTCGGCCGGCGGTCGGCTTGGAAGGAGCCGGCGTTGCTCGTCGGGCTGCGCAAGAGTTGAAGTGCGCACATTTGCAGCCTCATCTTTGCCGGGTGTGCGCGCCGTCGAAGAAGAATGATGGCGGGTGGAAGAGTCCCGCCGCGTCGGAGATGGCGCCCGCCCGCCATGGCTAGAGCGGCGGGCGACTCCTCTCGTCGCCACGCTGGAGCGGCGACGGTGAGCGAGCGCGGTGGGCTGGGAGCGTTGAGACGCCCCCGCTGCCTTGCACAGGCGGCGACGGCGCTCGGCGCCGCGGCTCGCGGCGACTCCTCTGGCGGGCTGCCGAACCGGCGACAAGTCATCGCGCGAAGGCAGCAGCGCCAAAGCTAGCTCCTGCACGCGAGAGCGGGGAGGCGTCAGGGCTCAGGTAGCGGTGGCGCCATCGCTGTCAGTCGCCTCGTCGTCTCCCCCATCGTCATCGCCCTCATCCTCGTCGGTCGACTCGAGACTAGGGCTCCAGTCGGTCGGGTCCGCCGCTAGACGTATTTTATGCTCCCGACGGCGCCTAGCCTTACGCTTCTCCTTCTCCTCTAGCGCACGGGCTTTCTGCGCCTTCTCCTCCCTCCTCGAGACCACGGCAGCGTGTTCTCGTTCGCCCCTCAGGCGTCTTACCTCGCGGACGGGCGCGTCCTCCTTCACCGGGGGCCTCGATTCCGCGTGGTCGTTGATATTCTGGAAAAAAAAGGGGGAGAGGACAGACCTCGATAAGGATCGCTCGAGTAAAAGAAACAACGAAAGAAGAGGATCTCGAAAAAACTCACAAAGCCCAGCAGGTTGAAGGCCGGACGCATGCGGAAGAGGCCGACTTGGTTCTCACCAAAGTTCCTCCCACCGTCAATCGCGTCGCGCACCCGAGCCACGATTGTGGCGGGGAGGGGCGCGTCCGACATCTGGCGGCCGCGAGCGCCGCGGGATCGGCGTCCTCCGTCATCGGTCGAGCCGAAGCGGGCGCTCGGCGGCGGAAGCACCGGCGGGCTGTGGAACTCGGCAACCACGTGCGCAATATTGAAGAAGAGGTTGCCGGACCTCGGTTGCGGAGGCTCGAGATGGCGTTGAGCGGGAGTCCATGCGGGGCTGGCGCGCTGTGGCCGGCCGTGCGTCCGTTGAAACCGGGCGCGGTTAGCACGCGCCGGTGTATTCCGGGAAGAGGCCCTCCTCGTTGCGGAGGTAGAACCATTCTCGGTCCCGGCCGGCGTTGTTCGACGTCCACGCGCCGGATAGCCAGCACTCCTTCCTCTTCAGCCCGATCGAGCAGGAACCCGCTCGAACGTAGCGGCGGACCTTCGGCTTCTTCTTCTTCTCCTCCTCCTCCTCGTTCTCCTCCTCCTCCTCCTCGTCACCATCATCACCGTCGTCGTTGGCGGCCTCCTTGTCCTTCGCCGCCTTAGTGAAGAGCGTCGCCTTAAAAATGTGGGTGAACAGGTCCCACTGCGGCGCCATACCCAAGTACCCCTCACACACGGCGGCGTAAGTGGCCGCGAGCGAGATGGAGTTGGGGTTGAAGTGTTGGAGCTCGACCCCGAAATGGTGGGGGAGCGCCCGCATGAAGCGGCTCGGCCGCGCACCAAGTCCCCGCCGGTGGAACCTGATAAAACTCAGGATGTAGCCCGGCGGGGGATTGGGCTCGATGTGGTCGTCATCCGGCACCCGCCACTCCGGTAACCCCTCCGCCGGATTGGGCGGAAGCAATCCGCCATTCACCAGGTTGATCAGCATCGCCTCGATCACCGAGGACCGAGGCCACGGAAGCGCCTCCTCCATCACCACCGGCGGGGCAGCCTCCTTGCCTTTGCCCTTGCCTTTTCCACCGGCACCCTGATCGGAGCTCTGACCTGACTTCCTGACTGACCTCCTCATGACGGTGACGGGAGCGGGACGGTGGAGCAACGACGGCGGCGGCGCACACTAGGAATGGTGGTCGCGGGCGGCGGCGGCGGCGGTTGCAGATGATGACAGCGGCGGATTGGATCTCAAGCAAAACGCAACTGGCGGCGTGAGCGGCAGGGAAGGCAAGAATGCGGGGAAGAAGAACCGGGAGCCTACTCCTCCATATTTATAGAGCCCAAGCCGATCCGCGTGAATCGCATCCAACGGCCTAGATTACGCCATCCAACGGCCGCGCGCCCCCGGCGGACTCGACGAAAAACGGTAACCGCATTTATTGCCCTGACACACCGCCACCTACCTCCACTTACAGGGCGCACGCGTCGCGAGACGGAGCGGAACCGTCGCCAAGACACGATCACCACGATGCGCCGGTTTCCGCCTAAAAAGGCGCGCCGTTTGCAACGGACGGATGCGCCTCGAACGGGCGCAATGACGGGACGTCTCGACAGACGGTCCCATACACGGTAAGAAACCTAGGGACCCCGGTCCCACAAGTAAGTCTCGAGGAGCGGGAGGCGACCCACGGACGGGTTCGAACGGCCGCCCTCGAGCACCCGAGTTAGGGCGCCTATGGGAAGGAACCCTCGAAAGGTTCCGCTCGAGAACGAACCCTCGAACCCGGATGGCGTGTCCAAGGCGGGGCACTAGGTACCCAAGAGATCCCGTCGACGGGAGGCACTCGAGCCGCCGGTCCCCTCGAACGGGGCCGGTCCTCGGAAACTAAGCGCCCGCTCTAATGAGAGCGCCCCGGGCCACGGCCGTCTCCCTCGAAAGGAGGCGAGCTCTCACTTGGACTACCCGCCATCGGCTCACGGGGGTATGGCGCTCGCTCGGTCGCGAGTAGTGTCGGACCTCTCACCACTTGGATCGATCCAAGAGATCCCGCGGAAGCTGGATCACGACTCCGGCCCGGCCATTCGAGGCTCGGGGGCTCGAGTCACACAAACAACCTCCTCGACACGGGAGGAGCGGGAAATACTCGGGGGCTCGAACGGTTATCGAAACCTCCTACCTCGAGCTGCTACAACTCCGAGTTAATAACACTCTTACTTAAACCCGTTCATCTCAAAGCCCCCGGAGGAATGCCTCATTCCTGCGGGGCCTCAGCTACCCCCGCGGGGGGCTCGCGCGCGCGCCCCACGGAGAAAGGACGAAACGATTCCTCGAAACAACATGACCCTAAGTCTAGGTACTTCAACTCCACTTCATGATCCCTTGCTTGAAGTTTTTTCACAATCAAGCAAGGGCTCGGGGCTCTTGTCGGATACCTAGATTAGGGGTCCTAAATTGGGTGAATTAGAAATGAGCAAATCGGCCTCATCCCTCTCTAAGAATCCCAAAAGCTAATTGACCGAGAGAAACCCCAATCCTTCCCACCGGGCCGGCCCACTACCGGGCCCGCAAAGCCTCGAAACCCTTCGCTCGAGCGGTGGCCGCTCACCCGCTCGAAAGAAGTACGGAAACCGCTCGAGCGAGCGACCGCTCGAGACGGTAGCATAAACCGCTCGAGCGGCCCGGCCGCTCGAGCGGAGACGGAGAACGCTCGAGCGAGCACCCGCTCGAGTCGCCCTCAATCATTGCACAGACGAGCACGCACATGGCCACGGGGCTCGAACGCGCCAAAGTACTCGACGCCGCCCTAACCCCATGGCTACGGGGCACGCAATGGTGGGACGTGCGCCGGTCGCCTCCGCCATTACGCCGCCCATCCCTGGATTCAAGGATGGCGGGTGCCTTTGTGGAGCCGTGCTACGCGTGCCACATGCGACGTCCCCCTTTAGGCGGCGTAGTCAAGCCCCCGCACCATCAAACACGTCGTGCCGTCCATCGCTCGGGTCGACGGCCCCTCGAGCCGGCACCCAGGCGCTCGAGGAAGTAATGGCGGACGCGATTGGCGTACGGAGCAAGCAGTGCCCTGTCTTTCCCACCTCGACGACCATACCGCAGGGTTCCCGGGCGCACGTGCTCGGCTACGCCGGCACCGCACCTCGACTACGTCGGCCCACGGCCCGAGAAGGACGAGCGAGGCCATCAATGACCATACCGCTACGAGGCTCGAACCGGACCCGGAGGAACGTCTACGATCTCGGCGACACGACATGGCGCATGTACCTCGACGTCACACCCACGACAGCCCTATCTACTCTGTACCCCTGAGCCTCCCCTTGGCCTATAAAAGGGGATGCCAGGGCCTAGCCTAGGGCACGTTTTTTACGCCTTCACTCTCACACTCATTCACGGCTAAGTCCCGCTTGTATTCACCCCTGTACAAGCACCCCGGTGCAAGATAATACAAATCTCTCCCCACTGCTGGACGTAGGGCATTCTTTGCCTGAACCAGGATAAACGCTTGTGTCCATCTTGCATCACCATCCGGATTAGGGAGCACGCATAGAAATTTACTCGTTGGTGTTATACCCCCGGGGTACGAAACACCGACACTTTGCATTGCAGTTTTCAGATCCATTCAAGGAGGATCATCATATCAGAAAATGTAGGCCATGGTACTGCAGATCTTGGTTGTGAGAGTGAGACATGGGAGTTATGATCTGTGGGGTGGTACAGTGCAGGAACTTTGAGCAGGCCAGACAGCCAGCCACAGCGGAGTGAAGCAACAACAGGACATGACCATGGGGGACTGACCGAAGGAGTAGTGTGGAGGTTGCCGCTAGCTATCATGCCATTACGTGCCATATAATGGCTTTTGCTGCCTTTTGTTGAGAAAAAGAGGAGGGAAAAGTGAGATCAAAGAATGCCGAAAGAGAATGAGCTTGCATTGCGCAGCATGTGCACATTGTATGGCTAAAGCTGCCTCATTCTAGAGACGCACAAGTAGTGTGTACCAGCTCAACAGATTGTGATATAGGTACACTACTGTTAAGTTGAGTTGACTGCCAACTAACACCAACTAGTGGTGAACTCAACACGCTTATGGACGTGTAAAATGTGAAATGTAACACCAATGGCAGATATGAGAAATTTGTATGCAAAATTTAGGGGATCATTTTTATTGCTGGCAAATAAGGGCAACTTAGAAGCAAATCTATACGTAGTTAATTTAGATGTATATTTAAGAGATTATTTTAATTGTTTTCTATAAGATCTTCTAATAATAATAGCAAAAGTGGTTACTTTAAAAAAAATAAACGGGGGGAGAGCTTCTCCACCTTTTTCTTTCCAAAAGCACACAGCGATTTAGTCGCACAATAGTTTCATTCCTTAGGACAACATCCTAAGGTCCATCGTTTAGGCCAGTGATCATTGTTAGTGCAACCCGTGTAGCTTATGAAAGCTCGCTGTTAAGCCAACCGGGTAGTGTATTTTATTCCACTTCTCGTGCAACGTACGATTTTGAAACAAAAAAATTAACTGGGTGCTCAAATGTTCTTCATTTTTCTTTATAAAACAGAAAGAATATGATTGTTGCATTGTTCTTGCTCCAAAAGGGGTTCTTTTAATTTGGAAATGTAAGATTCATGTGCTTGGCAAGCTTTGCTTTGACCGGAACAAAAGCTCAATCGAAAAGGCTGATGATACAGCTACTGAAAGAGAGGAATCGATTCCTTGGATTTGGTTGGGCGTGCAGGAAAGCAACAGGTGACGTATGACGAGCAAAGGCTGCAAGGTCACTCGATCTCATCCGGGACGGGACTAGCTAGGTCGATCAGATGCGATCTGAAGTCCTGAACTTCTTCATTCCCTGTCAAAGAACGAGGAGGTTCAGAGGGAGAGCTTGCGTTTTGGACTTTGGAGCACGATGATATGATCGCACTGCACTGCAGCGCACCACACCACACCAGAGGTGGATCGAATGAACCAAGGAGAGAATTGCACTGTCGTGCGTGGCTTTAAAAATTCCGTCGTCCCCTGGCACATGCCCGCCACCACGCCCTGCCTCCTAGCGAAAGCAAAGCAAACGCAAAGGGAAAGGCAGTCCTACCTCGGTGCAATTGCAAATGTGCAATGTTCCTTTCTTCTTTTTATATTCGCTCGTGCCCTGATGAAGCAAAGTTGTGTCGTGCGACTGGTTGCGCGCGGTTCCGCCGATCCAGCCCCACTAGTCTCCTCACCGGCAGGCCCGACCCCGACTCTCTTGATTGTTGTTGATGGTACAGAGATCACAGTACTGGCCTCGACTCTAGACACAACTACACAAGTGGTGACGCCCACACTAAACCAGCTCTCTCTCCCTCTCTGATACGAAGAGGAGAGATTTTTTTTAAAAAAGAAGATATAGGAGGCGATCAGGACGGGGAATGTGAGAGGGAGACAGCTGCAGGACATAAACCCAAACAAAATGCAAATGCAAAGCACGGTGTGGGGTGGGGGTGGGGCTGACGAGTCCTCGGAAAAAGCGCGGCCGGGACTGCGCGGACTGCGCGAGCTGGGTCGCTCAAGCAAGCAAGCGGCAGAGCGAGTGTTCAATTTTCCGCGTTCGAATCCATCGTCATCAATTCGGCATTTCTTCCCCCAGCCTACCAACCAACTAATAGCGCGCACACACAGCGCGGTGAGTGTCTTCTTGACCTCGGAGTCGGAGAGAGCTCCACCTCCGCCTCCACCTCCACCTCCACCTCCATCCCCGGAACACGCTATGCGGCTGTATTTATAGCGAGCGTCCTGACCTCCTCTCCTCCCTGCTCGGGGAAGAAGAGGACAAGCACTACGCCAATGCGCGAGCATACCGACAGCTCCATAGGAGAAGGAGCAAGAACAAGAACAAGCGGCAGGTTACAGACAACGAGGAGAACGACGAGCGCCGACGCCGCCACCCCCTCTTCCACCTCGTGCCACAAAGCAATCATCCGAGGTCGGCGGCCCATGGCTGCTACTTCTTCTAGCAGTTGTTGCAGCAGCGGCCGAGCCCTCCCAATCATTGCCTCCCTTGTCCCCTTCCTGCCGGTGCTGCTCCTACTCGTCGTGGTCTCGTGCCCAGCCGCCCTGGCCTCGGCGACGCACGGGCACGGCGGTGGAGCGCGGCCGGCGCAGCAGGCGGCGTTCCGTGCCGGGGAGGAGCGGGAGGCGTACGCGAGGATCATGGCGCGCATGGCCAGGATGGCCAAGGATTCCAACATGACAATCCAGGTACTCGTATATCCGTCCTGTTCCTACCTACTCCTTTGTCCCTGTGCGCGCTGCCGTCTCCATCCGGCTTCCGGCCAAGCAACCGAATCCACCTCGCTGTCGTTTATTGATTCTGGCTGGGGAATGGGAATGATCGATCTTGGACCGTGTTGTGACTCGTGACTCGTGCGTGCGTGCGCGCGCTGTGTGTGCAGAGCCCCGACGGCGACGTCATCCACTGCGTGCCGGCGCACCGGCAGCCGGCGTTCGACCACCCCTTGCTCAGAGGCCAGAAGCCCGAGGTGAGCGGGCCAAATCTTGCTCTGTCTACCTCACCCAACATCGCCATTTCTACATCTGTTCCGAGTCCTTGTAATAACGTGCATGTGTATTGCTGGCTTGCCAGGACGAGCCCGTGGAGAGGCCCATGCCCAAGGGCGGCGGCGTCGGCGGCGCTGCCGAGGATCAGGAGGAGGAGGCCGGCGTGTTCCCGCAGGCGTGGAGCGACGGCGGGAAGGCGTGCCCGGAGGGGACGGTGCCGATACGGCGGACGACGGCGCAGGACGTGCTGCGGGCCAGTTCCGCCCGGCGGTTCGCGATGAAGAAGGCCCGCCGCGACTCCACCAGCAGCGGCCACGAGGTCAGTCACCCCACCACCTTCGCCTTCGCCTTCGCCTTCGCCTCGCCAGGGCGGCGTGCCTTCGCCGTGCCATTAGCATTGCGAGAACACATCAAGTCCTGACAAGACATTGTCACGTCCGACCGTCAGTAGTTAAGTGCTGCTACTGCTGCTGTTGACGCAGCATTAAAGCTGGATTAGTTGGGGGAAACACCGGTATTAGCGGGGGAGGAACAGCCGCGATTTATTACGCAACCAAATGGTGCTCCGATCCTTCCTCAGGTTTGGTCGACCATGCTGCACGCCAGCCGGCGGTGCAGTGCAGACTGTGCAGTAGGCTGGCTGGCGCTCAGCACAGTACATTGATTGTACTGTGCTTGGTGGTGACTGCTGTGTGCAGTGCAGCCATGGCAGCTATCGCCATGGCAGTAGCAGTGTGGAGCAACGTCTAGCTACGTGCGTAGTGCGTACAACCACTCTAACTCGATCGATCAGCTCTGATAGATGGCCATATTTTGCTTGCATTTGCATGTGGCGTCGGCATGGCGGCGACGATGGTGCAGCACGCGGTGGGGTACGTGACGGGGGACCAGTTCTACGGCGCCAAGGCGAGCCTGAACGTGTGGTCAGCCAAGGTGGAGACGGCGGCGGAGTTCAGCCTCTCCCAGATCTGGGTCATCTCGGGCTCCTTCGGCAACGACCTCAACACCATCGAGGCCGGATGGCAGGTACTGTAACCGACCGCTCTTATTACTGCCGTACTCCGTATGTACAACGCATTGCATCATTGTAGTACTCACCATCACTTAACAGCCTTCTTCCAAGTACAGATGCGCCCTAGCTATCTACCAGCAAATCCATGGACCTACGTGCTCATTGTCATTGCACAAGTATGATGGATGGTAAATGCCGCCGTAGTGTTTGTGCTCATTGCATAAGCATATGCATGAACATTGTGTTTCTTCAGGTTTCAGTAGTTCTCCTCTGAAGAAAGACATGGCCATGGAAATTGTGCAGAAATTAGTGCCTACGTAGGCAGCTGCTGCATCCGGTGCTGATACAGAACTCCGAACTCGTCTCGCCTTTGGCCATTGCCGCGTCCGGATTATCTTCTCCGTAGCAGTGATGAAAGAACTATAAAGGCCTGGGCTTGTTGCAGTGCTCTGCGTCAGTCCTCAAACTGAAAAGTCCCTGCATCTGTCTTGCGAGTAATGGGAACCTGACTCGCAGTAGCTCTTTAGGCTGCCCGGTTGGTGACAACAGTAAATGTGGCTGCTGCCTGCAGCCTGACTATCATCAGCCAGGCCAGGCATGCAGATGTGTGAATGAACTTTGCCGGTCCTCTTTGCTTCCATGCTTGCTTTTCACCAACATTTCTGGCTTTCCTATAGCAGTTGAAATTTTGAACTGAAAAACACACCATACTCCGTACATCAGTTCCTTTTCTTCTTAACCTGAAACTGAGACAACTTTTCTAGCCAGCAATTGTATTTAGGTGAGGAGTGAGAACCAGTCTTGTGTTAGAGATTACGATCTTGATGATCCTACTAGAGTACTAGAGGTAGATTTAGACTAGTTCTACTGCAAACTTCACGCATTAAACTATTTTGACCAATAGTAGTGTGTGTTTTTGAACTGAAAACTCTAATATACATATATGGAATGATAGTTGGCTTGGATCTTTCTCTGATAGCATGCATATGCATGTGGTTGTATGTTGACTTGGTAGTAGATTAAGGTGATGTAGAACTGGCGCTCATTAATTAGATTCCATCACTGTGATCTCGATTGGAAATGTGTGCCCATTGACTTGTAATGCTGGTGGTTCCAGTTCCACAGCATGATACTAGGGGTCAGTCAAACAGATTCTGCTGGAGACAGTGCTAACTTCCTGCCTGCATTGTTTACTCAGGTGAGCCCTGAACTGTATGGAGACAGCAACCCGAGGTTCTTCACATACTGGACGGTAAGTTCCTGAAATCTACTCTAAACAAACGCTATATAGTACATTATATTGCCATGCATTGAAACTATGCAAAGCATCAAGAGCGCTAATGCATGATGCCACCTATGGCGCCTTGCTCTCGCTCCTTCGAATATATTGGTCCATATTATGGCTTTAAGAAAAAAAATAACTGAAGAAGTTCAAACAAATGCCATGTTAAATTTATTTTATATTCAGCTGATGGAATGCGCAGCTCTTGCAGTTTTGGTTTTACTAAAGTGATGTATATGTACAACAGTACCACATTTTATCAAGTAGGACTAGCTATAGTAAACATTATATAGTTTCAGAACTAATCAGCAACTTATATTGAGTGACATATTCATCAAATGGAGGCACTAATAGTCCCAGAGAGCACACAGCTGATGAATGCTGCATCATCTTTGCCTGGCAGACCGATGCATACCAGGAGACTGGATGCTACAACCTGCACTGCTCCGGCTTTGTCCAGACCAACAACCGCATCGCCATTGGTGCCGCAATCTCGCCGACCTCGGTTTACAACGGCCGGCAGTACGACATCAGCCTGCTCATATGGAAGGTATATAAACGTGCACAAAGTACGACACTTCAGCTGAAGCAAGAACACGAAGTGATCGATGTGTGCATGGTGATATATCTGCAGGACCCACACCGGGGGAACTGGTGGCTGCAGCTGGGGTCGGGTCCACTGGTGGGGTACTGGCCGTCGGCGCTGTTCACGCACCTGGGCGGGCACGCCAACATGGTGCAGTTCGGCGGCGAGGTGGTGAACTCGCGCCCGTCGGGGTCGCACACGCCCACGCAGATGGGGAGCGGCCACTTCCCCCGTGAGGGGCCCAACCGCGCCGCCTACTTCCGCAACGTGCAGGTGGTGGACGGCGACAACAGTCTCGTCCCCGCCGCCGCGCTCCGCCTCGTCGCCGACCACCCCGGATGCTACGACATCCATGGCGCCTCCAACCGCGCCTGGGGCACCTACTTCTACTACGGAGGGCCCGGCAGGAACGTGCACTGCCCGTGACGACGTGATCGATCGATCGCCATGAACTCAAGTGAAGGAGATCGACGAATGCAGATACGTGCACAGATACATACAGAGGTTCAGAGAGTGAGAAGAAGAGCGTACGGATCACCGTGCGGCCGTGCCGGAGGATCTAGTTGGATCGGATGGCCGCACATCAACCGGCGGACATGGATCGTATAGCAATGGTGTTAGTTATAGCTAGTTCTATTAATTAATTAGTCCTCGTTAGTTACTGCATGCTAATGAGTTTTGAGCCCAGATGCGTGTTCAGGCGGCGCGGCTGGGCCGGTGGCAGAGGCAAAAGGTTTCAATTTGATGTACTCCGTATGTGATAAGGCTTCTTGCGTTTCGTCTGATTTTTTCCCTTGAGTTGTGTATACATGGAGAAATCCACATAGAGTGTTTTGATCACCATGTGTGTCCGAGCATGCATCTACTGTTTCCCCCCCTCCCAATTTCTTTAACTACTATACAAGAAAAAAAAACAGTAAACCTCTTTATGATGACTAAGTAATGAGGACAATCCTTGTAGTTGTGGTGACTAAGCGTTTGTTTGGATACAATGGCCAATTGTAGATTTTTTTGTGTGTCACAATCCTTCAACTAGTTGTTAACCTAGCTAACTTTGGCTACATTTTAGCCTAACTAGTTAACTAGTGCTAGCTAGTAATCCAAACAAATCCTAAACAATTTTATAGTGCAGACTGCAGAGTGTTTATAATGCGTAGCTAAATATTTATCTTTCTCTTTTGGTCGTGGGAGGTTACACAGTACAACGTAGACGTCCATAACACGCACATACACTTACCCTATGAGAATATGCGTACACAAATCCTATTCCAATGAGCACCTCTGAAAGACTGAGCCGGCAGATCTTAAAGTTCATGAAGCCACCACAGGCGCTTCGCTATCGACTGGGACGTTGCCTACCACTTAATCCATATCGCCGCTAAATTCTGAGGAAAACTTCGGAAAAGGTGCGACCAACTCATCAACCGTTGATCCATATGTATTTTTTTCATCCATATCTACAATTGACTAATGACTTATCTTCTATTCTATTACCCATTAATAACAAAATGAATCATTTTCATATTCGTTATTAACTGTCAAGGTGATCTGTGCAACTGGCACAGACTTGAATTTTTTATAGATATTTCGTTTAGTTATTTGATGTAATTGTCCTCTCTCTCTTCATAATCCCTCTTTGCATCTATCGGCAAGAACTTCATATATCTCTCGTCAACCAAATTCTTGGCCTTAAAACTTGTCTCTATCTCTTCATTTTTCTCACTCCTATCATAGGGTCCTGCAATTTCTTCCAATGAAATTTAGCTATTACTATTAATAAACTTGATTGTCTTTAGTTGACTATATGTAGCAAGAACTATGAACAATTATAGTAAGAAAGAAGAAATGATATACGACGCGGCAGCAAGGGCGTTGATCAATGGAGTCAACACTATTTGTGTTCAGCTTTTTTTTTTTGGTAATAAACCAAGAGTTATGAACCATTTCTTTTTTGATTTATCTTAATATATAATGGTTTTTTCCTTCAAAAAAATATATAATGGTTTATTAGAGTTCAAAGGTTACTATTGAAAGTGACCAACCAAAGCATGCAATGCAACCTAAACCTACGTGTTTTAATTTTTTTAGAAAACCTACGTGTTTTAATGGGCTTTTTGTCGCAAGAACAGAGCCGTACCTCCTGGAGTCCACCGGGCCAGCCATCTCTCTCTGTCTCTCTCTCTCTCGTATTGAGAGCCCATTAAGTTAGTCAGTTGACAGTTTACACGGGCCGGCCCACTTATATTCTGCCAATCGCATTTGCAATTTTGCATAAGCGTTGTCGTCTAGGACACGACATTTCGCCGACGTGTCAGTGTCATCTCTATCAGTCTGAACTGAGAAGTTTCCTTTTGTCAGGTATGGTGGGCCCGAAGATTCGCACGGCAATGCACAGCACCTGGCCGGCCTTTTTATGTTCACTCCATGGTTCATGCCACGTACACCATCATCTTCGTTCTCTCAATCCATGTCGTTCACTCGAGCTCCAGCGGTTCACTACTTCGCAAGCACCAAGCAGAATCAGCCATGATCCATGCATGATCCGTCAATCATGCGCACGCCCGGGCCGGCAATGCGCCCCCGGCCGCCCCACCATCAGCACCACCAGACATTCTCTGGCCTAGACCCCAGACAACTCCATCGTCACAGTACCTCCTTTGGCACTTGGCACTTGGCATGCATGCATGCCGGAGTGATCAGTGGCGGTGACGCCGGCCGGTCTCGCCCTGATGTGCCAACTGCTGCCTGAGCATGACGCAGCAACTCAGTTGTGCTTGTGCTGTGCTGTACCAAGACATGATTAATTGGCGATAATGGGTACATACATTAGTCAGTGAGTACGTACTCCTACATGGATGTATGGCGTTAAACCGAAAAGGTCACCAATCTCTATTTAGTATTTCTTCCCGGCCATCGGAGATGCCCTGAAGCTAGAGCCCCTTGCTTCGCAACTGGTAATGGCAAGAGTACATTGGACAAAGCCAATTTTCGCATCCCATGGAGTTGGTGTATCGGACGGCCAGTGGTTGTCGAGTGAGAATTCTGGAGATCCCCTGATTTGGTTGGGCTGAACATTCTATGGCCCGGAACGGGACAGCTACGCCACTCTCCTCTCTGCCCTTTGCGATGGCCACCCTGTTGGCATTCACTGGGCTTTCACAAAAGGTTCCGGGTTTTCAGGCGTTTGCATTGAAAAAATGAGACCAATGCTTTACTACTCAGATCGGCCAGCCGCTGGTGCGTCCCTTTCCTTCCAGGCAACCTCGCCTCCGGCACCATGTGTCCATGCATGCAAGCATGAGCGTGACCCACCGTGCAGTGCATGGAACAGCATCATCAGCAACAGTCTGCCCGGTCTACAATTTCAACCGGAGCGGCTTTAGCTATCACGTGCCCGGGCAGCGGGGCAGGACAAGATCGATCATCTGAACCAGCCGTTGATACCGTGCCCACACCTGAACATTTTGGACGGCTGGCGAGCGGCGGCGACGCCTAATGATTCCGGACAAAATCATGATCATTGGGTAACTTAACTTCCGTGCAAGATACACTGTTCTACACAGCTATGCGTATGGTACAAAGAATTATTGCTAGCTTCAATCCATTGATTGATTCATGGTGGCGTCTTCGTCTTCCCCACCCTGCCTTCCGCTTCTCTGCTCCAATGATGATGCATTTGCATGGCGGTGGTTGCGATCAGCGTCTGCCACGCTCCTTCTACCTCATTATCTTGGCGGCGAGCAGCGGCAGTCCGCCACCACGCCGACGGCTTATAGGCTCGACGACGTCTAGTCAATGTTACCATGGCAGAGCCAAGCTTTGGGAATTGGGATGGCACCACGCGCCACCATGGGTCGTCTTCTGAGTTAGGTCGGCGACGCTGTTACATTGAGTAGGCCAACGAGCTGGACTGGGACTGCGACTGGGCTTGGCCCGGCGGTGGGAGGGCCGTGGGCTTGGCAGGCGAAGCGGCCCACCTTGCCGAGTCCAGCGGCGTCCTCGCCCCGCAGCACCCGCTTCCGCCGCCGCTGACTTTGCGCGCTTCGGCGCCGTCGTCGTTCCGGAGGCCGCGCAGCAGCGCCGCCACGTCCTTCATGGTGGGCCGGTCGTCGGGCCTCGCGCTGGCGCACAGCAGCGCGATCCCGAGCGCCTGCAGCATCTCCTGCACCAGCGTGTCCGGCCGCCCCTGCAGCCGCGGGTCGACCACCTCGGCCGGGTCGCGCTTCTGGTGGAGGTGCTCGCGCACCCACTGCACCACGCTCCGGCCCTCACCGAACGCCGCCTCCACCGGCCGCCGCCCCGTGATGGCCTCCAGCAGCACCACACCGAAGCTGTACACGTCGCTCTTCGTCGTGATCTTGGTCATGCACCCGTACTCTGCGCGCGCGGGAGGCCAGGGAACAAATCAAAGCCGTTAGATTCCTCTACTAAGTCGTAACGAACGACCGGGATTGCACGCATTGCAGTACGCCGGCTTACCGGGTGCGATGTAGCCGTACGAGCCGGCGAACGGCGGGGGCGACGAGTTGGCGCCGTCGTCGGCGACCCTGGCGAGGCCGAAGTCGGCGAGGCACGCCTCGTACCGCTCACCGAGGAGGATGTTGTCGGCCTTGACGTCGCGGTGGAGGATGGCCGGCACGCAGTCGTGATGGAGGTACGCGAGGCCCTCGGCCACGCCGACGGCGATGGACAGCCGCACCTCCCACTCCACCACGGCGCCGCCGGTCGACCCGCCGGTGCTGTGCAGCAGCCCGCCGAGGGTGCCGTTCGGGAGGTAGTCGTAGAAGAGGAGGCGCGTGCGGCGGTTGGCGGCCCACCCGAGGAGGCGCACGATGTTGCGGTGGCGGACCCGGGGCAGCACGCCGACCTCGCACGCGAACGCCTCCGCGGACGCCTCGTCGCACGACCGGAACCGCTTCACGGCGATGGCCGCTCCCGTGGACGGCACGCTCGCGCGGTACACCGACCCGGACCAGCCCTGCCCGATCACGTTCGCGGGCGTCAGGCTGCGCGCCACGTCGCCCACGCTGATCTCCAGCTTCTGGTACAGCGTCACGTCCCACGGCGGCAGCATCTCGGCGTCCTTGCCGTCCACGTCGTCGGAGCGCGCGCCGCCAAAGAACACCGACGAGCGCCTGCGGCGGCTGACGAGGAGGAACGCCGCGGCGACGAGGAGCGCGACGAGCGCGGACACCAGGACCGCGGTGGCCACGCGGGCGGAGCGCCGCGCCGCGAGCTCGCGCTCGCTGGCGTCGCCGGGGCACCGCGACAGGCACAGGTCTGGGTTGCCCTCCACGTCGCTCGTCGGCAGCTTCTCGAAGAACGCCGTCGCGGGCGCGCGGCCGGTGAAGTCGTTGAAGGAGATGTTGAGGGCCACGAGGTTCTGGAGCGCGGACAGCGGCTGGAGATCACCGGAGAGCTGGTTGTGCGACACGTCGAGCACGCCAAGCCGCACGAGGCCACCGAACTCCTTGGGTATGGCGCCCGACAAGCCGTTGCAGCTCAGGTTGAGAGCAATCTCCAGCCCTGGAATCTTGGCGATGCTCGCCGGTATCGCGCCGGACAGCGTGTTGCCGCCGAGGTCCAGGAGCTGGAGGCGTGAACAAGAGCCTATCTCTGGAGGTATCTGCCCCGTGAGCCTGTTCCCGGCAAGGACGAGCTTCGTGAGCGAACCGAGCTTGCCGATGTCCGACGGGATCGCGCCGCCGATGGAGTTGTACGAAAGGTCCAGGTACTGCAGCGAGAGCATGTCGTGGAACAGCCCCGGTGGCAGCACTCCGGCGATGGCATTGCCGTGGAGGTCGACGAACGTGAGGTTCCGGCACCCGGCGATCTCCGCCGGGATGGCGCCTGACAACCTGTTCGAGCTCAGGTCAAAGAAGCTGAGGTTGCCAAGCTTACCAACCTCGGGAGGAATTGCGCCGGCAAGGTGGTTGCCGCTCGCGCGGAACCGGACGAGCGACGTGCAGTTGCCAATCTCTGGTGGTATCTCGCCGGCGAGGGTGTTGTCGATGAGCAGCAGCTTGGAGAGCCGCGGCAGCCGGAAGAGGGTGCGCGGGATGGGCCCGGTGAGCGCGTTCTGCGACAGGTCGAGCGACTCGAGGCTCGCGCAGCCGCCGATCTCCGGCGGGATGCTCCCCGAGAGCTGGTTGGCCCAGAGGTAGAGCATGCGCAGCGACGTGAGCTTGCCGATCTCAGCGGGGATGGCGCCGGATATCTGGTTGTTGTCGAGCTCGAGGTCGGTGAGGTTGGTGCAGCGCGCGAGCTCGGCGGGGATCGGGCCGGACACCTTGTTCACGCTGAGCTGCAGCTCCTGCAGCGACGTCAGGTTCCCGAGCGACGCCGGGATGTGGCCGGTGAGTCCATTCATGGACAAGTCGAGCACGGTGAGCCCCGCGCACGCCCCGAGCTCCGGCGGTATGACGCCGACGAGGTTGTTCTGCCACAGCAGCAGGTTCTTGAGGTTGCCGAGCTTGCCGAGCTGTGGCGGGATGGACCCGGACAGCGCGTTCTCGTACAGGTAGATGTTGACCAAGCTGCTGCATTGGCCGAGCTCGGGAGGTATCGGCCCGGAGAGCATCGCGGTGTAAATGGCGATGGTGTCGAGGTTCTTGAGCTGGCCGAGGGTCGCCGGGAGTGGCCCGGAGATGCTGGTCTCGGCGAGGCCGAGCATGGTGAGGTTGGAGCAGTTGCCAATCTCCGGCGGGAGCGCGCCCTGGAGGTTCTTGTTGCCGCCGGCGCGGAGCACCTCGAGGCTGGCCATCTGGCCGATGGAAGCCGGGATGGCGCCCTCGAGCTGGTTGTCGTAGATGATGAGCTCCCGCAGCGCCGTGAGGTTGCCGATGGCGTCCGGGATGGCGCCCTCCAGGCGGTTGGAGCTGAGGTAGAGGCTCTCGAGCCTGCTGCCCGGTCGGCACAGCGCGGCCGGGATCGACCCCGTGAGCGCATTGCTGCTGAGGTCGAGGTACGCCAGCGCCGGCAGGTCCCCGAGCTGTGGCGGGACGGGCCCCGTGAGGTTGGTCCCCGTGAGCACGAGGCGCGTCAGCGTGGCGCCCACAGCGGAGGATGACAGGTCCGCGGGCACGCCGCCGTGCAGGTCGACGAACTGCAGGCTGAGCTCCGTCACCCGGCCCGCGGTGTTGCAGGACACGCCAGTCCACCGGCACGGCGACGCGTCGGACTCCCTCCAGTCACCCAGCGCCTCTGCCGCGCCGCCGCCCCGCAGCGTGCGCTTCCACGCCAGCAGCGCCGCGCCCTGCGCGTCCACCGCCAGCGCGCCGCCCACGCACGCCATGACGAGCGCGCACCACAGCAGCGGCGCCGCGCACCCGCCCCTCCACCTGCTTCGAGTTCGGCTCATGCCGGTCATCATCACACCAGGAGGAGGCATCCTCCTCCGCAGCTGCCAAGTCGCCAGTCAGCAAGCACTGCACTTGGCCTGTACTGAACTTCAGAGCTACTACACTTCACTCCCAAAGCATATCCATCCAGGCGACCAAACTACGATGAACCCGATGAAGGAAGGGGATGAGGTGAGGTGATGCTGTAGGATCAGCTGCAGCTGGTGTCACTTGCAAATCCTTGTCGTTGCTTGTGCCGGAAGCAGCAAGAAAGTGGCTCTGCAGCTTTGCAAAGCCCGGAGTAGGTGGATTGGTGGCGAGGTTTAAGCCAAGCCTCACTGACAACAGGTTTAGTAGAGGGAGAGGCAGAGGCAGAGCCAGAGGCATGCCATTGACATGGCCATGATGGAGCAGGAAACCAGTGAGAAATGGCCGATTAGGTGGCAGCAAGCAGAAGCCGGGTTCAGTTTCAGACTTAACACTGCAAAGTACTGTACTACTCCTAGTACATGAGGGGAGTGGCATGGCAGGCACTCATGTGTGTCTGCAGAATCTCCGGATCCGAGGCCACCGGTTGGGTCAGGCAGGCACAGACAGGCCATCAGGACGCTCCGCACCCCTGTCCCTCCCTGTGCTTGTTTAATGTTTACATCAATCAATTATAATCTGCCGGCATCATCCAGGACCAGGCCTACTACGGAGTAGTTGTAAATGCACTGTCAATTAGCAATGCTACAGTATTATATACCTGTGCTAGATGGTGATACAGGATTACCGGCTTTCTTTGGTTTCAAATTTCAGAAAGGAGTCACCTACCAATTTGATTTCAGAATGAAGGAGAGATCCTGAGATGAAAGGAGGTGTGAGGGTATTTTAGCAGCCGCAACAGCTTATGCCCTCAGGGAAAGATGATGGTGATTCACACTCATTGAAGCTGTTGCATCGCATCAGCCAGGTTTCAGTTGAGGCAACACTCCTCCACCGTCATGAAAAGGCTGTGAAGCTGCTGCTGTTCCATGGATGAAGCATACAGTGCAATTTTGGCTTCACCCAATTATGCCTGCAACAGGTTTTTGGTTGGTTTGTTACCCTTTCTGCTGAAGAAAACAAACAGATTCTTGCTGTTGGCAGCGCAAAGACTTTCATTTCACCATGCACGCCGCGCTGCCGCAGCATCTGCGTGGCAAGTGCAACAGCAAAGGCGCGGGCAGTGGGCAAAGAATATCTTGGGAACGTAACAGCTCGCCTACAATAACATGGCCACCAACACGTGGCAAGTAACTTCTCCCTCCAATCGCCTACAATTTTTTGTCTTTCGGATGTAGTTTGTAGCCCATTTTCTACTTGGATACTAGAGGCCATCTGGAACGCAAACAATTCATAAAATTTGTACAAGAATTCTGTAAGAACCTGTTTCTTTTCAACAGAAAAATCGTAGGAACTAAGAAAAATTCCCGCAATCCAAAGGGGGCTAAGTCCTTTCTCAATAACACATAGTAATAGAAAGGAAAAGAAAAAGAAATCATGTACCTTCTTAATTAGTATGGGCAATTCCAAAACCAATTATATCTCTGCAGTCACCTTTGTTAAATCACTTGTGTTGTGAGCTTGTGATTACAGGCACTAGGTACAGGATGGCAAGCAACTTACTGAAGCAAGAATCTCAAGAGTTGAAACCGAAAGGTGAAAAGGGGTAAAGAAAACAAAGTAAAAGTGGGCGAAGTGGTAGTAACACACGGCACGCATAACAGCTCCTTCATGCAGTATATGACCATTAACTAATCACAGAACTTTCTTACTGTTACGGCTCTGCTCTGCACGTTAAACAAAAGGATTAGATCCACACCCATTGATGGAGGGCAGCACATGTCCTTGGTTAGATGAGATCTACTGTTGCTGTTACCACCACCACCACCGCCTAGCAGTAGCAGTAATAAACTAATGGTGTCACCCTGTCTTTCTTGTAATTCGTGCTAATCGAGAGGAAGCCGCCATTAGCAACGGTTAAAAAAATGTTGGCAACGTACTGAAAATTTTGCTGGCTCAGAGATCTAGATCTACCCCCAGCTCCAGCTCCAAATTCCCATTGGTAAAAGAGCAGTCCTAATTAACCAGGACACAGCACCTCTAATCCCGTGGAAGATAGTAATTCCAATGAGTAGAACTTGCAGAGTATTTACATTGGAACTAGGGCTTCTATTTGGGACAGGCAACAACGGCACTGCGCTGCATTGTAAGTTGTTTCACCACATAGAAAACACCACTTCAATCTTCTTCTCTCTTACAGGGGACAACAGACTGCTGTGTGATGCACATACAGTACAGGTCCAGATAACTTTACAGGTAAAAAAGTTGTAAAACCATCTTGTTACCCCACAGTAAATCTAAGTTATCTAACAGCAAAAGAAAAAAATACTGCCATGATCAAGCTTAGTTCACAAGTATGTGGGCAGATCAAATGTAATGTGTTGAGCAATGATACATCCATGCAGGGATGGAGGCTCAAAGCTGATCAATGGTATGAAAAGCTGGTCAGTTTTTTCATGGATGGATGGATGGAAAGGAATGGAGAAAGAAAGCAAGGATAGCAGTAGAGTAGCATGGTTTATCTTCTGTTACAACAAATTAGTTTAAGGAGCTAATGATTTACCCATGCACGGTACTAGCTGTCAAAGTTTTCACTGCATTATGATCTAGATCTACCAGGCTAGTGTGTGTGTGTGTGTGTGTGTGTGTGTGTGTGTGTGTATATCAGGCTCTTGCCTGCCTACCTCTACTTTTCTGCATACTATATGTTGGAGTATATAGGATTAGGCCCATGAGGCTAGGCCCATGAGGCCCATGTATGCTACACTATATGGCAACCCCATAGGGTTAGCCCAATGGCAAGGAAGTAATTAGTTCAACATGGTATCAGCTGGTTAGGTCAGGGATTCCTCCTCCTCCTCCCGACCCGATCCGCCCCCTGGGCGCCGCCGCCGCCGCGCCGCCTCCGGCGAGCCATGGCCGGCCGCCCCGACCCTCCTCCACCCCCTTCCTACTTCTCCACCTTCCTCCCGCTCCCGTCCTCCCCTTGGTCGCGCGGGGCCCCCCTCCCTCTACTTCGCGAGCGGCCCAGCCGCCGCCGCGGCTCCTGGCGGGCGGAGCTTGGGCGCCGCCGTCGATCCCGCGGCCCACCTCCGCGCCCCTGCTCCTGGCTATGGCCCCCCGCTGCTCGACGCCGGGGCCGGCCGCTCCCCTGCTCTGCTCGACACCGGGGCCGGCCGCTCCCCTGCTTTGGTCTTGGCGGCCGACGGGGAGGTCCTGGCGCAGGGGACGGGCTCGGGCTCCGGTGGCTCTGGTGGGGGCTCCGGCGGGGAGGACATTGAGGATTCCACCCCGAACGCCAACGCCACGCCGCCGCACCCTCACATCCCCGGCGCCTCTCCTCCTGCGGACACAGCTGCTGCGGCCCTCTATGCCGCCGCAGTTGCTGCTGCTACTGAGGCCGGGCTCGACCCAGTGGCTGCGGCCTCCTACGCCGCCGCCGCCACTGCCACTGTCACAGCTGGCTTGGGGCTGCAGCCATCGTCCTCCAGCGCCCTTGCCTTCTCTGGTGGGGGCAGACCAGCCGCCGCGCCAGCTGCCGGGAACCAGGGGGCCTTCACCTTCCCTCCTCCACCGCCGGTCGACACCCCTCGACCCGACTCCACCCTTGCTGCGACGCTCATCTCTGCCCGAGCAGCGGCTGCAGCGGGACAGGAGCGCGTCCGTGCGGCTGCCCTTGCCTGGCAGCGTGAGCGGGACGCCAACGACACTCTGGCCCGCCAGATTGCCGAGGTCGAGCAGCTCCTCGCCAAGGCCTCCGGCAACCTGCCCGGGGCCACCTCCTCTGGCTCCGGCTCGACGGGGCACCTCACCTCCACCACCGTGGTGCTCCGGCACGACCCGGCCGACCCCCTCGTCCAGCAGCTACACTACCAGGCTGGGGGTGTCCAGAACATCGGGCTACTCATCCGGGTCGTCCTCGACCCCACGTCGACCTCCTACGCCCGCTGGAGGGACCAGATGGTCCTCACCCTCCGTCGCTACGCCTTGGACGACCACGTCCTCGCCGAGCCACCGGCCGGGCCGACTTCGTCGTGGCTCCGCCTCGACAGCATCGTGCTCTCCTGGATCCTCAACACGATCAACTCCGAGCTCCAGGACGTGCTCCGCAACACCGCCTCCGCTCGGCACGCCCGGGCCGGCACTCGAGGGCCGGTTCGGGGCAATGCGAGGCCCGGGCCCCTGCGGCTCGACGTGCGCTTCCGCACCTTCGAGCGGGGGACCTTGCGGTTGGGAATCGCCGCAAGATGAAGGCGATGGCGGACTCCTCGGCGACCTCGGCTGGCCCGTGGAGGACCGCGCCCTCGTCCTCCAGATCCTCCGCGGGGTCAGTGACCGCTACGCCAACCTCCGGTCCTTGATCGTTCGACAGAGGCCATTCACCACCTACTTGCAGGTTCGCGACGACCTCCTCATGGAGGAATCACCCTGGGGGGCCCGGGCGGATCCAGCTCCGCCGGGCCTCTCTCTCTACCGCCGCAGCCTCCTCCACGGCTCTCCGCCGCCACTCCACCGCCCGTCCACTCGCCCCGTACACCCACCTTTGGCCCCTCTTCCCACCGGGCCAAGCGGGGGTGGAGGGGGCAGGGCAGGTGGTACCTGGGGGTGGCAATGGTGGGGGTGGCAAGAAGAAGAAGGGCAAGGGCGGGGGTGGTGGTGGGGGCGGGCCGTGGGGCTCCACGCCCGGCCACGTCCTCCAGCTGCCTGGCCCTCCTACAACAACCCCGGTCCGGGCGCATCGCCATGTGGCCCTTCCAGTCCCCGGGTGGCGAGCCTCGTCCACCGGCCGCCATGTTCGCGGGTGCTCCACCGGCGTTCTCTCCACCGGCGTTCCACCCAGCGTCCCCGTGGGGCACACCTTCCGGCGCCTCGCCGGGGCCGGCTGGTTGGAGTCAGGAGGCCCTGGCGCGCTCCTTCTCCACCTTGGGCTTGACACCACCTGTCGGCCCAGAGTGGATCGCCGACTCGGGTGCCACCTACCACACCACCCCGGACTCCGGTATACTCACGTCTTCCTCTCCTCCTTCTTCCTCTCACCCTTCGTCTATCATGGTTGCCAATGGCTCGTGTCTTCCTGTCACGTCCGTGGGTACCGCCGGTGCCCATGGCTCTTTTCGCCTTCCTGATGTTCTTGTTGCACCCATGATGGTCCACAATCTTCTTTCTATTCGTCGTTTACGGTGACAATTCTTGTTACGTGGAGTTTGACTCTTTGGTCTTACTTGTGAAGGATTTGGCTACCCGGCGTCCCTCGCTCCGATGTGACAGCTCGGGGCCCCTTTACACTCTCCGCTTTCCGGCTTCTTCGCCATCCTCGTCAGCTGCCCTCGCCACCACTACTTCTTCTACCTGGCACCGGCGTCTCGGGCACCCTGGCCGTGATGCCCTGATGCAGCTTAGTCATAGCTCGGACATTCGTTGTACTCGAGCTCATGATGAGCGGTTGTGTCATGCGTGCCAGTTGGGCCGTCATGTTCGTCTTCCTTTTTCTAGTTCCTCTTCTCATGCGGCTCACATTTTTGATCTTGTACACTGCGACTTGTGGACATCGCCTGTACTCAGTATTTCTGGCTATAAATACTATCTTGTGGTGGTTGATGATTTTTCTCATTACTTGTGGACTTTTCCCTTGCGTGCGAAGTCTGATGCTTTCCCTGCGATTCACCACTTCTTCGCTTGGGTGTCCACACAGTTCGGCCTCACCATCAAGGCCGTCCAGTGTGACAATGGTCGTGAGTTTGATAACTCCACATCGCGTGCGTTCTTCCTCTCTCACGGTGTCCAGTTGCGCATGTCTTGCCCGTACACCTCCTCTCAGAACGGCAAGGCTGAGCGCATGATTCGCACTATCAACGACACCATGCGCACGCTTCTTCTCCAGGCCTCCCTTCCTGCTCGCTTATGGGCTGAGTGCCTGCACACCACCACATACCTCCTCAACCGCCTTCCTTCCGCTGCCTGTCCAGCTCCTACACCACACCACGCTCTCTTCAGTACCCCTCCTCGGTACGATCACCTTAGGGTCTTCGGGTGTGCGTGCTACCCAAACACCACCGCCACCGCTCCCCACAAGCTGGCTCCTCGGTCCACCTTGTGTGTCTTCCTTGGGTACTCCCCGGATCACAAGGGGTACCGGTGCTATGATCTCACCTCTCGTCGGGTTCTCATTTCTCGCCATGTGGTGTTCGATGAGTCGGTTTTCCCCTTCTCCACCCCTCCTCCCACCACTTCCACTCCACAAGAGCTTGACATTTTCTCTGTATTTCCCACTGACGCGGTGGTCGAGCCACCTTTCCAGTTGTCTCCTGCAGGTACTCCAGCACCGTGCTCCTCGCCGGAGCCGTGCCCCAGCTCACCAGCGGCCAGTGTATCTCCTGACCCTGCTCCCTACTCGACCATGGAGGGGCCGAGTGGGGGTGGGGGTCTAGAGCCGCCGCCTCAGGAGCTGCCTCAGGCGCCACGTGCGCCACCTCAGGAGCCACCCGCTCGCTTCGCCCAGCCGGTGCACGTCTACCACCGTCGTGCCCGGCCTGAGCCGCCACCACCTGCACCGCCGGTGGTGTCCTCCTCTCCGCCGGGGACACCATCGCCGCCGCCTCGACCGCCGGGTGCCCGTGTCACCACACCGGTCTACCACCCGCCGATGCTTCACCGGGACCCTCGTCACACTCACCCTATGGTGACGAGGCAGGCATCCCGTCCGCAGGCCCTCTCCGCCACTGCCTGCGAGCCGGGGATCTCTCCGGTACCCTCTTCCGTCCGCGAGGCCTTGGCGGACCCTCACTGGCGCCGTGCGATGGAAGAGGAGTACGCGGCACTCCTCGCCAACCAGACCTGGGATCTGGTGCCCCGTCCGCGAGGTGCCAACGTCGTCACCGGCAAGTGGATCTGGACCCACAAGCGCCGGGCTGATGGTACACTTGAGAGGTACAAGGCTCGTTGGGTACTCCGGGGCTTCACTCAGCGCCCTGGGGTTGACTATGATGAGACTTTCAGTCCAGTGGTGAAGCCTGCTACTGTCCGCACCGTGCTCTCGCTGGCTCTCACCCGCTCCTGGCCAGTGCACCAGCTGGATGTGAAGAATGCTTTTCTGCATGGTCTTCTCACTGAGACAGTTTACTGCAGTCAGCCAGCTGGGTTTGTTGACTCCTCCAGTTCTGAGATGGTCTGCCGGCTCAACAAGTCTCTATATGGCCTCAAGCAGGCTCCCCGGGCATGGAACCACAGGTTTGCTGCTTTCCTCCTGACCCTGGGTTTTGTGGAGGCCCGGTCAGACACGTCCCCGTACATCTATCACCATGGGGCCGAGACTGGCGATTCGGGTCGCTCTATGTGGATGACATAGTCCTTACAGCCTCCAGTGAGTCACTTCTTCGCCGGATCATCACCTCTCTTCAGCAGGAGTTTGCGATGAAGGATTTGGGTGTGCTTCATCACTTTCTTGGGGTCACTGTCGAGCCTCATCCAGCTGGGCTTCTTCTTCACCAGCGTCAGTATACTCTGGACATACTTGAGCGGGCTGGGATGACAGATTGCAACCCCTGCGCCACTCCAGTTGACACTCGAGCAAGCCGTCGAGGCGAGGGCCCCCGTGGATCGATCCTACGGCATACCACGTTGTCTTGCCTTTGGTGCTCTTGAGCACCTCACCTTCACTCGGCCGGACATCACCTATGCAGTTCAGCAGTTGTGCCTTCATATGCATGATCCTCGGGAGCCTCATCTCACTGCTCTCAAGCGACTCCTCCGATACCTCCGTGGCACTGCAGATTATGGCCTGCTCCTGCACCGACGGTCATCCTCTACAGAGATGGTTGTCTACACTGACGCTGTCCAGACACTCGCCGGTCCACCTCTGGCTACGCCGTCTTCCTCGGAGGCAACCTGGTGTCCTGGTCCTCCAAGCGCCAGCAGGTGGCCTCCCGCTCCAGTGCTGAGTCCGAGTACCGTGCCGTCGCCAACGGTGTGGCTGAGGCTTCTTGGCTCCGGCAGCTCCTGGCCGAGCTCCATAGCCCCCTTCGCCGGGCCACACTCGTCTACTGCGGCAACGTCAGTGCGGTCTACCTCTCCACCAACCCCGTCCAACATCAGCGCACGAAGCATGTGGAGATCGACCTTCACTTCGTTCGTGATCGGGTGGCCATCGGCGAGGTGCGGGTCCTCCATGTACCGACCACCTCTCAGTTTGCCGACATCTTCACCAAGGGCCTCCCGTCGTCGACCTTCACTGACTTCCGCTCCAGCCTCAACATCACCAGTGGCTAGTTGTGGCTGTGGGGGGCTCGTGTGTGTGCTCTTTCTTTTAGATGTCCAGTCTGGAACTCCGCTGCGCCGGTAGTTCAGACTGCGGGGGAGTGTTGGAGTATATAGGATTAGGCCCATGAGGCTAGGCCCATGAGGCCCATGTATGCTACACTATATGGCAACCCCATAGGGTTAGCCCAATGGCAAGGAAATAATTAGTTCAACACTATAGTACATGCACATTTTTGACCAAATGCTAGGATTTGAAGTTTTGGCATGCAGCTCTGGCAGCCGTAATTAATATCAGTGATTAAGCCCATTTTAAAACAAGTTGAACTGCAGATGCTGATATTATCTTTGATGAATAGGATCACAATATGATCTTGATTTCTTCTCAGAAAAAATAAAAAATGTAATAGTATAACAAAGGAGAGCAAAAGTGATCCATGGATCACGTGAGGCAGTGGACTCTTGACTCGAGTGGTTTGCCGCGTGACAGCATCAACTAGTTCAACACTTCCCAATTGCATTGATATATTTTGGCCATCATTTGTTTGTAAAAACTTATGGATTAGGCCGGATACTATGGATTCCTTTCATGATTATTACTCCAACCAAAGCAGAAAAAAAAAAGCAAAGTTAGCAATTGACCTGCACTGTTGTGCTAAAAGGACAATCACATGCAGTCATACAAAATCTGAACTCCGAATAAGACGAGCATTAAGTTATAAATAGCACTATGATGAAGAACCTTTAGCAAATGGAGATAATATTAATCCCAGGAACTGTGGCACTAATCCTTAAAAGGATGTATAAGAAAATTAATAACTTTTCAAAGATGGCTAGTACTCCTAGAATTAGCAAATCATTCACAGAACTATAAAAGACTACGATTGTTGTTTTCATATCCATAACAAATCCATAATAAGGCACAAGTTAAGGGCCAATATGTCAAAAGACTATGTAGAGATACACAAGCTATGAGAATAGTAAATAGTAAATGGATCTAAAATAGCAGCAACAATGTTGGAGGAAACTAGCAAAGACAAAAATTATATATAGGAGCAAAGATTGCTTTGTTAAATTGTTGTCGGCAAGAGATTGAAATTGAAGCAGTGGGACTAGGAGTGAGAGAGACTGGGGGCAAGGAGAGAATCTAGGCATGGGGGGTGGGGGTGGTAGGGGCACATGCATGGGCTAAAAAGACAAGAAGAATACAAGTCTCGCAAGGACAGGGATAAGCCCCCATGTGAGGGGTTTGATGAGATGGTGCTGCTAATCCTGTCACTACTTCACTATCACTAGTACTAATCCTAGGTGTCCATTTGATTTTAGCCCTAGCCCCAATTAACTGATCATAGAGTATTTCCCTAAAAAAAATTCTCATAGAGTAGCCATAAGCAAGCATCATCAGTGGTGCCCTAATCCATCCCGAGCAAGCAACAAAAAGAGCTCAGAGTGGGGCAGCTAGCATAGCTACTACCTGGTGTGCATGGTGTGCAAGTGCAATGCTGCAATTCCTTGGTTGATCACTGTTGATGCATGGTGAGGTCAAGGCAAGGCATCCATGGAGACCAGAAAACCACACATCGAAAGGAGAGAGGCACTACAATTCCAGTTCCAGAGGCTCATCTCATGTCTCAAAGATTTTCACTTGTAGTACACTGCTACTCCTACACAAGCAACAGCAGCCCGTGTCCAATGGTTTGCATCAGGATGGTGTTTTGATTGGGAGTCAGGGCCTCGATCACAAGTTCTTTACTGGTTTCTCCCTTGCAGGGCACAGACAACTCCACGTCCATTAACTCTGTTCGATTGGTACTTGTGCCACCTCGACCGTAGCAATCGGAAGCCTTTCTTTCTTTCCTGCAAGGACACGAGCAAGCTGTCGTCGTTTCACACTTTCACTACAGGCACTGGAGAAGGATTGTTCACAAGGAAAAAAGCAAGTGGTGGCATGCCCTTTTCTGTCCAAATAGTGCCAGTGATTTGACACCACTGTACTGCATCTGCATGGCAAGCTGTTGGAAGTTGGAACTGGGAGCTAACTGGGATCCAGAGTCAAGCTCAAGGCATCTAAATGATGGTGGTTATTAGTTAAGGTCTAGTCATGCACTTACTACTGAGAAACCGGAATCAATCCAGGCATACTATTCTAAAGTAGCCTGGATAGACTTCTTCTACAGGTAAGAGGTCCTGTGATATGCTCTCTTCCAAATGTGCACCACCAATTCACACTTATGCCATCAGTCCATCACATCCCGATCAACACTGGTTGGCCATTGAAATTGCTCCAAAAGACTGCTGGACTCTCATTGACAAGTTTCAGAGAAAGATGAACAGTTGTAGAAATTGAAAGGAAAAAAACTAGATATACACAACCACATTATTAACTTGTATACTTTCCAAAACGTTTGAATAATTCCTTGTTTTTTATATAACTTACTAAAAGATTCTACATCGTAAAATGCTCAATACAGTTTAAGTTTCTTACAGTAGATGTTATGGTATGTTCTTCCCGTTTTTTATGTTTCTTTCGAACTATAAAGGGACATAGATTTGGACGCAAAATTGAGTAAGCACTGGCAGACTGGTTAACCACTGAGTTTCTAATTTATGCTGGTGTTTGCAAGTGCAACAAGAGTAACTAAATCAGTCGATCTTTTTCTCAGTGCCTGTTTGCTTCGTCCTCACTCCTCAGGCAAGGTGGGCAGAGCAATCCCAGGTGTCCGATGTTGGACACATGGCTCGGGACCAGATTGTTGTCTAGTGGGTCCCTTGTCTAAGAGGCTTGCGACCAAACAGGCCCTTGGACTAAAACCACTAAGTTGCACATGATCGAAATGAGTTTTAGGGTCGTATATCTACTCAAGTAACTCAACAACTATATGACACACTAGTGCCTTCATTATGAATTCAAATATAGAATATAAAGTTTGCAGAGGACAAAATTGTGCAGCTGAATCCACGTATTCAGTGATTACCATAGTAGATAAAGATATTGTTTTCATCTAGAGAAGCACATCGGGATTTGAGAGAAGTTCCGGGTTTTGAGGGTGGTGGAATTGAACCCTTATATTTCTTTCCGCCCTAAAAAGCAATCAGGCAAAAGTATAGTAATATAACAGAGCTCTTACCAGCTTCTTCCCTCCCTTTTTCGTGATCTCATCAACTTTTATCATATGCAGCAGTATAAATACCTTCCTTGCTCACCGCCAGCATAGTTGTTAATCACTCCCAAGAAAGGCGAGCTTTGCTTTTCATTATACTTCTGTGCACAAAGAGACTTGGTTAGCAAAGTTATTAATTCACAATTTCACACAGTAGGAAGTGCAGAATGACTAATGAGCTGATAGTCAATACGGTTTCTAATGGATAGATATTCTCTTCAAAAGGTAAATTTATTCATGGATCATTGCATACACACACACACACACACACACACACACACACACACACACACACACACACTAAATATAAGCTCATAGTCTACACACGTCACTACTCTATTGTACATCATTACAATTTACATGACACTTCTATACTTGATTCTTACTATAACCCTTCATGAGTAGGACTAACTAGAAAGATAACATCTCGAAGTTACTGCTTGGAGGTGACATCTGCTTCGTTGTGTTTCAGGACTTGAGTTTTCTGCATCAGCATCGGCATCGGCATACCAAAGCACAATAATGCAAGAGATGGCTGACCGCAACATCAGCTTCCTGGGTGGTCAATTTTTCCAGTAACAGACGGTGACAGAAAGATCACCTTCCACTCCCAGAGCATCGCTAAGAAACTGGACAATAATAATTTACAATGAACTCTGAAGCTGGCAAAAATCTGATCCATCCTGCCATGGTCCAGACCCTAAAAATTCTCTCCAGCATCAAGAGTAGTGAGAGGACCTGCAACACAGCAAAATGATGCTCAGTTATGCAAGAAGGAATGGATGTGAATCATTTAAGTTATAAAAATGGGGACAAATGATTTACCCATGCAAACTGCACTATGATCAAGATGGGTTACCTTGTTTCTCCAACATTGTAGTCAAAAAAAGTTGTTACTGATTTCTGTGTCATCTAAGATGGGCCTTTCATCAACCCAATATGCCCATGGGCTTTAACTCAGGCAACTTCAGCCACACAACGAACAAAGATGCTCAGGAAGACTTCGCTGTAAATACATTGCTGTCCAAAAAAACGCCAAGGTTAAAGTGGCAAACACAAGTCAGTTGCCTCAATTCTTTCGTTGAAACATAGATCATATTTCGAAACTGTGCGAGAGGCACAGCAAAAATTAGAATCAAGTTCAATGCGGTTCCCTCCCGTTTATCCGATACAATTGGAACTTACCTCCAGATGATACAGAACACAGACTGGAATCTCAAAAGAACATCTTAGCGGGTTTGATTCCATCCCAAACCGGCACCATGTTTGTTTATCGTAGGCTGTATAGGTTCTACAATACCCTTTCTGCTTTTTCCAAGGGCCTGTCCCTAAAAAATTGAGAAAATGAAATAAATCAATGGCAACACCTATTCAGAAGACCATAACCTGATAAAAGGTCATGTATTTATGAAAAAATGATCAATTAGAATAATTGTTCACCAAAAAACTAGTTCTTAATTTCTTATTGCCACTGGCAGTAAATATAAATTAGCAGCATGAAAATACCCTGTTACAAAGTTATAAAAACTCATTGCAGATAATATAGGTAGCCTTTGTACTCACGTATCTATGAGATCTCCATATGAATTGAGGTTAGATAGACTTTTTTAATAACACAAACAGATTAGAGAGTAGGTGTCCATGAAAAAATAGCAAGGAAAGAAAATTAGAAACAAATATCCTCACTATCCTGCAGATAAACAGAGTGGCAAACTCATCATTCACCAGGGTTCTAGAATGCAAAAAAACATTTACCAATACAGACAAAGCATAACGATAGACAGAGTGGCAAACACATGCCTCCTTCCAGCCCATATTCTCCATTATTCTCTTAGCAGAAAGCAAGCCGTTGGAACGGAAATTCATATCAACTGACACAGTTCCCATTGAATCCATGTCCTCGATTGATTCCTTGTATTCATCGATGGTGTTACTCTGCTTCTGTCCAGGCCCTACCCCTAAGCCACGATGTAGGATCCTTCTCTCAGCAGCTCTGTCCCTGTAAGCTTTTATCTTTTGCTCCTGAAAATATATAATATAAATCTAAAAACTACAGCTGATATCGAAAGCACCAACACTGATTTTTATCTTTTACCATTTAATATGGGTGAGAACTGAGAAATAGCCAGTGGAACAAATCGACAAATGCATTACTTTACTTTTCAGAAAAGAACATGGAATAATCTAACATCATTCATGAGCATTTCAGTGCAGCATTAAGAAGTATATTGACTTGCTGACTTCTGATACCAAATAGTATGAAAACAATAAGAATTCAAAGACTAGTCAGGTAATTTATAAACAACTGTATCCCTCATAAAGGAAATTTGGGCATTATAGCCACAAGCATCAATAAGGCACACCTACACCCCTCCAATCCCACTGCGTTCATATGTCCAACAAAAAAAAAAAGATAGTCATGAGAATCAATAAGGAGCAAATACAGCACTCCAACAGAGTGCCTTAAGATGTGTGTATCTTTTCAAACAAATACTGCCTAAACATTGATTGCAAAACTGAATCAGGCTGCATGCTGTATATTACTTCACACAAGACATCAACAGGAAGTGTTGAGTTGAGAAACCTGATAGTATCATTTCAATTCATAGGGAAATTTGTTGTGAAGAGAAAAAATAGTTAATGTCTATCCAATGAGTTTGTGTCTAGACCTTCCACTGTTGATTTAGATTATATCAGTTCATCATGAGACACAATAGACAATACATTGCACAATTGGATTTCAATTTCAAACACATATGGCGCATGAAGTCCAATGATGAATTTATTGTCTGGAAAGTAAAAATCTGCTAACAGTTTAACAATACTTTAGCAAATCATAATGCAAAACCATTTGAGCTTAACTTGCCATGGTATTAGCAGCAGAGACACCTACCCCGGTACAAGATTCATCAGTAAGAACTTCAGAATGGCACTTTGCAGTGGACTGCTTATTCAAGTTAATATCAGGATTTGCGTATATATCAGGAAACCCCCAATCTTTTGTTGGGTTGGAGGAGTCATATGTGGATAAAGAGGCTAAGTACTTTCTGCTAGGGTTCCTTAGTCTGTACAGCTTGCCTGATAATAAGAAAAAGTGAGTACTTGTAAGTAACAAAAAACAAATAGAACTCTTAAAATACAGATTTCCTAAGATTCAGGGGAAAAGGGGATTTCCCACTGGTCTATCCTAAGTGATGATATGTGTAGCAAAAGGTCAGTTGATATTAGTTTCCACAAAACAAGACTTGCATATTAGGAAGTAAAACCTACTATTTCTCCTAGCATGTATAATGGCACATGCGGCATGCCCAGTCATTGCAGAACCTAGCCAGTCTTACCTGTTGAAACTCTCACAAGGTCAAGATGAACTTCACGCACAGGAGCAGTCCTTAGAAGGCCACCACGAGCAGGAAGAGAAGGATGAAGCTTACTTGAACCCCTAGATAAGCACCCCACAAGCCTAACCACAGGTTGACCTTTGCTAACATGATCTTGGACCACATCCCAATCCCATATATCAATTGTTGGAGGTAACGGTTGATCATCATTGAACCTCTCTACCTGGCCATACTGAGCAAGCCATTTCTCTTCCTCTGGGAAAACATTAAACAAAACCAAATATTAGTCAGACTTGGCACAATTGAACATGGAATAACAAAAAACCATATACTCAAGATGCTGATATCTGTTAGTGCTGCACATTTGTTATGGGATCCACAGTACTCAGTTTTCATATGATAGAGCAAGAACATTAACATACCCAACTTACTTGGGACTAAAAGGCTTTGTTGTTGCTGCTGCTATCATTGTTGTCATTATTGTTGTCAACTGAGAAAATTAAGGCAGTAATAGAAGGGTTACTCACCTTCCCCCAAAGATTCATGCACATCAGTGGAATTCTTTGTTTCTGTTTCAACTTCAATTTGCTCCGATGTAGCTTCATTCAGAGATACTGGAGCAATGTCAGAGGTCAAGCTATCCAGTCTTTTCCCAGTTGTGTCAATTCCGCCTTCCTCTGGTGATTGTGAATTCATCAGGGCTGATTGTATAAACTTCAACACCTCTCAACATATAAGAAAAGTAAAATGACAATCAATACTAACCATTTGTATGTGCGTTCCCTAATGAACTTTCAGCATTGACTTCACTGTTTGAGTAGCCTGACAAATACAAATTTATCAGTGTTTCCTCCATCCTGTAGGAAAAAAAAAGTTAAAAACAAAAAATCCAAGAATGAGCACTAAAAATTCATAATTACTAATAAAATGTAAGCGAGCTAATTGCTTAAGCAAGAACCATTCTGATGGCGGTCCCAGTGTTTCATTCTCATTGTCAGGTGTAGCTGTTTCCAAGCCTGCTGTTAAACATGAAAACAAATCATGTTATCCTTCCAATGCCTCCCCATCAGAGAAACTCAAAATCATACATTTTGACCCTTAAAATTTAGTTATTGTTAGTTACTGGTGATTGAATTTAAAGATCAAATGTTCCTATTACAAGAAATAGACACTGAACCAGAATCTGAAACAAGATATAGTGATTGAATATGCCCTCAAAATGCAGCTAATTTGAGTTAAGACACATACAACAGTGTTCCAAGACATCTTGGTTGGCCTCATCATGCGGATGATTTGCTGTGGGTTCGTTTTCCTGTTTATAGATGTAAGATTGCAAAAGCCACTTGAGACAACAGCAAGCTGAGGAATTTGGAGCTAGCTCAAATTGTAATTACCAGATCTGACGTCAACGGCACGTAATTTCCATTTTTGTAGATGTAGTATTGGCCATCTCTGCTGCTGTAGTACCATCCAGCGACAGGGTCATGGTAAAAGGCAGTACTGAAAATAATAATTTAAGTAAATATCAAAGCATATTTTGAAACAGAGCAATGCTGGCCATAATTGAAACAGAATTGATAGGATTACTTTGAATGGAAAATGTGCTGCACCGAGAGCCTACTATGTCCTTAATTATTATAATATTTTGAATATGTTCAGGTTCAGTTGAACAGCATTTTGCACGAACTAAACATCCAAACAAGTAAGAACAAAGTGAGCATCACTTTACATCAATTTCATCGAACCTCTAAACACCTCGAGGAATAGATAGAAGGATAATTGCATTGGTCAAAAATAACATACAAGAGTTTTACCTCAGCTTTTAAGAAAGCAAGTGATTATAATGATATCTTGAAGCATAACCCATATGATTGTCAAACTGCTTGATACACAGAATGACAGAACCCAACACCCATAATATCTCGCAGATTTCTTCAATAAGCATGTACAGGTACACAAGGCAAAAATTTAGTGCAACCAAAAAAATCCCCATGTTCTTTCTAGACAACTCTCTGACAAAGGAACCAGTGCTTTTCGAGCCAACAACAGCACATGATATCCACAACTGAGACAGCTGAACCAAATCGGTACAGATAGAGGCATATAATGAATTGAAAATCACAACTATGCGAGAGAACCAACCATCAATCAATTGAGCAAAAAAGAGAACATAACAGGTACGCACTCAAGCGGCAACGGGACACCCTAAATCTACAGCTTCTTTTATGTGTTCACCACGAGTCTCTACCCGCTTTCTGACAAAACGATCGTGTTCAGGCATCAGCTCGCTCCGTGAGGAGGACTGAAACCGCACGCACAAACGGGTCGCGGGAAATCCCAGCCACTAGAAGCGACAGTCTGCGCGCGCCGCCCGATCAACGGAACGCTGAAGGCTGAAGCACGCCGGGAGCAACGAAGCAGTTACCTGGCGTGGTAGTATAGCTGGGAGTCGGCATCCCACACGAACCCAGCTCCCGCGCCCTCCGGCGCGCCGTCGTCGGCCCCGCCGCTGCCGCCCGTCGCCGCCATTCGCCGGACACCGTACCGGCCTGTCCTGCGCGTTCCTCCGTCGTAGGCTCGTAGGAACGGTCCAATGGGCCGGAAAACCGTCTCGTGTGTGGCCCGCAAACGGTAATGCTCTCATTAAGACGTCTGATTAGTCGGACGGTAAGTTTTGTGGGCTACGGGCCCACTAGAAACGAACGGACGGACACGCGCCACCAGCGCCGCACGTTGCTGAGTCGCGTCTGCATGTCGATGCTTTCACTCATCCCGCCGAGGCAGGAAGCTGACCCAACATTTGAAAAAAAAAAAAAACTGGAACCTAACCCCTCCCTAGACGCAACACGTAGGCATGCATGCCTAGACAGGCTAGTGACCGTGCAGCCTATTTCACGTGCGCTAGGCCAAGCCTAGTGTCTAGGCTGCTGCTTGCCATGGTTTTTGTTGTGCTGCTACTATGCTCTAGCAAGTAGTATGTTACGGTACATTGTCTACAGTTAGATCGTTACCAAACAGTGCTACCATTTTCTAGGTTTCCAGGGATGTTTGAACAGATGTTTTTTGGTTGTTTCATCTCATTTTTTTAGGTTTGTTTCAACCAACATTTTTTTGGTGTTTTCAACGAAATGATTTTTTGGTGTTTTCAATAGGTAATTTTGTGTTGTTTCAATAAAAGTCTACGGATTGTTTCAACATATGTTTCCGGATTGTTGCTGCAAGTATTTTTAATGGGTGTTTCAACAGATATTTCTGAATTGTTTGAACAAGTATGTTTTGGTTGTTTCAATATATATCCCCGGGATGTTTCAACCGACGATTTTTGGGTTGTAGCAATAGGTATTACTACGTTGTTTCAACATATGTTTCCGGGTATTTCAACATATGTTTTTGTATTGTTTCAAAACTAGATCAATTGTATATCCAGATGAGATAAATATTTTTTAAAAAAAGTATCAAAATATATCCATGTGGGGTCTTATTTTGAAGAGCTTATTGCGAGAAACACGATGCGCAATCAGATTTTAATTATAATATTTTGTTTATGAAATATAACTTATTTTCATTACATAAACATGAGCAAAAGCAAGGCACAGTAACAGCACACTAGCAACAGTAGCCGATGAGCAGGTATAGGCGCGTCACAGCATCATGCATGTAGGGTGAATAGCAGACGTGGGCCCAACCTAAATTTAGACTTGTGGGCCGAATTTGGGCTGCGCGTACGGCGTCCTACATCTACGACGTCCGAGCGGCAGCTTTACCCCTCCGCAAATGCATGCGGTCTTCCAGTTCCAGGCCTTGGTGGTTCGTCGGCCTCATTAAATAAGGCCCAGCTATTATGTAGGCCTTTTTCACATCAACAGCGTAATTGCTGTGGGCTTTCAGCTGCAAGAGTGAACTGTGTGTTTTAGTCCCAGTTTTTTTTTTTTCGATACTTTAGTCCCAGTTTTAACCATGTGCCATGACAAGGATTTGGTAAATTGGCGATTAGTAGGATCATCACGTTTTCATTTCCCAAGGACAGTACACGGATGGTTTGAGTCTAGCTTTGAGATGATGAAGAAGGTTGGTAGGAAGAAGCTGAATGAACAGAATTCAGAAGAGAGCGCATGAATCATTTTCATCCGCCGCACTATTGCCGTCCTTCACATCCTTGCTCTTCCTCTCGTGGTTGATACTTGATCGGCTGCATGTTGGAAGATAATGGAACGCGATGACGGTTTGTAGTTGCATGCAGAATCCAGACGCTTCATGTGCTTGCATAGAAATCAACGGAAAAGGGAAAAGGAAAAAAGAATCCCGATGCAGACTTGTGTGGAAGCTACTGCACGCCATGTGGTGGTTTGTTGACGTAGGAGTATGTTGGTGGGCGTTTAAGATCCCAAATTTCCCACCTAGACAGGGCACCACAAAGACAAGTACTAGTGCTACACAAAGTACGGAGTACACACTACACAATGTTTTTTTTTTTGAAAACGTGAGCTACACGTACCTCATTAAGAAGAAGAGAGTTTTAGGTTACATTCTAGTGTCCCAGACGGCGAGCTGCCACTAAGACACTGAACCAAACACATTACAAATAGCGCCGGCTCTAGTGGCGGTGCTTCGAGTGGTGTACTTCCTGACTAAACAAATTTGCTCCTAAGAAAACTTCCGCGCGTACACACTACACAACGATGAATGACTGAATGTCATCTTGCATACGCAAACACGACTGAGAGTCAAACGAATTGCCCGGTTTACAATTACAATACCAACGAATTGCCCGGTTTACAATTACATACTCCTACCACTTAGTCCATATAGATCATAGATTGTAAATAATCACAACTGTAAATAGATCGATCATTTGATCATTTCTCTATGGCAGGCTGGGGCGTGGTGCACAGCTAGCGCATGGTGGGCAAGAAGGAAAACGAAATTTCCTCAAAAAAAAGAGTGTTTGTGCACTTGTGTAGCATGCGGTAGATGATGATTCTCTGCTCTGCTTCTGAAGAAATCCCATTAGTAAAAGGGCGGCCAGAGGTGTGTGCGGCTGTCCCCGTCGACCGTCGCCAAGCTAGCCGCCATGCATGTCTAGGAGCTTCTGGATCGTCTGAGACCGAGGGCTTAATTTTTTGTTTGGTAAACAAGTAGTACGTATTCGTATTAATTAACGCGGTGCATGAACGTCCAGGTCTGTTGCCTCCAACCTCCGGCACCATGGGCCATGGCGTCTCGAGTGTTCTAGGTTCTATCGGTCAGCGGGGAAACCAACAGCGAAGCCAGCAGTTGGTAGCGTGCAAACTGCGAAACATCCCTAGTCAATGGGAGTGGCCGCAGCCACAGCAACAGCTACAGCTACTGGTATTCGGTGTAGCTCGTCAACCAACAGTAAAAGGTCAGTATTCTTCATCCCACCTGAAATTTAACCCAAGCTGTGCCCCGAAGCTTGCTCGGTTGGGCATCGAGGAACAGCCAGCAAGTCTTCTCGTTTCTTCTCCCCGTCCCCCTGCTATAGTATCCCAGGGGCGAAAAGGAGGTGAACCCGTCTTCCGACGGCGATTTCGCTGGTTCTCTTCCTCTCCGGCGGCCGGCATGGCGTCGGGGAGGGAGGGAGACCGGTGAATAGTCGTGCGGCTGTATATAGGCTAGGTTTGTGTTCTAGTTCTAGGGTTTGCTCGCCATCGGTTGATGGTGGAGCTAGGTGTAGCCGGGTGGTCGTTCCTCCACGGCGAGTCTGTCCGGGCGGCGTCAGTGAGGCGGATGCGTCGACAGCGCCATGGAATAAGTTTTCGCGTCCTCCTCTTCGCCTGGTGGGTGCTCTTCTCCGGCGCCCACGGTGAGGTCGGCAAATCTTCAGGAGTTCGAGACCGGGGCTCCATCATCTTCATCAGGTGATGCTCTCGCTAGCCTCCTTTCTTTTGGATACGAAGAAGTCTGTGGGTGTGGTGGATGCGGGATGGCCGGATCTAGCTCAATCTATCTCTAATGGCGGTGGTCGTCGGAGTTGCGGCCGGATCTGGGAGTCGAAGGAGTTGGGGCGAGGCCCCGGTCGATGGGTGATCATCATTTTCATCCTGTCCTACGGGACATGTGTCTATTTCGACTCCGCTCAAAGCCTTGACCCGATGGGATTCCTCCGGCTCATTGTGATGTTCGTCTTCTTTGACGGCAGCGTCGGTCGGCGACGACGAGGACGACTCCTGGTGGTTCATGAAGTTTCCAAGGGCTTCGATGTAATATTTTTCTTTGTTAGGGACCTTCATGTAGTTTGGTTGTGGCATGCGTCTATGTATTTCTTTAGGTGTCTGTATGCTTGTGTGTGTACGCTTGTTTTTCTTACTTAACATACAGATACGTATTATATATATAAAAAAGCTTGCTCGGTTGCCCTAACCACCAAAACCTCATTACCTACAGTAGCTAGAAAGAGAATGAAATGCCGTCATAGCCGCAGCCACAACAACAAAAGGAAAAAAAAAAGGACAGGTAAGCAAGCCACTAAATGCAAGAATACATACGGACTTGATAGAATATGCGTATACACATATGGATCGAGATGAATCTCACTTTGTTTCCACGTACGCATTGCTTTATAACAACTTTGAACAAGGGAGAATACGCATCCATGTTGAGGAGGGGCGGAAGAGGAATAGTTTGTTGTTGATCGAAAACTAAGTGAAAAGGAGAGTTTTTTTTTATATATATAGCAACTTGATGAAATTAAAAAGATGGTGATGGTGCGGGTGGCTCAAGCCCGCGGCAATGCTTTTGGTTCATTCACGAGAAGCGCCGATGGTAGCAGGGAGCAGGCAGGCTTCTTTTCCGACACCGATGGGAATATGTTCCAAAGTGAAAACGTGAAAAGAGATTATGGGTTGTAGGGAAAAGAAGAAACAGACAAGAGAGTGGGCTAGCTGTAGGGAATAACCACGTTAGTTGACGGTGTGAAATGCTCGCATCAAGTGATCAAACGGCATCTTAGACACAATTCTAATCATTTGGAAGCTGTTTAACACTTTTTTTTACAAAGCTGTTTAACGCATTGGTTAGGAAATAATCAACTGGGGGCTTCGATCGCCTTCTCGGCCCAGCCTTAGAAAAAATGGGAGGCAGTGGGTAGAGAATTCGGAGCAAAAAGGTCGGTCGGAGAAGGTTTGATAGCCTGTCGATCGATCCGAGTCTCTCTCACTTTGCACATGCCCTTCAAGATGCTGGCGGTGATTAGTCAAAAACAAAATCAGGATAGTGACGGTGACGGATTGGTTACCATGAAGTCGGGAGAGAGACTCCTGGCGGGTAAACCATGACCAGCCCACCGACCCATCACGGTGTCGCTGGCGCCACCGCCCAAGCGGCCGAGTCGTATGGGCGCGTTGCCTTCACGCCGCGGTGGTCAATTCTTATCCTCCATTTTTTTTAGCATTACTCCCTCCGTACGTGCACCCAGTAGTGTTTGTCCACAGTCAGTACCCTATCCAGAAACGTGCCACGGATGCAAGTAGGTCCGGATAAGTGGGGCCTGCACATGCCGCCGTGGCACGTTGCCGGGTCGCCGCTGTGGTGCTCCCGCGTCTCGTGGGCAGTGGGCGGCCGGCGACGCCGACGCGATGCTGCATGCCTTGTGCGCGAAGGCATGCGGCGTGGTGGAGCAGGTCACCTGGGCGCTGGGCCACCGAGCCTGACCACGCCACTCGCCAGTCGCCAGTTGCCACGCCGGTGCGACAACGTACGCGCGCGCGCGAGCAGGTAAACGACCGAGATATCGCCAGGTAGTACTAGTAGTAGGCAGGTGGAACGGACGGACGCGCCGCTGCTGGCCGGTGGTGCTAGGTGGCGATAGAGCCCGGCTGGATCCGTTGAGCGTGACATTTGCATGTGCCACGCGCACGCACACGACCACAGTTTCGTGTTTCCTGATCAGGTAATGTAGCCAACATTGACGGTCTACCGCGGGAGTATACGACGACTCTATACAACCTAGTAGGTCGCTGTCGACGGAGACATGTGGAGGCCGAGAGCGCGCGAGGGAGGTCGGTGGCATACGTATATAAACACGGTCTTTATTTGGTCGGTGACGCTGGCCCCGGTGACCGATCTGCTCCCTATGCAAACACAGCTGAAAACCCTGCACGTATGCGGTGCTGATTGGCACAACGTCTCGATCGGTCCACCTCCACCGTCGATGCAACTGTTATTTTAGTTCACGTGTGCTGTCCTGAAGTACGAGTCCATTCCGTTTTTTTTCGTTCGTTCGTGCCTCCCCAATGTTTCGTGAGACTTGCGCCACCGAGACGACCGACCAAAGTTTTCCTGCATTAGCTGAAGACCGCCGTGTGTGTGTGGTGTTTGTTATAGTCGAGTCGGTCGTGCGTCGTGTTGTGTGTGTTAACTGTCTGTCTGCGACAGGTCACCTACCGACTTGCTGCACCAGCGGGCAGGGCCGGCCCGCCGCGGTCGGTCGATGCCCTGACGGTCGCGCGTGCTCCATTCCTTGCCACGATGCATGTGGGCTCGTTGGAAAGCTCTCCGGCGTGGCTGCATGCATCGGTCATTACACTTTAACCACTTTTGTATTATTGAGTAATAACTATATAAACTTCTTCGCCAAAAAAAAAACTAGTATGTTAACTATTCGAGAAAAAAATATAAACTTATGATAATTGTTAAAGTAGTATATTTAATTAAAATTCTAATAGTATCAAGTTTAAGTACAATGGTTGAAACATATTGATGAAGGCACATATAAAGTTTCAATCTTAAAGTAGATAAATTGCCTTCTTTAAAAACAGGAGCTGAAGACTCTATAAATACTTCTATTTACTATTAAAAAGCATATATACATTCCCATAAAAAAAAAGCATATATAGAAGTCATATATGCTTGGTGGTGAATAACGTCGTTAAATCTCAGAATAAAAACAGGAAATCCGAGCGAAGTACTAGTGGGGATCTCCCCCATAGCTTTTGTCTTAAAAAAAAAGCTAAAAATACATGAAATACTCATAGGGAGATTAAGATATAAAAAGTTAGTAAAATTTATGATATAATGAGTGCTATTAAACTAACTATAAATATATTTTCACGGCAGTGTTATTCTACACGGGTGTAGAATAGCTTATTCTACACCAAAGCACTAAAATACGTAAATGCGTCAGAATACTTGAGTAATACGGCTTGCGGTCGTCCGATCAGTATAGTAAGATACAGCGTCAGTATCACACGTCAAGATATGAAAATACTGACATATGAGTAAATTATGGAAATTTGTTCGGTAAAACACTCGTAACTAAAACTGACCCCAAAATACCGAATAGTACCGAACGCGTCCGTATCGATTGATCAATTAGAACGCGTCAAGATCACGAAATACTGAATAATACTGGCACTCGAGTACCAGATTGGTTCAGTATAACATGTTGGTGTAGAATAAACTAATCTACACTTGGGTGTAGAATAGCATGTAGGTATATTTTCATAGTAAATCTTGTTGGAGAGATAAATATTAACACTATTATTCACTATAGTTGCATTTTTTCGGATGAAGGGAGTACTCTAATACTTGGTGGGTATGATGATGAAAATAAGAAGGTACTGTAGGTATGGTTTTGCAATCTTTTACTCCTGTTCAAAAATAAGTATACTATAGCACTCTACAGTAATCTCTATAAACGAATTCTGCAACAAAAGCGGGCACCCGATAGTGCCACGTCGTCCGCTAACCCGCGAGCCGTCGGATCTTGGAGAAAGTAAAGGAGCGAATCGACCGTGACTTTGTTGAACACGCCTGGCCCACGGCCTGTAGACGCGGAACCGTCCAGAATTGTGGCGGATCTGGTGGTCCACGTTCTTGTTTTTTTTCCCTCCGATTTTACAAAGTCAAGCAAACCTGAAACGCAGCCGGTTACCGTGTCCATCGGACGCCACAAGTTGACGTGATTAGCGCAATGTTGCAGGCGGACACGAGGCCTGCAACATTGCGCCTCTACATCCACCACGTGTCATGTGGGACCGTTTCGGCTGTCAACCATTCACAATTTCTTGAAACTCTGGGCACCATGGCAATGGGTCCGGCCAGTCTCTGGTTGCTATCGAAGAAGAATAAATAGTGTATAAAAAAAGTTTGGAAGTGCTACCATTTCCTTTTATGGTTACATGGGACGCATCTACTGTTTTGTCATGGTATGGTATAAGACGCAAAACAACAAAAATGGCATTTCCAACACTAGAGTATCGTCTTTTCTTTATCGAGGAGACAAAATCCTCTGCACCTAGTATTATTATATACTCGTATACTCCATATATCCATATATCCACATGCACCTATTACTATATATAACAATATCCACATATCCACATATTTGGAGCTGCATTAGCTAATATCCAAACTTACTAGAGGATTTCGTGATACGGAGTATGTAAATCTCGCCAAATTTACACAACAAAATCTCAAAGCGGATACTTAGTGGATCAAGAGGAATGGAAACAAAAACCTCTGGCCATTACATGCCATGGCAACGCTATCTGCTATTCTGCTAGTATTGATGACACAAAATTTATCCAAGAATATAGTAGTATTCTGAGTAAGGATTAAGGAAGGCCACGTGCACACGGGCACAACTAATAGGGATGTTTCGCAAACAATAGCGCGATCAAAAGAAAAAAAAAGGCGCGCCGGATTAATTAGCGGCCGAAGCTTCGCGCCAAGCAATACGGTCGGTGAAAACCATTCCATTTTATTTCATCGGGACCCACACGAAACCTCTATAAAATGCTTGCCAATAGGCCGCCAAGGTTTCCGCAAAGCACCAAGCTTTAGCAACCAGGCAAACCAACCAAACACTAAACCAACGCAATTCTCTAGAGCAGTCTAGATCGCCAACAAGCCAAGAAGGCCAGAGCCGCTAGTAGTGTCATCGCCATGGCTCCCAACCTCAGCAAGACGACGCCTGCCGGGCTCCTCGGCGACGAGGCGGCCCCGGTGGAGGGCTTCAAGCCGTCACGGTTCACGCTCAAGGGCAAGGACCTGGCCGTGGACGGGCACCCGTTCCTGCTGGATGTGCCGGCCAACATCCGGCTCACCCCGGCGTCGACGCTCGTGCCCGCCGTGACGGGCGGCGGCAGCTTCCTCGGCTTCGACGCGGCGGAGGCCAAGAGCCGGCATGTGGTCCCCGTCGGCAGGCTCCGCGACATCCGGTTCATGAGCATCTTCCGCTTCAAGGTGTGGTGGACCACCCACTGGGTGGGCGACAGCGGCAGGGACGTGGAGAACGAGACGCAGATGATGGTGCTCGACCGCTCCGGCGCCGGCGCCGCCGGCAGCCGTCCCTACGTGCTGCTGCTCCCCATCATCGAGGGCTCGTTCCGTGCCTGCCTGGAGGCCGGCAAGGTGGACGACTACGTGGACCTGTGCGTGGAGAGCGGGTCGTCGTCCGTGCGCGGCGCCGCGTTCCGGAGCGCGCTTTACCTGCACGCCGGCGACGACCCGTTCGAGCTCGTGGCGGACGCCGTCCGCGTGGTCCGCGCGCACCTGGGCACGTTCCGCACCATGGACGAGAAGACGCCGCCGCCGATCGTGGACAAGTTCGGGTGGTGCACGTGGGACGCCTTCTACCTCAAGGTGCACCCGGAGGGGGTGTGGGAGGGCGTGCGCCGCCTCGCTGAGGGCGGGTGCCCGCCGGGGCTGGTGCTCATCGATGACGGCTGGCAGTCCATCTGCCACGACGAGGACGACCCGGCCAGCGGCGAGGAGGGCATGAACCGCACCGCCGCCGGCGAGCAGATGCCGTGCCGGCTCATCAAGTTCCAGGAGAACCACAAGTTCCGGGAGTACAAGCAGGGCGGCGGGATGGGCGCGTTCGTGCGCGAGATGAAGGCGGCGTTCCCGACCGTGGAGCAGGTGTACGTGTGGCACGCGCTGTGCGGGTACTGGGGCGGCCTCCGCCCCGGCGCGCCGGGGCTGCCGCCGGCCAAGGTGGTCGCGCCCAAGCTCTCCCCCGGGCTGCAGCGCACCATGGAGGACCTCGCCGTCGACAAGATCGTCAACAACGGCGTCGGCCTCGTCGACCCCAAGCGCGCGCAGGAGCTCTACGAGGGCTTGCACTCCCACCTCCAGGCATCCGGCATCGACGGCGTCAAGGTCGACGTCATTCACGTAAGTCTTCTTCGCCTATCCTTTTTTGTTTATCGTTGCAGTACTAGATTATTAGCGGAAGATTACGCAGGGAGAAACCTTCCTTTTGGTCGATTTCCGTTTAATTTAATTGGTGCACGTGACTGGGTGCATTCGAGAGGTCTCCGGATGCGCCCGGCACGGCAGGCCAGCCGGCCAGGATCCAACGAGTGGGGCACACAAACACTGAAGTATACTGGTCCTGTTCTTTTTCTTTAAAAAAAAAACTATTCGTGAAAATTATGGGACTCACTTTGTCTTGTGGGCCCTGTGCTCCTGCCCATATGAGTTCTGGACCATCCTATACTCCTACATCTTATGCTGATGAATCTGAGTAATTGGTTTATGCTGTTGAATTGCAATATGTTAGCCACTACTAGATTATCAGTCAGTCAGCCTTAACGTCACAGTAAATCTTTGCTTTTGTTTTATTGCTGCCACACTTTGGTCTTCCTAACCTGTCGTTTTTGTCTGAACATTTTGGGACACTTATTACAGTGGAATATTACCACCAGCAATATGTGGTGGGTGTGCTGCCGCATTGTGGGCTATAATTTCTGAACGGGGCGTGGTAGAGAGGATTGCTTATTTCGTTTTCATGCAATCGTTTTATTATTAATAACTGTGCATGAAATTGAAACTAATTGACAGCAAAAACGTAACAGTTTCTGATTATTACTTGCTAATTGCGCTTGAAATTGAAACCAACGACAGTAGACAGTTTCTTCTTGCTAATTAATTTATTTATTGTGCATGAAATTGAAACCTTACATGCGTCTTAATCCCATTGACAGTAGACAGGTTGGGACGCCATCAGTAGTTAGTATAATCCTTTTCACCCGGCAATCCAGTATCCATATGACAGGTGACAGATTGCCAGTTTCCTTAAACCTGACGTTACTGTTCCTAATTAAACTGAGCCACAGTTGGAAATGGGACGTCATTCGAGCTCAAGGGCCGTAGAGAAATTTTGACGGCGTTGATTTTCACTAAAAATCCAAAACCAAAAACAAAAACAAAAACAGGAGGCTTGCTATTGCTAACGATGGTGGTATGTGTGTGCTTGATGGTGCAGTTGCTGGAGATGCTGTGCGAGGAGTACGGCGGCCGCGTCGAGCTCGCCAAGACCTACTTCGCCGGTCTGACGGCGTCGGTGCGCCGGCACTTCGGCGGCAACGGCGTGATCGCGAGCATGGAGCACTGCAACGACTTCATGCTGCTGGGCACGGAGGCGGTGGCGCTGGGCCGCGTGGGCGACGACTTCTGGTGCACGGACCCCTCCGGCGACCCCAACGGCACCTTCTGGCTGCAGGGCTGCCACATGGTGCACTGCGCCTACAACTCGCTGTGGATGGGCAACTTCATCCACCCGGACTGGGACATGTTCCAGTCCACGCATCCCTGCGCCGCCTTCCACGCCGCGTCGCGCGCCGTCTCCGGCGGGCCCATCTACGTCAGCGACTCGGTGGGGCAGCACGACTTCGCGTTGCTCCGCCGCCTGGCGCTCCCCGACGGCACGGTCCTCCGCTGCGAGGGCTACGCGCTGCCCACGCGCGACTGCCTCTTCGCCGACCCGCTCCACGACGGCCGCACCGTGCTCAAGATCTGGAACGTGAATCGCTTCGCGGGGGTCGTCGGCGCATTCAACTGCCAGGGCGGCGGGTGGAGCCCCGAGGCGCGCCGGAACAAGTGCTTCTCGGAGTACTCGGTGCCCCTGTCGGCCCGCGCCTCCCCGGCCGACGTCGAGTGGAAGAGCGGCAAGGCTGGGCCCGGCGTCAGCGTCAAGGGTGTCACCGAGTTCGCCGTGTACATGGTCGAGGCCAGGACGCTGCGGCTGCTGCGCACCGACGAGGGCGTCGACCTCGAGCTCCAGCCCTTCACCTACGAGCTCCTCGTCGTCGCCCCCGTGCGCGTCATCGCGCCCGAGCGGGGCGTCAGGTTCGCGCCCATCGGCCTCGCCAACATGCTCAACACCGCCGGCGCCGTGCAGGCGTTCGACGCCAGGAAGGACGCCGGCGGCGTCGTGGCAGAGGTGTCCGTGAAGGGCGCCGGGGAGCTGGTGGTGTACTCGTCGGCCAGGCCCAGGCTCTGCAAGGTGAACGGCGAGGAGGCCGAGTTCGCGTACAAGGACGGCGGCATGGTCACCGTCGACGTGCCGTGGTCGGGGTCGTCCTCGAAGCTGACGCGTGTCGAGTACGTCTACTAAGCCGGACGGACGGACGACTCTGCACCCGCACCATTGCCCTGCTTAGGCCGCAATAATAAAATGTTTAGAGCTTACCAAGTTTTAACAGCTCTAATCGTTTAGTTTTGTTTGCTTGTTCTGCCTTTTTGTAAGATATAAGAATTCTTTCTATGGTGTAAATTAACGAGTGCTTTCTTTTAAGTTTCTGATTACTTCTGAATTGAGCACTGCATGAACATCGTTGCTAGGAGTATGCAGGACCAAACCACTGCTGTTCTACAGATACGATGGCAAGCAGGAGGAGGTTCCTGCATACCCCGGTCTGGTTCCTACCTCGAAGTACAGTAGGAACTTTGCATGTATTTCAAATATCCACCATATATTTCAAATAATTGCATCAAAATATGCTGAATTTAGAGTATCTAAATAGCATGTCAATCTCTCTGTCATCTAGACAGGCTGATTCAGACAGCCACCATTCAAGCTGATTCAGGCAGCCACCATTCAAGTGGTGGTAGCTGGAAATGGTCAAATGGATGAATACAGTACACTACATTACACAGCTATTAAAATTTTGCTTCCCATGGATGGGCTTCTCTCTATTCTCTGTTCGAGCGTCTGTATCAGTTGTTCTAGGGCTTATTCTCTCTTACAATCAATCAAAATCAACAGACGAACAACCTAGGAATGGACAATAATAATAAGAGTGCCGTGTGAGCCGATCTTGTAATAATAATGATGTACGATTCTTCCATTATTGAAGAAGGAGAAGTGAGAACTTTTTTTTAGAGAAAAGGGTTTCCGCTTTTGTATTACCAAAAGCAAAGCATCAGTTTTACAGCATCCGTGCTTAAAGCGCCCACCTCGACTTAAAGTCTTACAGGTTCATAACAAGACTTAAACCGGGAGACACATGCTCCTCAACATTCAGACTGTCAACTATCGATAAAGGCTGAACTTGGGCACCATCACTTTCATCTCTACTACCAGCATCACCCCAATTGATTGAACCTTCTGCCAAAGGCTGAGCAGCCAATTGACCCGACCCTGATAATGAATTGCCCCTCGGCGACGTCCACTGGATCAGAGACAATGAGCCTGCTCTGCACTCCAGGAATCTTGCGAAGTTCTCCGGCTGCACCTTCACCTCCTCCTTGTAAAGCGGTAGCCATCTTCCGATCATCTTCGAAATCCTCAGCACCACTTTGTCTAGCACCGTCCAAACAACACCCTGAAAGCACAGTTCATTCCATAGTTTTCATAATGTCCAAAGAACAACAGATGTAATAGTATTCACAGTAATCATTTTCTTATGAGCAACCCATAATCGGGCTATATATTCATATGTCCCACAAATGTTCAAACTGAAGAAACCATTAACTATATCCCACATCAAGATGGCTACAAAGCCTTCAAAAAACAAGTGAACCACAGATTCATTATCTGAATAGAAGAGGCATGACTGATCACTGACCTCCCTCTTCTTAGCAATGTTATCTCTAGTTAAGAGCTTGTTTTTTGCCAACAGCCATAAGAAGAATTACACCCTAGGGGGAACATTAACCTTCCAGATAGAACTCACATACATGGAGACAACCCCCTATGTGTAATGACAGCATAAGGACTACACACTGTACTTACCTGAAGAAGGAAGAAGCGAGAACTTTTCTCCATTTTTTTCTGAAAACTTTTCTCCATTAGTAGCAAAAAGAAAAAAAAAAGACAAAAAAAGAAATAAGGAACGGTGGCAGGAGAAGAGGAAACCTGGTAAAGAATGGACTAGTAGCAAATATGAGCCCAGGTATCAGCCCGAATTAGGCCCAATCAACACGCGAATTTCAGAGCCGGAGGCCCGGAACCAACCCAACCGACTCGCCGTCCCGTCCCGTCCCGTCTGAGCCGTCTCGCCACGCCAAGCCTCCTTGTCCCATCCGGATTCTTCTTCCGCTCCCCTTCCCCTCCTCACCTCACCGAGACCATCGCCAGCTCCCTCCGCACCCAGCTCGCCACCAACCGACGCGGCGAGGAGATGAACGCGTCGCAGTTCATGGACAAGCAGATCCTCGGCCTGGCCGCCTCCGCCTCCCCGTCCGGCGGCGGCGGCGCGGGGGGCGGCTGCGGCGGGAGCCTGGATCTCAGCGATCTGATGATCCCGATCCCCCCGGAGGACGGCGAGGACCGCCTCCGCCGCCGGCGCAGCAGCAGCAGCGTCAACGGGACCGCAGACGACTTGCTACCCAGCTACGACTTCCAGCCCATCCGCACCAGCGCCGCCCCCGCGCCCCAGGCCTCGTGGGGGTCGCTCGACTCCAAGGCACCCGCCGCCTCCGCCGCCGCCTCGTACAACCTCAAGGTATGACCCTGGTGGTGCTCCCGCTTGATCTCCCGAGTCCCGATCTCGTAGTGCTCTGTGGCTATTTGCTGCGGGTTCCGAAATTTTTGTCCTTGTAGGTCATCACTTCATCAGACGAATAGTTTGATTAGATAACTTTTAACTCGTAATCACTGTTGATATTTGCGAATTGCAATTACTTACTGGTTGTGTACTCCATATGTTGATGGGTTCGTAATTGAAATGGGATGGATGGGCAAGGAAGACCGACCCTTTTTTTTTGGTAGCCGGTTTCAATTGGGTGAGCATAGTCAACTGATAAGCTTAATTGCATGCAGCCCACACCACATACTATTGTGAAGTATAGTTTGAATCATCTTTTGATACACACTAATGTTTCAATGACTCAATGCTAGTCTGTTAGATAAAGGGTCTACAGATACATATGGGAATTAAGTGTTCTTATATTGATTGTCGCTAGTAAATTAGTGCTGTCAAATTGAGTTCATAGTTTGTTTCTGCCAGAAACTGCGCATATTTTTGCTGATAGACTGTTATAGGATATTGTATATGGACAGCTGGATAACTTAACCCACTGTTCCCTATTTTAACCAAGCACACCCGAGCTGTACATGGTTCCCCATTTCTCCCATCTAACAAGTTTCCTATACTTTTCGCTGTCTCAGCCGAGTTCAGTTACATAGTTGGCTATACTCTTCACCGTTTCTCTGCCATGCTTAATTAGTTATTATTACTGTGGTTGAACTTTACCAAGTATCAGCTGTCTATTGATATGTGTAAAACAGGCATCCGTTCTAGGTTTATTGGCTTGTAAAATCAGTATCTATTTATAGAATTGAAGCATGTATGTGCACTGTGTTTCTTCGAAAGACCAAGTTAATTGTTCGTCATTGATGGTTCAAAACTTCAAAGTGATGACATCAATAACCTCTCCTTCATTATATACTTACAATCTCTCTTATGCTGGACAGAGTGCTGGTATATTGGAGCCACATGTTCTGAAGAAAGTTAGTCATGAGGAAGACAGGAGTAACTTCCCTACAGTTACTATCACAGATATTGATCGAACCATGAAGAAGTACTCTGATAACCTCTTACATGCACTGGAAGGTGTAAGCTCAAGGCTTTCACAGATGGAGGCTAGAACACACCAACTAGAAAACTCTGTTGATGAGTTGAAGTTAACAGTTGGTAACTATAATGGTAGCACTGATGGAAAACTCAGGCACCTTGAGAACATGCTCAGGGAGGTAGGCTACCTGTGACTCTCCCTTTCTTAGCCTGCTAGTCTTTGCTCTATATTTACTGGAAAGATTCAGTAATGCAGTAGCAAACATTATGCACTTTTGAGTGACTACACATTTTATAGATCTGTTTCATGTTACTGTTTTTATTTATACCATGTTATATAGATCATGTTTTCATCCAAATGGAGGATTTACAACGTTTCATGTTTATTGTTGCAAAATGTTATGTCATCATTTATTGATTGTAGCAGCACATTGGGTTAAACTAGATAGTCCATATATGTTTTATTTGCTACTTTGATACATGCTGTCCTGTCTCTTGTTCATTTTTAGTAGTACATAGGCTGTATGTGCTCACTCGCTGTTGGTCATTTTTGTTCAACAGATTTTTTATCCTGTACTTATTAGAGTCAAGTTCAACTTTTTTGAAGTTGACTTGTTAGATGCAAACTAATCGTATGTACTGGTTTCCCTTCCTCAGTAACTGCATATGTATTTGTTTGGATTTTAAGAGCTTAGCTTAGAAGATGGATTCAGTCATACACAAATACACAAATAAGATGATTATGTTGCTTCCTTGTGTATGTCATTAACATCCGAATCTTCTGCACCTCTGCTTTTCTTCTTACTTGTTTAATTATTATTGCTTGGTTAAGGACACTCATGGGATATGTTATCCTGTATATTAGTCCTATGAATATATGGTTGTTGTAAAAGAGAAATGCAGCAAACTAACTGCTTCATTACTTGCAGGTCCAAGCAGGTGTGCAGATTATGCGAGACAAGCAGGAAATTGTCGAGACACAGCTCCAGCTTGCGAAGCTCCAGACGACCAAACCTGATGCCCAGTCACCAGAAAACAGTGGATCTGGACAGGTTGGCTCACAGCAGCAGCCGGTGGCTCCTCCACAAGCAACCATTCAGCCACAGCAAGTTCTAACCCCTTCGCAACCACCTGCACTTCCTGCCCTTCCTGCTCCAAATGCACCACCTCCACCTCCAACGCTCCAAAGCCAACCACCATCACAGTTTCCAAGTCACTTACAACATTCACAGGTGCCATCTGTGCCTTCTGTTGCACCGGTTCCCTCAGTTCCGGCTTTACCAAGGGACGCTTACTATGCTCCATCTTCTCAGCCGACTGAACCCATGCACCAGCAGTATCAAGCTCCGCCAGTTCCACAGCCTCAGGCCGCTCCTGCACCTCAGCAGTATCAAGCTCCACCAGTTCCACAGCCTCAGGCCCCTCCTGCACCTCAGCAGTACCAATCCCCATCCCAGTTCCCTCAATATTCACAGCCACCTCAGCCTGCAAATGTTAACCCTCCAATCCCCCATGCGCCCCCTGCACCCCAGCAACCAGAGGAAACCATGCCTTATGCACCGCCTCAGAGCTATCCACCTAATGCACGCCCTCCTCCACCATATATGCAACCGCCTAGTGGACCTGCTGCTCCTTACTATGGACAGCAAAACCCTAGCATGTATGAACCTCCTGCAGGCCGGGCTAACCCTGGGCCGCCATCATCCTACGGTTCTGGTGGCTATGGATCACAGGGTGGCAGTGGTTTCTCTGAATCATATGGTTACACTGGATCTCCTTCCCACCGTGGCAATGCTGGAATGAAGCCGTCTTCACCTTTTGCTCAATCCTCTGGGGTAAGTGGCAGCTATGGCAGTGGCAGGCTCCCCACGGCTCAAATACTACCGCAAGCAGTGCCGGTCAGTTCCTCCAGCACTAGCGGTTCTTCAGGCAATAGAGTGCCACTTGACGATGTAGTGGAGAAGGTTGCCACAATGGGATTCTCAAGAGAGCAGGTGAGAGCGACCGTGCGGAGGCTAACTGAAAATGGGCAAAATGTGGACCTGAATGTGGTGCTCGACAAGCTGATGAACGGCCGATAAGCTGAGCAGTTCCGCCATTTCACAGTCCCGCACAGTGTGTATAGTATGGAAGCTTGAAGAGCGTCAGCTGAACCGGTTTTCTGTCTGCAACCTTGTAAGCCATGGAGAACTCTGATGGCCGAACAGCTGCTCATCCTGATTGCTGGTGGCTGCTCCATCTGAAATGGAAGCAGCTCAGTGTGCCTGTCGGTGAATTATAGTATTACATTACAATCTGAATACGTTGTTCATTTTATGTATATGTGTGGTGCTGATGATATTCTAAAACATATACTGTGGTTTCTTGTGATATGTTAATAAGCAGTGTTTACTGTGCTTCTGTGCTCTGTTTGGTTCATCTTCTGGAAAGTGATTTGCTGTATAGGCAGAACCCCAACCTGCCAACCATACGAGGGGAAATGGCAGTTGTTTTCAGAAGCCGTAGTGTGGTTTTTGCAGCACTTTGGTCATTGGTCCTTGCTTCTTTGCGTGTATTATTTAGATGTTTTATTATTGTTTGATGAGGATAAGTTTTACATGTTTTTCAACTAAACTGTTAACAGTTTCTTAACATGATATAGGTCAAAGGAAAAACCTGTCAATTTTCATAAACCAAAACCCTATTTTCTGTAAATCAATTTGTGCTATTCACCTATTGCCACTGTCGGGGCTCGGAATATCACACTTAATCCGCGGATTGTACGCATCACGTTTCGTCTGAACTGACAATTTATACATTTGATTGACAGGAGGTTGAGCACTGTAGCTCTTTGACGAGCTGACTCCGCCGACTGTCCGGCCGACCAGTGGAACGCAGAATCCAGCACGCGCGGCAGATGGAAAAGGGCTGTGCGTTCGCATCGCGCTCGCTGCTGTTGCGTGTATGCAGGTGGCCGACGCCTGCGCGACCTCTACTGGCACTGGAGCAACACGTATAGCTAGGCGCCAGCTACACCCATACTATAGGAATCGGATCCATAGGAAAATATCCAGCCCTTTGCTAATGTATGGGGAAGCCAGAGCTGAGCCCGAGAGCCGGTAAACCCAAACAAATTGGCTTCACTAGGGAGCCGGTAAACCCAAACAAATTGGCTTCACTTGGGGAGAGGAACGATTCATTAGTAGTTTCTAGATATATATAAGTCGAAGCCAGAGCCATTCGATCGGAACATACTCCATGATGCATCCAAGTAAAAATTAACAGTTCCAAGTTACATCCCAGTCCATCCATGTGCAGAGGAATTACATTTATACACGGTGCTCATCACAGCTGAAGCGAAACAACCCCTTGCACGCACGCGTGCCGACGACGCAGAGAGGAGGATCGCATCGGCGCTATACGCATGCATCTTTTATCAATCACTGTCTACTTGAAGAAGTAGGGGAGGTCGAGCACGTAGAGGAGGAAGTAAGCCCAGAGCACGCCAGAAATCCCCCCAAAGAAGAACCCTCCGGTGAACTTGCTCCACCCATCAGCCGTCTGCAGCTTGTCGGCCTCCTTCTTCCTTCCCGTGAGCGTCAGCGTGGGCGCCGTGGACGGCTCCCCCTCGCCGAACGACGCCACGCCGTACATGGTGAGGCAGACGCTGAGGATGGCCACGAGCCCCGCCGCGCCCAGCGCGCCCGCCTGCCCGTGCACCGGCGTGTTCCGGAGCGGGCCTGTCAGCGCGAACGGCCCCACCAGGAGGTAGCCATGGGCCAGCCCCACCTCGATGCCGCGCAGCAGCGGGCTCACGGCGGTCCGGTAGGCGGGGAGGTTCGAGAGGTACCAGGCGACCAGAGGGCTCGAGGTGACGGGGGTCTCCAGGCTGCCGATGAATGGGTCGCCGTTGATCGGCTGCACCACCTGGTACGTTGCCTGCATGGATGCACGAATTCGAGTAGTGAGTTAGAATTCTGAAATGGATGACACAATTCGCGCGTTCTGCTTGTCTACTGATCGACCGACCTTCTCGGGCTGGATGGCCTTGACGGTGAACCGTGGCCGCCTGGTGAGGGCAGCGCCGGACAAGCCCCTGGGCCTGGACTGAACGAGGCTGCCCTTCATCACCTGGCTCGCCATGGGAGCGTAAGCTGTAGCCATTTCGATCGACCTAGTGTGGCGTCTCACACACTGCACACGCACGGATCGGATCGGCTATGCCCTGCGAAATGGAAGTAGCGGAGGGGTCGTCTCTCCTGTGATCTTTAGGAGAAAATCCGTGGCGCGTGTGTGGATGGATGGGCCCTGCAGGCGTGATATGGCTCAGGCCTGTGTGGCGCTCGTTGGGCTGCCAGAGTGAGCTAACCCTATCCCTTATCCGATCCGAACGAATGCGTGGACAACACCTCGCTTCATTCCACTCGCGTCCCGCCATGTGGACACAGAATCTGCATTGGCACTGGGAGTGGATCGTTGTATTTTTCGCGTTCCCCTGCACTAGCATGGAACTTCCTTATCAAATACAGACTGTGTATATAAACCCAACCAATAGCCAACGTGACCAACGCCGCCAGTGTTGGTTCAGTGTGTGACCGGAGTCCAACAAATGCGTCCACTTTGCTAGTTCCGCTGGGATGGCATGACTAACAACATCCTCTATATGTATATGCAAAACAACTTAACAACGGCAACGTAAGTACAATGGTACTCACAAGACTTATCCAAACACTAATTTTTTGTGGGTGCATAAGGATTAAATCAAACTCGAGTTAATCATGTAATGAACAAATACATTTGGTCAAGTCACAATAAATAGATGACATAGCGAGCATTTGTATCAATTGAAGTTAGTGGAAATAGGGTCGTTACACAAAAAGCTTCAAACGCAAACAACTTTGAAGTTCCTTGAAAACTTTCAATAGAATGGTCTGAACTGAATCATATCACCATACTGTTTCGAACCAGATATATATGTTCCAGAGTTGCAATGCTAAGAAGCAAATGTTTACATCGTCAGTTTGTCAACATTAGATCTTGAGGGACGATCTCGCCGAACAATATTAGCTGAACGCAACGCCTTTCCTCACGTCCATTCACCATGTACAGGGTACAACATTCACTCATTACAAAGCTATCGATCCCTCTCGATCATTATCGACTTCATGTTGTCTTTACATTCATTCCAAGATAGCAGAGGAAGAACAGAGGCGTTTCTTTTGCCTGCACTCAAAGAGAAACGACGAACGCCTCTACAGCAACAGAGGATGAAGAGATCGGGCTCGCATGTCTCAATTAATAACACAGAATTCCTACTGCAAACCGGAAACAACACCTCGATCTGATGAGCACCATGGACGCCTACCGGCCTCCGACTACGACGTGCCTCTGCTTCTCAGCCACTCTACTGTTCACGCCGACAGCCGGCCCTCACCCACCCGAAGCCACAGAGGCGAAGGCGAGCGCGTCCGACGCCACAGCACCGACATCTGCCGCCTGTGTCGGGTGCACCGCCGCTCACCGGCACCCAACCTCTGCTCGATTCACCGCCAAACCTCCGCCTCTGCGCAGCCACAGGTTTCCGCCTTCACACGGAGCCCCCCACCATCGACATCGGCACTCAAATTGAACCAGCAGCGCCCATGGCCGGCGAGGCGATTGTGGTGCCATAATCCACCGCGAGGCTACCCTCGCCGGCACCCCGACATGGGCCTGTCGGCCCCAAAGGCCGCCTGGGCTAAGGCCCACAACCATATTCATTGCCTTAACCGGAGAAAAATGTTAAATCAGACAATTGGCTCGACTACACCTGTGATCCATGAGAAGAAGCAGGCACTGAGTTCATAGGAATTTGGAAGCTACTAGCTTCAATACCAAACCTTCAAAGTCTTCAATAACTTTTTTGGAAACTCATCCGATTTTTACATCCGTTCCGTCGCTGTCAGTCACGCGGCCGCATGATGCATGGCGTGGTCAGGTCGCCCGCGGTTTGTTGCTCGCTGCGTGAGTGGCCGACGCCTGCAGCCCTGCACGGCCCACTGGAGCATCACGTGACAGCAGACGCCAGCGCACATGCGACCGTCCAGCCCAAGGCCCATAAATCCGCCCAGACCTACATGTAGGTCGATGATGGGTTCGCTTCGTACACACTACTGGGAACAAATAGGCCCGTTGATGACTTGTGTTCTGGCTTCTGGGGCCGTGGACCGTGGGCCGTGAGTGTGGCACTGGGGACGCATGAATGCGTCATCAGCATAAACTGCTTTATCTTTTTTTTTTTAATTTTATTTTAGGAGGAAGATTATAAAATCCAACCCGTATGAATTTTTTTTTTCAGAAAGTCCCATATTACAAGCCGTTTCATTGCCAATACTCACGCCTCCATTTAACTTTGCTAGGAAACAGAATGTCAGAAAAGCGTACTGAAAGGTTATAAAGTCAAGTATTTTGAACAAATTTTAAGTCCTATGAAGTTATTTATTTTTGGACAGATTGCATTCATATCTTTTTTTTTCATAGTATAAAAAAGGAAATTAAGTAAAATATTATTTATTTATGTGGGATGATACTGTATATATCACCGGAGACGGGAATCTTACGAATCGCAGCCATGAATGGCATTGGACTGGACGCTTCTTTGCGAGCAATTGGCGATCGCCACTGGCGTCTAGTATCCCACTACGGATGGGCCAAGTAAATCCGCGGGAATATACTCTAGTACTAGTACTCCTTCCTACCTCCGATCCACCCCACCTGACAGCAACAGAGGTGATGGTGCAGCGGCCGTGAGGATGGATCCGGTGCGGCGACGAATTCCAATTCCAAAGGTCACGACAGCTACACGGAGGCGACCAGTCAAATGCATGCATGTCAGCATGTGCACGGGACAACGCTCCCGGGCCTGTTTTTTTAGACAAAAGGTTTCCCCTATTTTCATTGCAAAAGCAAACATTTGTTCAGTTCACAAGTTCTCACTTAGCGCATAAGCGCGATTCAACGGAGCTGAAAGCTCAAAGACAGACTACTGCATCATTACACGGCTCACAGGCCTGATTACTGGCACTTGTTGATGAAGGAACAACCGATAGGGCCCACTGTAACGTCGACGCCGTTGAGGTCCAGCCTATCTGCGGTGGACGTCTTGATAGCTCCTCCAAAAAAATTTTAGAATTTGGATAATAAAAAATCTTATAATCCAAAAAATCTCTTCCAAACACGAATTGTAACATAGAGGCACAAAAATTAAGAAAATCCAAAATCCAGATTTGTCGTGGTTGGCAATTGAAAAGGCTAGATGATTTCGACTGATTCAATATTGTTCTATGAAAAAAATAAGCTAAAAATAAGACAAACGAACAACGTAGAAGAAAGCCATCGGCACGAACCACACTCGTGGTAGAGAAGCCACCGCAATGAAGCTCACTCTTAAATGGGTGCGAGCAGAGAAGAAACTGTCTGACGCTCACACTTAACTGTTTGCGAGCATACACAACACATTACCAAAATGGTAGATTTCTTAATGTTTTAAAAAAGTAATAAAACACCACCACTGCTCATTGTATAAATCTTCGTTAGGAGACATTTAGTATTACTAAAACACTAGAAAAAATGATCACTACAAAATTAAAAGATTGTGATCGTGACACCTGCTGCCACTCCGTCCCTATCCTTCTTCATGTCGATCGGTTAGTTCAAGGCTCGATAAGCAAAACATACAGGCACTCTGCCTGCTCGCGAAAAAAAGATAAGCAAAACTGAGGTAGAAGAAGAGAGGAAGTGGCAAAGCTCTTTTGTTCACCAATTATGCTACAGATGATGCCAACGAGGACCTGATGAGGACTACCACAACCCGATCGAACCTAACCTAATCAGCCCTTGCAGTACACACCCATTTGCACCCATTAAGACAACTCCAAGTCAAAAACTGTCCACCAATTGTATGTACATCACAAAGCAAAATAAACTAAAGTTCAAGTTCATGTATATGCATATTGATAGCAACCATGGAAGCGACAAAACAAATGTAATGATGAGCACCGAGGGCAACAGCGCGGCCTGTTTGCGAGCCCTCAGGGCATTTCGTCGAGCAGTTGGAGAGCAGAGGGCAAGCACAACATCATCCATGGTGAAGCAGCGACTTACGTGGACGTGGTGGCGAGGTCGGAGCACCGCCATGGATTGTGCATTGGCACCAGCATACATCACAAAGCAAAATAAACTAAAGTTCAAGTTCATGTATATGCATATTGATAGCAACCATGGAAGCGACGAAACAAATGTAACGATGAGCACCGAGGGCAACAGCGCAACCTGTTTGCGAGCCCTCAGGGCATTTCGTCGAGCAGTTGGAGAGCAGAAGGCAAGCACAACATCATCCATGGTGAAGCAGCGACTTACGTGGACGTGGTGGCGAGGTCGGAGCACCGCCATGGAACTGGTTGATCGCGATGCCGTGCCTGCATCGGGCGACGTAACCCCGGCCGCGGAGGCGCTGGCGCGGCCGACTGCCGCGTACCGTGGGCGGGGACCGTCGCGGACGATGAGAGCCGCTAGGGCACGTAGGGCGGGGCTGTGGTGAGAGTGAAGGGAGTCCGCAACAGAGGAGACAACGTGGCCGACACAGGAAGCGCGGAGGGACGCATGTACGAGAAAATTGCTATAATAGGACTCTAAACAAGTGGCTCTAAAATAGGATTCCTAACGTTGGTTTCTCTAAAATAGGACTCCAAACGCTAACACTAGGCTATAATGACATTTTATTTTTTAACCATTTTTTGAAGTGCTAAATACATGTATTTTCTCGTATTGACCACGTTAACCTTCTGTAATCTGATCTAATCATCGATTCATCTCCACTTCGTCCCCTCGCGACTGGACTTGCGTCACTCGCGAGACACGCGCCGCCGCCGAGGGCTGCCTGCCCGCCGCCCTTCCTCCCCTCCTCACTCTGTCTTCTGTTCTCGCCTCCTCACATCGTCCATGGCAGGGCAGGCAGCTAGCCGCTGCATCAACTGCAAGAGTGACTGCATCTGCATTGCAATGCAAAGACTAGCAGCAGCAGCATATCGCTACGTATATATCCCTCGCCGGCTCGACCTGGCACTGCCCCTGCCATATTTAGACGACACTCTTGCATGCATAACGGGCCTGCCATTGATGGGGTCAGACGGTGGCTGCCGCTGCTTGGGCTGTGGAAGTCGCCGTGGGTGGGGGGGCGGCGCAGACGGACCAACAGCCCCTACTGACACATTTTGAAGGCCTGGGGTAAAATGGTCAAATCATGGCCAAATCAATGTATTTGAGAGGAGAAATATGATTAAAAGAAAACAAGATGTTATTTTAGCTTAGTGTCGACGTTTGGAGTCCTATTTTAGAGAAACGAACGTTAGAAATCCTATTTTAGAGAAGCCACTTGTTGGCTGAATATGGTGGCCGTAAATGGTATATAGGAATAAGAGTATAGATAGATAGATACCCGTATCTACATATTTTTTTTTAAAAAAACACATATTCATTCATGTTTACATAAAAAATTAAATATACAATGCTATCTAAATTTAATCCGATGTGAATGAATCCATCAGCATTCAGGCGCATTTACTGTGGGTAGCTCTCTGGCAGCGCTGACTCCGGCTGCAGCAGAATCCTCTGGCGCTGGCACTGACAGTCACGCGGCCCTCGCTGTTGCGTGCAGGTGGCCGACGACGACGCCTGCACTGCACGGCCATCACGCCATCACGTGACGGCAGGCCGCCAGCGCACGTGCGTTCATGTGTCAAGCATGTGCGGAAGCGGGATGGGCAGTGACGACTGTGGCGAGGACACGGACCGGTGGGACCCTAGCCGTCGCGATCAGGATCAGAATTGGACGTGCGGATCGGTCCCGTCGTCCCGATCGATCAACCGACGTGGGTACTGGTGATGGAGCCATGGACATGGAGGACCACGATCGCCGGAGCACTGGCAGCCGAGCCTGCTGCCTGTACGGCCGCGCCATAACTCCGCTGGTCCAGCGAACGACGTGTGCGCAAGTTGGGTTGGAGAGAAGAGCGGTGAAGCTACAATAAGAGCGCTTTTTTTTTGTTCCTGGCGTACCTGAGCCACGCACATGTATGGCGGCGCCACACTTGGTGGCAAGCAAATTGGTTACCACAACTGTGGCGAAAATATGATATGCAAAAGTTTTGGCGGCCAACTTTAAGCGTTAACACAAACATTAGCGTGACAACCTTGGATGTGGCTTGGCTTGTGATGGCTAGGAAATAAAAAACTTTCTAAACTGAATTGCCCGAGAACCACGATTAGTCAACTTGCACGCTCCTTGAGCCTCCCTTTCAAGTTCCGATGGCAATGGCCTCCTCCCAAGTGTATATGCTGCACCACTAGCCTCACCACCACTATGGCTTCCTCTCTCTTTTTTTTTTTTCAAGAGAGAGAAAAAGACTTCTGTGAACAATGCTAGGTGTAGGAGGACGTTGAGCCGCAAGAAGTTGTACCGTTTACCAATCACGATCAAAGTTTCACAGATTAAGAGAGATGTGAGGAACTGATGGATGGATGAGATGAAAATGAGTAATGATATGGTAGCCAGAGCCAGAAGAGCCACAAATCGTGGCTCTCTACGTTTATTTTGTCGAGAGAGAAAAACGACTCCGATGAATAATGCTATTCAATATGAGGTGGATATGCAAGAAAGCATGCCAATCACACACTCAGAGTGTGACGGACCAAGAGAGACGGGAGTGATGGGTGGATATATAGATGAGTTAAAAATGAGTGACCAAACAATTTTTTAATATTTGGTATAAAAAATATAAAATATGTATAGTTCATCTATCTAAAAACTTAATTCTATGTATAAATCTAAACAATTGACCAAATTCATACATACTTTCTTTGTTCTAAATTATAGGTCACTTTTATTTTTCGGTACATCTATTTTGCTAAAGTTTAGATATGTCTAGACGCATAGAAAAAGAATGAAAAAAATCAAAACGACTTATAGTTTGAAACGGATGAAGTATAGATTCTTTATTAAGAAAGTGGCGTTTGTCTATATTTTGTTTTGTTTTTGAAGGGAGTGAGTGTTTAGATATTACATGTTGTCTCTCAACCGGTGACACAACCAAAGTGGTTTGTAGAGCGAAGAAAGTAGGACGATTGCACTGGTTCATGGAAGTAGTCCCGTCGTGATGCAAGGTTGATCTCCCTTGATGGCGACTAGTCGGCCCAGCCCGGCCCACTTGCAGAGGTCCCGACGATGACGGGCCTCGTGGCTATCTAATCTACACTTCTACAGTAACCATTATTGCTCGCGCCATCGCGCGCGGTACCCACACTCTACACTGTAAACATGAGCTTTACGAGATTCAGTTCAAAAGGATAGTCATGAAAGCTTTGCAAGGGTGATTATTTGCCGAAATTGCTCGATGGTACGGTATGAGAATCCAGAATCCTCCACGTGGGCCTTGTTTAGATGGTCAAATTTTTGGACCCCTAAAAAGTAATGCAGCATTTTGTTTGTATTTGCCAAATATTATCCAATCAGGGCCTAATTAGGCTTAAAAGATCCATCTCATGATTTATAATTAATCTATGTAATTAGTTATTTATTTTATCAATATTTAGTGCTCTATGCATACGACATAACATTTGATATCACGAAGATTGAGTAAAATTTTTAACCTTTTTAAAGCATCTAAACAAGACGCTGATACGGTGCCCATTTCTTTTCATGCTAACACTGATAGACAAGGCGTGTTAGAGGAGACACGAATTCTAAAAAAAAAAACAGATGAGATACGGCCTCCGATCCATCGTAGTATCGTCGTAGTATCGATCCATCAATCTGATAGCAACATCGATCCGCTGCCACGAAAGGTCACGTCGGCTACATGATGTGCACGACAACGCTGCACTTTGCATTGCATCGCAAGGCACCGCTGCCACTCCACCGTCCAGGCCTTATTTAGATGCTAAAATTGAAAATAACTACTGTAGCAAATTCATTTGTATTTAGTAAAAATTATCCAAATATTGATTAATTGGGCTCAAAATGTTCGTCTCACAAAGTACAATAAAACTGTGCAAAAAGTTTTTAATTTTATCTACATTTAGTACTCAATGCATTTGCCGGCATTTTGATGTGATGGGAAATCTTCTTTTTGCATAGTGAAATTTAGGGGTAAATTATGGAATCTAAACAAGGCCCCAGTGTTCGCCGCATTTGTCTTGACCATATATATATGGGTGACACGTCCGACGTGTCATGCGCCCATTACTTGATAACCCAATACAGTGGTCCCTTTGCGCAACGCCGAATCACACCGTTGGTGCCGACTCAGACATATGGCGTTGCCCATTTGGCTCGTCAGACTTTGACAAGCGGTGTTGCCAGTTTAATTTTTCCCTTTCTTTTCAGAACATGATGGGTGCTATTGATTTTCAGAAAGAAAGATCTCAACCACAACCACAATGATTTAGACGTCACAATTTGGATCTGATGGCGGTAGTGCATGGGTTTGGTTGAGGCAATTGAAGGAGGGAAAGCGAGTCTTGAGATACTCCCTCCGTTTCAAATTATATACTATTTTGACTTTTTTATATATCTATTTTGTAATGTATCTAAACATATCACTATATATCTAGATGCATAACAAAATCGTTTATTAAAAAAAGTTAAAGTAACTTATAGTTTGGAACAGAACAAGTATGTAGGAGTGTAGAAATTTATATTTGTTTTGAGGGAGTAAAAGTTTTTGTCCAGAGACGAATGAAATTTTAGGAAACCAACTTCTATTAATAAATTCTAAGGGCCATTAGGCACAAGTACTATGGGCCGGCCAGCCATGGCACTAAGAAGCATGGCTCAGGCACGACATAGGCCGCCTTACATAGTGTTGTGCCTGGGCTGCAACTTTAACCCGTAGTGTCAGCCTAGACACAACACGATTATTGGTCAGTGACAAATTTAGCTCGTTATTTTTTACCGCTCACCAGAAAAACCAGAGCTGATAGATCCAATGCACAAGTATATAAACACGTTCTCCTCACTTCCAAACCCTAATTTCCTATACTATTTCCTCTCCTCTCCTCAGTTGGCAGCAACACGCGGCGTAGGTCGCATCCGCGGTTGGTGGCGCATCCCCGTGTCGGTGACACGACGCGTGGTGGCGCGGATGGGGGCGCATCCCCACGATGGTGGCACTGGTGGCTTGAAGTGCATCCACACCAACGGTTAAGAACGCGTCTGGGAGGTGGCGATGCATGACTGGGAGCATGTCTAGGAGACGGCGGCGTCCATGACACAACGGCATGGCTGTATAGATATCTCGCGCCGGCACTAGCACCGCAGGTTCAACGTGCCCATCGACATGGCACGACTGAGTCCCCATAGTGTTGTGCTTGGACCGAGGGTTGGGCATGATGGCACTATCAAGCACAACACGACAAACCTGTCGTGCTGCATAGTGCCATGCTTTGTCGTGCCGTACGGCCTGGTTGGCCATGTATACTAAGGGGTAGTAATTTGTTAGGTTGGTGTAGAATTAACGAATGAGATTTAATGGGATTAAATCCCAAAATTTCTCTTTGAACTCCTCCAATCCCCTTGATAGAAGATTAACCGAACAATGCTTATGTGGGAATTATGTTTTTAACGGAAGGAAAGACTACCTTTTCTATCTACGAACCAAATGAAGGATCCTTAATTCTCACCACTAATTTTCATGCTCAATCCCATGTAGTTGCACGCCAAATGCACCCTGGTATATAGTGGCGAAGCGCCAGCCCAAAAAGTCGTCAGGGTCTTCACTTGGTCTGCCATTGCCATTGGTCTGCCAAATTCTATTATTAGTGTTATACACAATAGAAAATTTCCATTGGTCTGCCAAATTCTATCAGGTCGGTGGACTCCGACAAAGGGGCCCAGCTTAGAAGCATATCGTCTGCTGTTGAGACATGTTAAGTGCTAGCAAGGAAGATCTGGTGAGATTGTCCGTTATGGTCACTCATACCGCTGATGGTACTAGGGGATTTAGTTCCCCTATTTTATAGGCAAATGTACAAAATTTTGCTCATGTGTGCCTTGACATATAAAGGATTAAGTTTGTCTTCAGTTAAGTTATAGAAAAATTAAATAAGTTTGTAGAAAACATTAGTAATATTTATGGCACTAAATTGACATTATTAACTACATTGTGAAATATAGTGTTGTAATTTAACTCTGATGCACTAGATATTCCCATACTATATTACTATCATAAATATTAATACTTGATAAATATAGTCAAACATAGAATAGTTCGATTTAACATATTTTTTGACCTTTTATATTTCAAAACATGATTTTTGACCTTTTATATTTCAAAACAGAGTGTGGAGATGGGATCTCTGCCTTGTCCGGTACCCCATGCATGTGGCCACCTCCAAATATAAAATGGAGGATTCTCTAGAAAAGATAAAGTGATCTGAGGACCTTTTCGTTTCTTAATCCGCTCTGACGGAAATGCTATGCGGTGGCATTAGAGAAGATATATTTGCATGCCTTTACGACGTCTACACGTAGAGAAGGCTAGCTATACAAGCAAATAAAAGCAGAACTAGTATAGTTTGGAGAAATTCGACTCGTGTGTGTCACAATTCCGGAAGAAGTCACTTTTTCCTTGTTTGGATAAACCTTTTTTTTTTTTTATCAAGGGAACAACACCCTTTTCCCACTAGTGGTGCATACGTTGTACCACCACTTCAATACATATTATGGCCGTGTAGCAGCATATTTCGTGTTGCTATATGTAGTATGACGCAATTAAATTTGTCTCGTGTCAAGAGATGATCGACAACACCATTGGTGAGAGAGAGACCACGCAAAAGTGACAGCTTATAAGGCGTCCGCAATGGTAATACTAATACTATCTACGTAGTTAGCTGACGTGAAGATGAGAGACAAGAAAAAAAGACTATTTTATATTACTGGGTCCACATGCTTCTCTCACATATTTTTAGACCACGTGAAATAGATAAGCTATTTGCTTGTAGCTAGCTAGTGAGAACTCTATCTCTGACTTTTTACTTAACACGTCACATCTAGATAGTCAAATATCAGTCCGTAACTATCATCTCATCATATATGACCTGCCGCACGGTTAAAATGCACGAGTCCTAATAATCGCTCAGGTCCTGGATTTAACTTCTTATGAGAACAAGTTTTCTAGGATTTGACGACATCTTGATTTTTCACGCCTGTGATGAGTTCGTCGATCTTGAGAATTTGTTGATCTAGTTTTCGAAAATACTCACGGATGTAGAGGGGAGTGAGTGTGCGCACATTGTGAACCTTTGTACTATACTATAGAAAACATACATTTTCATGTGTTATAACTAAAGAAAAAACTATTAAACATTAATGAAAGGCCATGAGGTCAGAAATAAAACATATCTACTTATATTAGTAAAACTTAAAACACATAGTTTATTTTAGATGACTACGGCATTTATAATAAAAGTTAATTTGGTGAATAAAAACACCCTAGTATAAGTATATATCGAATTAAAACATAACCTTGATAGATTATCTCCCATTGTATACAAATATTTACTCGTAAATATATCATAACTTTAATTTCCATACTATCCAATAATTTTTGCACTATCTCCAAACAGTCTCGTGGCCTAAAGTGTCCAAAGTTTGATCCTGAACTTTAGCCAACAATATTTTAGACTAAGCTAGGAATCAAACATGTCCTTAGGGATTAAGGAAGTACCAGTGCAACAACGATTAATTCCAAGCAACTTCAGTGTTACGAATGCGGCTAGCATCTCACCGGATGTTTTAAAATATGTTTTTTTTCTGATCATTGGGGCGTATCATTGTCTGATTGATGCTTTTCATGATTGAATGGTCCTTTGTGAACTCTTTCGCAATCCTTCCCCCACATACCATCATATACAAATGATAGCGTGCAGTTGCACATATATAATAATCTCTTAAATCATACACCACTCCTCAAAAAAAATTCATACACTAGAGAAAGCATCAGAAGCTTTTCCAGAGCCAAAGAATAAAAAATAAGGAAAGCAAAACACTAGCACCTTGACAGAAGTTATATATCATATATTGTGTACTCCTAAACATGGAAAGAATCAATCCAAATGGCTTTGCTTCATTTGTCCCTGTGGCTCTCTAGTCTCTACACGGTTTTCAAAAGGATAACAGAGAAGAACGTGCAAACGATGGCCTTTGCACTTGCAAAGCATAGCATAGGCTCCTTTTTGTGCCTTTGCCTATTTCCTGTCCTTATTCCGGTATTAGGTAGAGATGCAAAATGTTCTACTCGGTTTCTTGAATCCCTTTTCTGTTTAATCTTGATCTGCTGAATATTTTCTTCTCACCTTTATATCTTTATACCTCTATTCGACAATTGGCCGGTTTCTGATATGGAGTATTTTATATATAATAATGAAGGCAATACTAGAAGGTGAATCTCACCTAAAAAGGCAATCAGTTGTTTAAAATAATAGGAGGCGAACCGAAGTAGTTGAGGGAAATTTGATCAACATGAAGCAAACTTGAGACAGTTGTTCGTTAGTCGTTATGTGCGCAATATATTAGGTCGTCATGTTGCATCGTCGAAACAAAAAGGTCGTCATGTCACATAATGAAGTCGTTATTTTTTAAGGAAAAAAGTTACTTCATGGAGGCGAAGAGAAAAGAACATAGATCAATACAATGAAAATAAAACTTACACAAAAAGTGGGTGACATTAAGAACCTGTGTGACAGGACTTCTGGAGTGGCTTCTGCTTTGTATTTTACTGAAGCGCGTACGTTAAAATGGCTGTTGACGGTCCTTATCGCACATTTTAGACCGCCAATAAGAATATAAAAACTACTCAAACTTATTAAATAGGGCTTTGCACTACATATTCCACGAGTTTCGGTGATTGTCGCTTGCAGTAAGGTAACTCCGAAAATGCACATAAATAGGCCAAGAAACATAAGAAAACCATCAATAAGAAGGTGGCCCATTTACCCGACAATCTTGGGTCTCACACATGGGCCAAAAAGCCAAACATGAACCCAAGAGGTGGAAGACCAAAACCCGGTCCAACTTTATCTCGGGCTGGATGAGTGAGCCTAAGTAAACAGGTCATATCTCACTCATCAGGACTCCGATTGAGGTGATCCACCCGGCGTTGGAAAGCTCTCGACGAGGCCCATCCACTCACCAAGTTTGAGCCAATTCGGCCCAGAACTTGGCGCGGCCGCGCCAGGGGGGCGCGCGCGCCAGCCAGGCTGCCAGCCGGGCCCCACCTTGGCAGGTCGGTGCATTTACTCGTAGGGAGGCCGGTTCTTGGGTGCGTCCAGGTGCATTGTGCCTCAAACCGACGTTGGAAGGTCGGTTTCCACCTTCATGTGGGGATAACACATTTGCAAGTAGCCCCCTCCTCTCTAACTATAAAAGGTGGCTCCCTCCTCTCATTCCATCAACACTACGAGGGAGAAAAGAGCCACCACAAGATGTTAGAGTTAGAGCACCACTCCAAAGGGCTATGCCCTATTAGCTAGCTAGAGAGAAGAAAGCGAGATGTGAGGCGTGAGAGCGGGGAGTCGTCGGGCATGTCGGTGCCTCCCCAACCTTGTACCTCTACGGATATTCTACTCGACTCCTGTCGGCGTTTCGTACCCCGGGGGGTATAACACCAACGAGTAAATTTCTATGCGTGCTCCCTAATCCGGATGGTGATGCAAGATGGACACAAGCGTTATCCTGGTTCAGGCAGAGAATGCCCTACGTCCAGCAGTGGGGAGAGATTTGTATTATCTTGCACCGGGGTGCTTGTATAGGGGCGAGTACAAGGTAGTCCTGAGACTTAGTGAGTGAGTGTGAGTGAATGCGTAAAAACGTGTACGCGTAAAAGCCTCTGGTGAACTAGGCCCTGGCATCCCCTTTTATAGGCCAAGAGGAGGCTCAGGAGTACAGAGTAGATAGGGCTGTCGTGGGCGTGACGTCGAAGTTCGTGCGCCATGTCAAGTCATCGGGACTGTAGACGCTCCCTGTGGTCCGGCTCGAGCCTGTAGCGGTATGGTCATTGATGGCCCGCTCGTCCTTCTCGGTCGTGGGGCGACGTAGTCGCGGTGCGGTGCCGGCGTAGCCGAGCACGTGCGCCGGAACCCCGCGGTATGGTCGTCGAGGTGGGAAAGACGGGGCACCGCTTGCTCCGCACGCCAATCGCGTCCGCCATCACTTCCTCGAGCGCCTTGGGGCCGGCTCGAGGGGTCGTCGACCCGAGCGATGGGACGGCACGACGTGTTTGACGGTGCGGGGGCTTGACTACGGCGCCTAAAGGGGGACGTCGCACGTGGCACAGTGCGTAGTGTGGCTCCACAGTGGCACCTGCCATCCTTGAATCCAGGGGATGGGCGGCGTAATGGCGGAGGCGACCGGCGCACGTCCTACCATTGCAGGCCCTGTAGCCATGGGGTTAGGCGGTGTCAGAGTACTTTGGCGCTGTTCGAACCCTGTAGCTATGTGGGTGCTCTGTTCAGGCAATGATTGAGGGCAGACTCGAGCGGGTGCTCGCTCGAGCGGTCGCTGGCTCGAGCGGTTTATGCTACCGTCTCGAGCGGTCGCTCGCTCGAGCGGTTTCCGTACTTCTTTCTCGAGCGGGTGAGCGGCCACTGCTCGAGCCAGAAGGTTTCTGAGGCTTTGCGGGCCTGGTAGTGGGCCGGCCCAGTGTGAGAAGGATTGGGGTTTCTCTGGTTAATTAGTCTTTTGGGATTCTTAGAGAGGGATGAGGCTGATTTGCTCATCTCTAATTCACCCCATTTAGGACCCCCTAATCTAGGTTTCCGACAGTAGCCCCCGAGCCCTTGCTTGATTGTGAAAAAACTTCAAGCAAGGGATCATGAAGTGGAGTTGAAGTACCTAGACTTAGGGTCATGTTGTTTCGAGGAGTCATTTCGTCCTTTCTCCGTGGGGCGCGCGAGCGTCCCCGCGGGGGAGCCCGAGGCCCCGGAGGAATGAGGCATTCCTGCGGGGGCTTTGAGATGAACGGGTTTAAGTAAGAGTATTATTAAGCGGAGTTGTAGCAGCTCGAGGTAGGAGATTTCGATAACCGTTCGAGCCCCGAGTATTTCCCGCTCCTCTCGCGTCGAGGAGGTTGTTTGTGTGACTCGAGCCCCCGAGCCTCGAATGGGGGCCGGAGTCGTGATCCGTTCCTCGTGGATCTCTTGGATCGATCCAAGTGGTGAGAGGTCCGACACTACTCGCGACCGAGCGAGCGCCATACCTCCCTGTGAGCTGATGGCGGGTAGTCCAAGTGAGAGCTTGTCTCCTTTCGAGGGGAGACGGCTTCGTGGCCCGGGGGCGCTCTCATTAAAGCTGGGTGCTTAGTTTCCAGAGGACCGGCCCCGTTCGAGGGGGCCGGCGGCTCGAGTGCCTCCCGTCGGCGGGATCTCTTGGATACCTAGTGCCCCGCCTTGGACACGCCATCTGGGTTCGAGGGTTCGTTCTCGAGCGGAACCTTTCGAGGGTTCCTTCCCATAGGCGCCCCTGACTCGGGTGCTCGAGGGCGGCTATTCGAACCCGTCCGTGGGTCAGCCTCCGCTCCCTCGAGACTTACTTGTGGGACCGGGGTCCCTGGGTTTCTTACCGTGTAAGGGACCGTCCGTCGAGACGTCCCGTCATTACACATCCGTCCGTTGCAAGCGGCGCGCCTTTTTAGGCGGAAACCGGCGCATCGTGGTGATCGTGGCTTGGCGACGGTTCCGCTCCGTCTCGCGACGCGTGCGCCCTGTAAATGGAGGTAGGTGGTGGTTTGTCAGGGCAATAAATGCGGTTACCGTTTTTTCGTCGAGTCCGCCGGGGCGCGCGGCCGTTGGATGGCGTAATCTAGGCCGTCGGATGCGATTCACGCGGATCGGCTTGGGCTCTATAAATATGGAGGAGTAGGCCCCGGTTCTTCTTCCCCGCATTCTCGCCCTTCTCGCTGCTCTCGCCGCCGGTTGCGCCCTTTCTCAGATTCAATCCGCTGCCCTCATTCGCAACCGCCGCCGCGCGCCGCCCGCCGTGACCGCCGGCGCCACTCTAGCCCGTGATCGCGCTGTTTTCGCGCCACCGTTCCCCGCGCCACCGTTCCTCGTGCTCCGCCGCCGCCGTTGCTCCACCGTCCCGCTCCCGTCACCGACATGAGGAGGTCGGTCGGGGAAGACGGGCCAGAGCTCCGGCCAGGGTGCCGGTGGCAAAGGCAAGGGAAAAAGCAAGAGTGCCGCCAAGCCTCCCACGCCGATGGTGATGGCGGAGGCGCTTCCGTGGCCTCGGTCCACGGTGACCGAGGCGATCTTTGCTCAACTTGGTGAATGATGGATTGCTTCCGCCCAATCCGGCGGAGGGGTTACCGGAGTGGAGGGTGCCGGACGACGACCACTTCGAGCCCAATCCCCCGCCGGGCTATATCCTGAGCTTTATCAGGTTCCACCGGCGGGGACTTGGTGCGCGGCCGAGCCGCTTCATGCGGGCGCTCCCCCACCATTTCGGGGTTGAGCTCCAGCATTTCAACCCCAACTCCATCTCGCTCGCGGCTACTTACGCCGCCGTGTGTGAGGGGTACCTGGGTATGGCGCCGCAGTGGGACCTGTTCACCCACATTTTTGAGGCGACGCTCTTCACCAAGGCGGTGAAGGACAAGGAGGCCGCCGACGACGACGGTGATGACGATGACGAGGAGGAGGAGGAAGAGGAGAACGAGGAGGAAGAGGAGAAGGCGGTGAAACCAAAGGTCCGCCGCTACGTTCGAGCGGGTTCCCGCTCGATCGGCCGAAGAGGAAAGAGTGCGGCTATCCGGCGCGTGGTCGTCGAACAACGCCGGCTGGGATCGAGAATGGTTCTATCTCCGCAACGAGGAGGGCCTCTTCCCGGAATACACCGGCGCCGTGCTAACCGCGCCCGGTTTCAACTGGACGCACGGCCAGCCGGCGGCACGCCAGCCCCGTATGGACTCTCTGCTCAACGCCATCACGAGCCTCCGCAACCGGAGGTCCGGCAACCTCTTCTTCAACATTGCGCGTACTTCTGACGAGCGGCCTCCACCTCCCGCTAGCCGAGCGCCCGCTACGGCTCGACCAGATGACGGAGGACGCCGATCCGGCGGCGCTCGCGGCCAGCAGGATGTCGGACGCGCCCCTCCCGGTTGCCACAATCGTGGCTCGGGTGCGCGACGCGATTGACGGCGGGAGGAACTTCGGCGAGAACCAAGTCGGCCTCTTCCGCATGCGTCCGGCCATCAACCTGCTGGGTTTTGTAAGTTTTTTTGAGCTCTTCTCTCATCGTTTCTTTTACTCGAGCGATCCTTATTGAGGCCTGTCCTCTCCTTTTTTTTTTCCAGAATATCAACGACCACGCGGAGTCGAGGCCCCCGGTGAAGGAGGACGCGCCCGTCCGCGAGGTAAGACGCCTGAGGGGCGAACGAGAACACGCTGCCGTGGTCTCGAGGAGGGAGGAGAAGGCGCAGAAAGCCCGTGCACTAGAGGAGAAGGAGAAGCGTAAGGCTAGGCGCCGCCGGGAGCGTGAAATAAGTCTGGCGGCGGACCCGACCGACTGGAGCCCTAGTCTCGAGTCGACCGATGAGGATGAGGGTGATGACGACGAGGAGGACGACGAGGCGACCGACAGCGATGGCGCCACCGACACCCGAGCCCTGACGCCTCCTCGCTCTCGCGTGCAGGAGCTAGCTTTGGCGCCAGGCCTTCTGCGCGGCGATTCGTCGCTGGTTCAGCAGCCGCGGGGAGGAGTTGTCGAGCTGCGGCGCTCGAGCGCCGTCGCCGCCCCGAGGCGAAGCGGCGGGGCGTCTCAACGCTCCGGCCACCGCGCTCGCTCGCCGTCGCCGGCTCAGCGCGGGCGGCGAGAGGAGTCGCCCCGCCACTCTAGCCATGGCGGGCGGGCGCCATCTCCGACGCGGCGGGAGTCTTCCTCCCTCCATCATTCTTCTTCGACGGGCGCGCACACCCGGCAGCACGAGGCTGCAAATGTGCGCACTTCAACTCTTGCGCAGCCCGACGAGCAACGCCGGGCCCCTTCCAGCGACCGCCGGGCCGAGCGGACCTCGACCCGCAGGACCCCGGATCGCGTAAGGGACACCGTGCCCGTCCCGGCCACGGAGTCGGCCAGAACAGGGGCGGCCGCCAGGGTCTCGAAGCCCCCGAGCGGCGTAAGCGGCGGGCTTGAGGTCCCCAAGTCCTCGAGTGACTCGAGGGGGGCGACTGAGGCTCGACAGCCCCCGAGCGTTTTGAGCAGGCCGGGTGGCTCGGGCAGCGCCACTTCGACCGCGGGGTAAGTCTTCTGGTCGACCTATCCCTCATTGTACCATTTTGTTCGTGTGTGAGTATTTTGTCACAATGAATTTTTGTTTTTCTCTTTCTTCCAGGACTAAACGTCCCCTGCAGACGTTACCGTCCCTCCCCCCATGCTGCCTACTAAGAGGCTGAGGACCACAGGAGGGTCGAGCGGCACCCCGTCGATGTCAGGTGGAGTGACCCTTCCTCCTTCTACTCCAATTTGGTTAGAGCGGGCCAAGGATGCGCTTAGGCGTGGCGGGGGCGATGGCGGCTGCGTCCGTGCAGTGCGGGGCCGTGACCAAGGCCACGGGGATGAGGACGCCACCACCACCACGGCCTCGATCGCCCCTCCCGCTCGAGACCCCGACGTCGTCGGGCGCGCCGGGTGACGCGGCGGTGGGCGACCAAGGGCGATAGCGCCGAGCCGGCGGTCTCTATTCCGGCGACGGGCCGGATCGGAGCGGCGGCCCATCACGCTCGAAGACGAGAGTCCGAGCTCGGGCGCCAAGTCCTCCTGGCCAATCGGCCTGCGCCAGCTCGAGGAGGAGCGCGGGGAGAAGGAGGAGGAGGAGACGCCGGCAGCCGCCGATCGGCCGGCGGGGGATGTGGAGATGCAGGAGGTGGGAACGGCGCCTGAGCCTCAGCCGAGCCGGGCCCCATCCCCTCCTCGGGATATGGAGGTCGACGCCTCTGCTGGGCAAAGGGTCGAGGATGGGGAGGCCAATGCTGCCGCACGAGAGGCGGCGCTCGAGGAGCACCCCGCCGTCACGCAAGAGGAGGAGAAGGCGGAGGAGCCGGTAGAGCAGCAGGCGGAGCCGGCGGTGCAGCCTACCGCCGCAGGCGGCGAAGAGCATCAGCCGCAAGCGGAACATCAGGCGGCGCTGGTGGAACAGCAGGCGGAGCCAGTGGTGCAGCAGCCCTCCGTCACGGGTGGCGACGAGCGCCAGGACGTCGAGCGAGAGCTCCATCTGGTGCCGTACCAGGAGCCGCCGCAGCCTCTGCAGCCGTTAGGGGACCTGGTGCCCCACCTTGTGCTCGACTCGGAGACGGGCGAGGTGAGATTCGAGGTCATGACCGACGCCGACCAGTGGGAGGAGGCCCAAAGGAAGCTGACGGCGGCTGCCATCGTCGATAGCCATATGCGGTCGGTCGGCCTTGGTCCCACCGAGCCCACTGACGTCTCTATCGAGGAGCGGAGGCGGATCGAGGCGCGGGCGCTTGCCCAAGAGGCGTCCTCCTCCTGGAGTCAGCCGCAACGCCCACCTACCCTGGCTGAGCGGGTGGTGACGGCGGATGTCGACCTGGAGGCGGTGAGGAGACTCCACTCCTCCGTCGACAAGGAGATGCGGGAGGAGTTCCCTCTTTGGGAGAGGCCGCCGCTGGTGCTCTCCGACCCTCTTGACCACGAGGCTCCCCCGATCGTGATGAACGATCAGAAGGAGCTTGAGGCGCACGTGGAGGCCGAGGAGCGCCGGCAATGGCTCGAAAGTGCTTTGAAGGCTGCCTTGTCGCTCGTCTCAGAGGACATGCCCCGGCTTCTTTCTGTGAGTGTCCTCGACTTCGGTTGTTTGCCTTTTTGGTCTATCACGTTTTATGTTCTAACATTTCCCCTTCGAGGTTCAGACGACGCAGAGTCGCTCCTACGCCAAATCCGTGCATATCCGTGCCACGCAAGAGAGCGAGCACGAGATCCGGCGGTATGTGCGGATGGGGCAAGATGCTGAGGGCGAGCGGCACCGCTTTGCTCGGCTCCTCCGAGATGCCAATGCCGCCCTGGACGCCGCCAAGGAGGACGCCAAGAAGGCTCATGATGAGCTTGCTCGAGTGGCGCAGGGGGCCGAGGTGGCACAGCGGGAGGCGGACGAGAAGCTTGCCCGAGCCGCGCAGGAGGTGGAGGCCGCTCGTCAGAAGTACGCGCAGCTGCACGAAGTTTTCGAGCAGCTCAAGAAGGACGCGGCTACGGCGCTGCAGAGCTACAGGGCCAAATGCCGGGACATGGAGCAGCTTCAAAAGGACAAAGCCGGCGTCGAGGCCTATGTGAAGGAGCTCCAGGCAACGGTCACCCGGGAGGCTGCCGAGAAGGCGGCCCTTGCCAGCGCGCTTGAAGCGGAGAAAGAGTGGGCGAGCGGTCTCCAGACGGAGGCGGCCAACCTCCGTCAAGAGATGACGGAGAAGGACCTCGCCATCCAGGGCGCCGGCAAGGCTTATGAGGAGCTGCGCGTGGAGAAACGCGACATCGAGCGCGCCCTCCGGAGAAAGGAGACTGAGCTTGCGCGGGCGCTCGAACGCGAGCAAGGGCTCTCGACCCGCTGCACCGGTAAGTGCTCGAGTCCTTTAGTTCTTTTTTCGTGCGTGATTCATATGTGTTGCTCGAGTACCTGATTGAGTACTTGATTCTTGTTGTCCTTTTTCAGGTTTGGAGGCGGACTTGGTGGACGCGCGTGAGTACGCAAAGTCAACCCATGCGCTGGCTGACCGCGTGCTTTCAGCCAAGGCCCATATCACCGGCGCCATCGACACCCTTAGCGCCAACTGGGGCTTCCCGCCGGTGGTGGACGTCGAGGGGCCGGATGCTGGCCAGAGCTACGCTAGCCGGGTCCGTGAGTTCGGCGCCTCTCTGCGGGGTCGTATTCGGGAAGCCCTTGTCTTTCGCGCGCCGGACTATGGCCATCTTCTACTCGGGGTTTAGCATCTCGAGGGAGGACGCCCGGGCCGGGATGGAGGCCGTTGCGAGCGGCTTCACCTACGCCGAGGGCGAACAAGAAGGAGGGGTCAACCCCCGGATCGAGCAGCTCAAGGCCGAGGCTGAGGAGCCGGGCGCACGTCTTGGAGGCGATCTGCTGCGAGAAGTCCTCCCGCCTGATGTAGAGTAGTTTTTATCCGGCCTGCGAGCCAAAATCTGGGCGACAAGGCCGTTGTAAGAATCAAAATATTCTGGTCGTGGAATGGCCTAAGCGGCCTAAAATCTTGATGCTTGTAATTTAAACCGTTATGCTCTAGTTTTTTCTTTGCGCTTGATGTCATTTTCCACTTCCTGCCTTTACTTTGTTTTAGCTAAGTGTTGGCGCTGTGCTCGAATCATTTCGAGAGGGGATGAGTTAGGGTGCCGTAGCTCGGAAGCGTGGGAAGCCTTGTGCTCGATCGCCCTGGCTCGACGAGCTCGAGGTGACGCAAATACTTAGCTTACGAAAAATTTCGAGGCGAGGAGGGGAAAGATTACGTCGAGCACTGTTTTCGAAAAAAACTAGGTGCGTTTTTTCGAGGACTTCAGGCCCCCCCGGTCTAGCCCCGAGGGGGCTTGACTTTGTGGAAACAAAGTCAAGCCCACCTTGTGTATGAACAACAAGTAAGAAACCGACTTATTTATTCATACTAGCGGTACATTTAGACGAAATATGTACAAAACATCGAGGTCTAGGGGAAAAAGCGACGTAGCGTTCGATGTTCCACGCGTTGGTGAGGGTCGAGCCTTTCTCGTCGGCTAACTTGTACGTTCCCGGTTTCAAGCACCTTGACCACGATGAACGGGCCTTCCCAAGGAGGAGTGAGCTTGTGGCGCCCTTGTTATCTTGGCGTCGACGGAGCACGAGATCGCCGACCTTGAAATCCCTCTTGCGCACATTCTTCTCGTGATATTGCCGTAGCTTCGTTGGTAGTGCGCGAGTGTAGGAGCGCCGTGTCTCGAGCCTCTTCGCTTGGTCGACGGCGTTTGCCGGCCTTTCCGATTAGTCTCGCTCGTTGTAGGCCTTGAGTCGGGGACCCGTACTCGAGGTCGGTGGGGAGGACGGCCTCGAGACCCATAGACCAAGAAGAACGGGGTGAACCCAGTGGCTCGACTCTTGGTCGTCCGCAGACTCCACAGGACAGATGGGAGCTCGGCTACCCACTTGTTGCCGTGTTTGTTCAAGCGTTTGAAAATCCTTGGCTTTAGACCTTGCAAGATCATGCCATTTGCGCGTTCGACTTGGCCATTAGTTCGAGGGTAGGCGGCCGACCCCGTTCACACGGATGTGGTACCGATCGCGAAGTCCAAGAACTTTTTGCCCGTGAACTCGGGTGCCATTGTCGTAATGATGACGTTGGGGACTCCAAAGCGGTGGACGATGTCGGTGAAAAACTCGACCGCTCGCTCCGAGCGGATGTTAGTGATGGGCTTGGCCTCGATCCACTTGGTGAACTTATCGATGGCCACGAGCAAGTGGGTGTAGCCTCCCATCGTCTTTTTGAGGGGTCCGACGGATCGAGCCCCCGGACCGCAAATGGCCACGTGAGGGGGATCATCTGGAGTGCGTGTGCTGGAAGATACGTTTGCTTGGCGTAGAATTGGCATCCTTCACACGCTCGGACAAGCCTGATGGCGTCAGCAGTTGCAGTGGGCCAGTAGAAGCCTCGACGGAATGCGTTCCCGACAAGGGTTCTTGGCGCAGCGTGGTGGCCACAAGCCCCCGAGTGCATGTCTCTGAGCAGTTTCCTGCCTTCTTCGATCGAGATACACCGTTGAAGTATACCGGTCGGGCTGCGGCGGTAGAGTTCCCTGTCATCCCCATAAAGGATGTAAGTTTTGGCTCGACGAGCTAGTCGCCTCGCCTCCGTTCGATCTTCTGGCAACTCCCCTCGAATGAGATACTCGAGGAATGGTGCACGCCAGTCAATTGGTGGGCTCGTAACCTGGTCAATCTCCATGACTGTGGTCCCCGTCGAGGGGGGCTCGGTCGTAGGAGCAGGCTCAACGGCTGGTCTTGCCCCAGCCCCCGAGTCCCACTTCACGGATGGCTCGTGAAGATCTTTCGAGAAGACGTCTGGGGGTAGCGGCGCTCGAGATGAAGCGATTTTGGCCAGCTCGTCCGCAGCCTCGTTGAAGCGTCTTGGGATGTGGTTGAGCTCGAGACCATGGAAGCTGGCTTCCAACTTGCGCACCTCATTGCAGTATGCTTCCATCTTTTCGTCATGGCAGCTCGAGGCTTTCATCACTTGATCGATAACGAGCTGCGAGTCGCCCCGAGCATCGAGGCGTCGGACCCCAAGCTCGATGGCAATGCGCAACCCGGTAACGAGCGCCTCATACCCGCGCCCGCTCCTGTCTTCATAAGTGACCCGTCGAAATACATGGTCCACAGCTCGGCCTGGATCTGGACTGGGGGGAGTTGGACGTCGGTCCACTCAGTGACGAAATCAGCTAGTACTTGAGACTTGATAGCTTTTCGTGGGGCGTAAGTGATGGTCTCGCCCATGAGCTCGACCGACCACTTGGCGATTCGACCCACTACTTCCCGGTTTTGGATAATTTCACCAAGTGGGAATGACGACACTACCGTCACCGGGTGGCTTAGGAAATAGTGCTGGAGTTTTCGACGAGTGAGGACGATTGCGTAGAGCAGCTTTTGGATATGGGGGTATCGAATTTTGGCATCTGAGAGTACCTCACTGACGAAATACACCGGCCGCTGGACGGGGAGCGCGTGCCCCTCTTCCTGCCTCTCGACCACTATGACTGTGCTGACCACCTGAGTGGTTGCGGCAACATAGAGGAGGAGGGATTCGGCGGGTATGCCGTCTCGAGCCGGTCGAGGCGGCACGAGCACAGGAGGAGATGTGAGCATGCTTTTCAGCTTTGAGAGGGCCTCCTCTCGCCGGTGTCCATGCAAAGTGCTCGGATTTTCGAAGAGCCGGTACAGAGGCAAGGATTTTCTCCCTGGGCGCGCAATGAACCGACCGAGTGCGGCTAAGCATCCAAGTGATCTTTTGCACCCCTTTCGGGTCTCGAATTGGCCCCATTCTCATGATGGCCGCGACCTTCTCGGGATTGGCCTCGATGCCGCGCCGGGAGACGATATACCCTAACAACATGCCTCGAGGCACGCCAAAGACACACTTCTCGGGATTCAACTTGTTGTTTTTAGCCCGGAGGCATTCAAACATCAACTTGAGGTCCGCGACAAGGTTTTCTACTTTTTGAGTCTTGACAACGATGTCATCGACGTAGGCCTCGACGGTCTCTCCTATGTGTTTCTCGAAGACATGGAGCATGCAGTGCTGATATGTTGCCCCGGCGTTTCGAAGGCCGAAAGGCATTGTGACATAACAATACATGCCCATGGGGGTGATGAATGAAGTCGCGAGCTGGTCGGACTCCTTCATTTTGATTTGGTGGTAGCCAGAGTAGGCGTCGAGAAAGGAAAGTACTTCGCAACCCGCAGTGGAATCAACAATTTGATCTATTCGAGGCAAAGGAAATGGAACTTTGGGACATGCCTTATTTAAACTAGTGTAATCTACACACATCCTCATTTTTCCATTCTTTTTCTCTACCAACACAGGATTAGCTAACCACTCGGGATGATGTACCTCCTTGATGAATCCGGCCTTCTCGAGCTTCTCGACCTCCTCGCGGATGATCCTGCGTTTCTCCTCGTCGAAGCGGCGCAGGCGTTGCTTGACAGGTCTTGAACCGGGACGGATCTCCAAGGCGTGCTCGGCGACATCCCTCGGTATGCCAGGCATGTCCGAGGGACTCCACGCAAACATGTCAGCGTTGGCGCGGAGAAAGTCGACGAGCACTGCTTCCTATTTGCTGTCGAGGGAGGCACTGATGACCAGCGTCTTCTCCCCCGAGGAGCTTGGATCGAGCGAGATCTTCTTGGTGTCTTCTGCGGGCTCGAAATTGCCGGCCTGTCGCTTGGGCGTTGGAGCAGAGGGCTCAGCTGCCATGTGATCGAGCATCATGGCTAAGTCTTCAGACGCTCCCATCACGTTCGTCAGTGATTCCCCGTACTCGACGCACTCCACATCGCAGTGGTAGGCGTGCTCGTACGTGGAGTCGACGGTGATGATTCCCTTTGGTCCCGGCATTTTGAGCTTGAGGTAGGCATAGTTGGGGATCGCCATGAACCGGGTGTAGCACGGCCTACCCAGGATGGCGTGGTAGGTCCCCTCGAAGCTGGGCACGTCGAAAGTTATGACCTCTCGACGGAAGTTCGAGCGTGTCCCAAAGACGACGGGGAGGTCGATGCGGCCGATCGTGAGTGCATTCTTGCCAGGGACCACTCCGTGGAAGCCCCCGGCGCTCGGCTGGAGGTGAGCTCTCGTGAGGCCGAGCCGCGTGAGGGTCTTCATGTAGATGATATTGAGGCTGCTGCCTCCATCCATGAGAACTTTAGTGAAGCGGGCGTTGAGGATAATCGGGTCGACGACGAGAGGGTATGCGCCGGGATTGGTGACGTGCTCTGGGTGATCATCACAATCGAACGTGATGGGAGCATCCGACCAGTCGAGGAACTGAGGCGTGGCGGGTTTCAGGGCGAAAACCTCCCTGCGCTCGGCCTTCCTCTCTCGACGTGTCATCTGGGTGGTTGGGCCGCCGTAGATCATGAAGCACTCGGTGATGGGCGGGTACCCATCATCGTCATTGTCGTTGGCTCGGTCCTCGCCACCCTTATCCTTCTTGCCATCGTCCTTGTCAAGGCCAAATTTCTTGAAGTAACCTCGAAGCATACGGCAGTCCTCGAGGTTATGCTTGACCGGTTCCTTGTGGTACGGGCAGGGCTGCTTCAGCATCTTGTCAAAGACGCCCCCATCCGGTGGGGGTCTAGGCTTCTTGCGTTCGGCTGCGGCCACCTCGTCTTCCACGACCGCACGCTTGCCTTGCTGGTTGCCTTTCTTCTTCTTCTTCCCGTTCTTCTTCGGGCCTTGCTCGAGCCCTCACCGCCTCCGGGGACGGCGCGGGCTTGTTCCTGTGCCCACCAAAGAAGGTCCCCACGGCCTCGTCGCCGGCAGCGTAGTCGGCGACGACGTCCATGAGCTCGTTCACCGTCTTTGGGCGGTGCGCCCGAGCTCCCGCACGAGCTCTTTGCAAGTGGTGCCCGAAACGAACGCCGGGATGACGTCGTGATCCGGAATGTGTGGCGGCTCGGTGCGCGGCTTTGAGAAACGTCGAGCAAAGTCCGGAGAGATTCCGTGGTATTTTGCTTGCGTTATGGAGATCCCACGAGTTGCCGGGTCGGATGTAGGTGCCCTTGAAGTTCCCCTCGAAAATCTGGACCGGTCGGCCCAATCGTAGATCCGATTGGGGGAAGCTCCTCGAGCCACCGTCGAGCGGTGTCGAGAGGAATAGAGGAAGCCGGCGTATGATTGCCCTATCCTCTCGAGCCCCTCCCGACCGGGCAGCCGCCCGGAAATCAGCTAGCCAGAGCTCTGGCTTGGTTTCTCCGTTGTACTTGACCACGCTCGTGGGGGGTCGAAACGGGTTTGGCAACGGCGTGTTGCGAATAGCTCGACTGAAGACTCGAGGGCCTGGCGGTTCGGGAGCCTGCCGGTCCTCGTCGCTGTCGTAACGCCCCCCTCGATGGGCCTTGTAGCCGCGGTCCTCGGCACCCGCAGCCTTGCGTCGTCGGTTGTCGTTGATGTCATGACGCGCATCTTGAGGCGCGCGGTTGTCGAGGATGCGTTCTCGAGCAGGTGCTCTACCACCTCGAGGGGGTGCCTCTTGGTGGACGGAACCCTCCCGCTCGTGCCGTGGTTGTTCTGGGGCTGCCTCACGCTGTCTCGAGGCCGAGCTTTCGGCCTGCTGGACGGCCGCGACTTGGAGGAGCCCTTGGATCTCATCTCGTATCCGCAATGCATGCGGATTCGAGGGCGCCGGCATGTCCCGCAGCAGCATAGCTGCCGCAAGTACATTCTGGCTTGCTCGAGGGAAGTGGGCTGGCTCGGGTGGCGCCTCTGGCCGCCCGTCGTTGACGATGCGGTTGAAGACGTCTCGTGCCTTTCCTCGAGCGCCAAGAGCTCGAGGAGGGGGCGGATGGTTCTGCTCAAGCGCGCGCTTGAGTAGCTCCAGATTCGCGCGTTCCTCATTCATCTTGGCCTTGATTTCTCTGAGCTGGGCCCATTGTGCTGCTCGAGCATCGTCTTCAGGTCGCTGGTTATCTTGGGCTTGCGGTGGCGGCCCACGCGGCTCGATCACCTGCAGAGCTCCAGCTGCCGATGTCCCAACCGCCGGCGTTACGTCCGCTCGGTTGGCGTGGGGACGGCCACGGCGGCGGCATCTCTGGTCTCCTCATCCGACGGGATGTCGTTGTTGAGATGAAAACACTCGCGAGCCGGGTCATAGCACCCTGAGTCCGAGTCATCGGAGTCTGGGCTAGCGCTGGACGGCGTCCAGGGCCTCCCCGTGCTCTCCTCCTCGATCCAGCGACGCATATTCCCGATCGTGCCGCGGCGTTGTGAGCCCGGTGCCCTGTCAAATCCGCGGTCCACCGTCGTAGGCCACACGATCTCCAAGTTCATACTGGCACGCAGGAGGGGGCCGGGGCTCTCCTCCCGCGGTCCCATGACTGGCCGGATCGCGTTGGCATATGTAGTGGCGGCGTTGGTGAGCCCAAACGGGAGCCTGCGCCGAGCTCGGTATAGCCCGTGTGGCAACAGGTTGGGCGACGTCGGCCGTGCGCGCGCTCGGGGCGCCACGCCGGGCTCTCTCGGCGAGCGCATGGCGAACGTGAAGCCAGGGTCCACGTCAAGGACTCCCTGTCCATGTGCCACCCCCCGCCGCACACTTGGCACCCCGGCTGGGTGCATCGTGGCGTCTGGCCGGGAGGGCACACGAGCAGGGTGCTCAAGGCCCTGTGCCTGCTGGTGGTGATGCCGATGCTGGTGGCGTCGGCGACGTGGTGGCGAGTCGTGGTGGCGCGGTCGGCGCACGGCCCCACCAGCGCGTGGGGGTGACGAGCGTCCCCCTCCTGGTTCCCCGATCGAGAGTAGAGCCATGTCGTGGCCTGGGCCGAGCGACACGAACTCTAGACTCCCAAACCAGATCACCGTGGCGAACGGAAATGAGGAAGCGGGTGATGCCATCCGGAAAATGGTGGGAATCGAGCGAAAAACACGCAGTACCCCTACCTGGCGCGCCAACTGTCGGCGTTTCGTACCCCGGGGGGTATAACACCAACGAGTAAATTTCTATGCGTGCTCCCTAATCCGGATGGTGATGCAAGATGGACACAAGCGTTATCCTGGTTCAGGCAGAGAATGCCCTACGTCCAGCAGTGGGGAGAGATTTGTATTATCTTGCACCGGGGTGCTTGTACATGGGTGAGTACAAGGTAGTCCTGAGACTTAGTGAGTGAGTGTGAGTGAATGCGTAAAAACGTGTACGCGTAAAAGCCTCTGGTGAACTAGGCCCTGGCATCCCCTTTTATAGGCCAAGAGGAGGCTCAGGAGTACAGAGTAGATAGGGCTGTCATGGGCGTGACGTCGAAGTTCGTGCGCCATGTCAAGTCATCGGGACTGTAGACGCTCCCTGTGGTCCGGCTCGAGCCTGTAGCGGTATGGTCATTGATGGCCTGCTCGTCCTTCTCGGTCGTGGGCTGACGTAGTCGAGGTGCGGTGCCGGCGTAGCCGAGCACGTGCGCCCGGAACCCCGCGGTATGGTCGTCGAGGTGGGAAAGACGGGGCACCGCTTGCTCCGCACGCCAATCGCGTCCGCCATCACTTCCTCGAGCGCCTTGGGGCCGGCTCGAGGGTCGTCGACCCGAGCGATGGGACGGCACGACGTGTTTGACGGTGCGGGGGCTTGACTACGGCGCCTAAAGGGGGACGTCGCACGTGGCACAGTGCGTAGCGTGGCTCCACAGTGGCACCTGCCATCCTTGAATCCAGGGGATGGGCGGCGTAATGGCGGAGGCGACCGGCGCACGTCCTACCATTGCAGGCCCTGTAGCCATGGGGTTAGGCGGTGTCAGAGTACTTTGGCGCTGTTCGAACCCTGTAGCTATGTGGGTGCTCTATTCAAGCAATGATTGAGGGCAGACTCGAGCGGGTGCTCGCTCGAGCGTTCTCCGTCTCCGCTCGAGCGGTCGCTGGCTCGAGCGGTTTATGCTACCGTCTCGAGCGGTCGCTCGCTCGAGCGGTTTCTGTACTTCTTTCTCGAGCGGGTGAGCGGACACTGCTCGAGCCAGAAGGTTTCTGAGGCTTTGCGGGCCTGGTAGTGGGCCGGCCCAGTGTGAGAAGGATTGGGGTTTCTCTGGTTAATTAGTCTTTTGGGATTCTTAGAGAGGGATGAGGCTGATTTGCTCATCTCTAATTCACCCTATTTAGGACCCCCTAATCTAGGTATCCGACAACTCCCTAATAGGATCTTAGCTAAGTGAGTATTCGTGTTTGTTATAGTCTTTTGTGTCTTTTGTTTAGTTAGTTTTACCAAGCTTGTTCATGGGTTCATTGTTCGTCCTTGTGGCGGATGCTCTAGTAGAGGGTCCCTGACAAAGACGGGTCACCCTATACGACGCTAGAGTAGTAGTCACTAGCGTAGACGTGGTGTCTAGGATAGAGGCTACCTTCGTTTGCCTCGCACTCCACGGTTGAGGTGGTAGGCGGCAGGTGGTGATAGCCATGTCCGTCCCTTGTAATCCCCCACGTCCGGGTGCGATGTAGAGCTACAGGCTGGCATCGCCTGGCAGACCAGGTGCGACCCGGCGCCCGAAGTGAGCAAGTAAAAGTATTGTATCGCTATGCTTAGGACCCGAAAGCTATAGGAATACATCTCTACCACCCTTTCTATCTCCACCCTTGTGTTGTTCCTTTGACAAATTAGCTAGGAGAAATACCTCCGTTCCCTGTGGAAAATACGATACCCTGAATACTTCTGGGTGAAGGCTACAACAGTACTTCCGTACGCTTGCGGATTCTCTGCATACGTTAAGAAATACCAACAAGCTTTTTGGCGCCGTTGCCAGGGCAATGGGGATTGATTGATTAAGGATTGATTTGATTTAAATTTTTTCAGCTTGAAACATTGTTTGAAGAACATTCAGAGGGGATGCTGGTCAGGGCAGGGCTAACATGCAAGCATGGATTGTCCCCAATTTTGTGTTGTTGTAGAGCTGGTGGTCCAAACACAACAAGAAGGTTCCTGACATCCTCATGAATTGAGGAACAATGTGCTTTCCGGTATTGGATAGATGATAAATTCGAAGGTAGAGCAAAAAAGGTGATTCAAGACTTAATTTCGATGAGGCAAAACATGTCAGAGCTGTACCAACAATCAGATGAACAATGGGATGCTATGTATGTTGGTCGATAAAGAGCAAAATAATAAATTTGCAAATTCAAACGAACTACAGAAAATAGCGAGACTGCATTGTACTCTTAGTTCTTTTAGCATTGTAATCAGTTGTGGCCTATGGCTCATTGTGTAACCATTGTAATGGATGCAGGAAAAAAATTCCTGAAAATGTCATATATTTCTCATGTTTGGTGCTGATGTTTTGGACATAACAAATGCAAGTGTTCACAAACTAATGATTGTGTGATACGAAAGCATTAATATTATTGCCTTGATACTACATCTTTTTCTTTGAATGCACAAAGTGTGTTGATGTTTGCTTTCTCTTAGAAGAGCTGCTCTGTAAAGGAAATGGTGGATGTGGACGCCGTCACCCAACCTTGGCAGGCAACACCGTAAAGGAAGGAGGGAGGGGTAGCAATGACTTTTGGCATCTCTTTCTACACATGTAGACAAGATTGACCTCAAAATCGATAGTTTAGGAATTAATTTGGACGTTTGGATAGTTGAGGGACCAAATTGAGCCTTCAACGATAGTTTAGGGACCAATTTGGCTATTTTGCCTATTATAAAATACCAATAGAGATGTTTTTGTCAAATGTTTCCTAAAGTAGCTTTAAATCCTCTAGAGAAGCTACTCCACAAGAAGATCCGGAGCCTAAACCCTTATAGATGAGTCAGAATCTTGCCAAACTGGCCCTAAGATTAATACCATGCACATTTGATCGTCTAAACCACATGTTGCTAAGAAAATGGGCAATATGACAAGAGCTTGTGCCCTAGTGCTTAATTTGGGCCCAAGATGTTTTTGTCAAATGTTTCATAAAATAGCTTTAAATCCTCTAGAGAAGCTACTCCACAAGAAGATCCGGAGCCAAAACCCTTATAGATGAGTCAGAATATTGCCAAACTGCCATGAGTGGCATGGGATTGGATGCAAATGTGAATGACCACTGGCAATATCTTCATCATCACTTCTGTAACATCCTGGCCCAGGGCTTAACAGGATTAATAGAATACTCACATCAACAAGTTGCAACTTCTTTCCGGAAGCCCATCTCCTAAAAACTCCAAAGTTAAGCGTGCTTGGCCTGGAGCGATGGGTGACTGTCGACGAAATATCGGCGATAGTCCGACCAGGGGTATGCCCTGACCGGTAATGGATTGGCGGAAGGCGCACCGAGGTTGCGAGCAAGATGTAAACAGGGAGCAATCACACAAGGTTTACCCAGGTTCGGGCCGCTATGAAGCGTAACACCCTACGTCCCGCTCTGTTTCGATTATGATGTGGATGTATGAGTTCGTGCGTTATGCCGCATTCCGTCCTCGGCATGGGGGTCCTTGCTCTCCTTATATATTACGGGAGCAAGGTTACAAGTCGGAACTAGCCTATCCGGTACTAAGTTTACATACTTTACAAGTCTAAACTTTCCTATCTCGGCTAGGTCTTGTCCTCCTTGTCGGTCTTCGATATTATTGCCCGTTTTAGGCTGTCCGACCAGCCCGAGCCGATCGATCGGTCTTGGAGCTTGATGGGCTGGCCCGGTGGTAGCATGTCGGCCCAAACTAGGCCGTGAGGGTATATGGAGTTTATACCTCCACGGCTAGTCCCCGAGCATCATGGATCTTGAGGAGAAAACACCGTCTTGCTTGGCCGAGTGAGAAAGGGTGGTCGGACACACGTTCGACATGTGGTCCGAGCAAGTCTTTGGAGGACCTTCTAGTGCTTCCGACCACACCTTGCTTGCACTTGGTTGACGTTGTCGGTTTTGACCGAAAGATTTATGATGCTCCTGAAAAGAAAAAAGAATTTTGAAAGGGTCCCAAATCTAGAGACGTGGGCCCTCGTTAGTGTGTGATGCCCGCCATCACATGGTATCCGTCGTGATTTGTCGTTGCCTTAGCTTAGTTTCGAAACTAAACTCTTTGTGAAGAGAAAGGATCAGGCCGAGTCATGCAAAATGACGTGGGCCCACGTAGTCCCCGAGGTTGCCGTAAGATAGTATATGTTGCAGCAAGCTCTAAAAGAAGGATCTAGCCCATGTCACCTCTCAGGTGACGTGGGCCCACGTAGTCCCCGAGCCTGAGATGAGGTGGAACACGTTATGTCGGGTCTAAAAAAGAAGACAAACCGATCATTGTGTCGTGCTCTATGTGTTTCCGACCACTCTTTGAGTGAGACCGAGCGTGCCAAATTTCATTTGGGCTGGTCGGTTTGAACCATGCCATGACTTTGTCATGATTAAGCTAAGATAGCTTTGCTACTTAACTCGGTCCCCCAGGCGTGGGTGTGAGACCATGGTTTTGAATCTAAACCCATGAAAATAGCTTAGCTATTTGTGCGCGAATAACCGGTATCATTGGCCAAAAAATCCCAAATTTGTCGGATTGTGTGGGTTGAATTGTTGATGATATACTTTCGCTATACCGTAACTTTGTTACGGCGGGTTGGAACGACTTCGCCATTTGTGAACCCGATCTTTTTAGCGAGGCTGTTTTTAAGACTATAGCTAGAAGGCGGACTTAAATGGCCATCGGTAGCTTTGCTTACTTGGGCCGCTTTCGGAGTTGTCTCGGTAAGCCGTGCGTCTGCGAGAAAAAAATGAATTTTAAACGGGAAAAAGAAACGAACCGAAAAAGCCTTTTTCCGCTAGGGGCGGCCCAGTTTCTTCTGGCCCATCGGAAGTAAAAAACCCTAGTGCGGTTAAAAACTCTTGGTGCCGCCGTCATTTGGACTGCTTGGTTTCATTTTGCCTGCCGTTCTTGCAATCAGTCCCTTCTACTCCCGTGCGCTGTGTCTAGGGTTAGCTTGAGCAACTGCATCCTTCCCGTCCGAAAATCATGGCGAAGAAGCGTCAATCTGCAGCAGAGAAGAAGAAGGGAAAGGAACAGAAGGAGTATGAGAAACAAATGAAGCTTCTTTGGTCGCCGACGCAGTCGACGGTGGTGTCGCTGAATTCTTTGGCGGATGGGGGCATGATTCCGCCGGCATCCTTTGAAGTGTGGCGTGTGCCGCCACGAGGTGAGGCGTTCCCCCGCCCTTATGACGGTGAAATATTTGTTTTTGAAGATTATTTCATCAAAGGCTTGGGTATTCCGCTTCATACTTTCCCGGTGGAACTCGCATTTTTTGGAGGATTTCTATCGCAACCGCAACCGAACTCAATTATGATAGTGGCTCTCTTTGTTGCATATTGTGAAATGTATCTTGCAATTCCCCCAAACTTCAATGTGTTTCGTCATTTTTATGAATTGAAAAAGAGGGAAATTTAGGAGGTAGCCCCGTAGCCGGAGTGTGCTACCTCTCTCTTCATGATGGAATGCGTTCACGCCGGGCCGTCTTTCACTCATACTGACAATGTGAAAGATTGGTTCAAAAAATGGTTCTATGTGAATGATAATCAGCAAGGGAGGCCTGTCCCTTGTGATATTACTCAAATTCCTGAACCAAATCATCGCTGGTCGGATAAGCCAAATGCTACTGAGATGATTGAAGTGAACGAGATCCTGGCAATGATGAATTTTAAGGGCCTGAACGGTTTTACAGGGGCCTGTTTTCATCTCTCGCCGTATCCAACCTTTGAGGGAGAGAATTAATTTCCCGTGGGAATATCGTCGAAGGATGACCCTTCTCGTGAATCTTCGAGGAAATTTCTCTTGATGATATTAACTTGAGGCTTATGAAGATGTTCAAACGGGGGAGGATACTCATATCCCTCGGCCAACTATTAAACCTTATGACTGGAGGATGCCACCTCCACCGGTACCTTGTCATGTTCACTTTGTTTGTTTTCTTTATATCTCAATGCTTTTGGTAATTATACTGACTGTATATGCTTACGGGGCCGTCATATTTATGTGTCCCGAGTGCCTTTAGATGATCTCGCCACTGGGAAGCTCTTCGCACCAACGCACCGGTTTTGATCGGGGTATTGACGGGATGACGGTGCTCGATGATCTTTGCCGTGGAGCCCGTCGATGATCAATCTAAAGCCGCCGGAAGCGTAAGGTTGTGTATGAGAAGAAAAAGAAACATTCGGGTGTCCCGACAGTGGCTCTTTATCTCTTCACCCCGTGCCAGCGGTCGAAGCGTCGTTATCGTCGGATTGCGGAGTCATCGATTCCGAACCGATTCGACGATAAGTTATCGCTTGCTGAAATTGCTCGGCGCAAACGTTTGCGCGCTGGGCGTAGTGGTGGTCAGAGCCATACTCCTCCCCGTGTACTTCCTCAATCAGATGTTGATTCTGGGAATCAACCTGTTATACCAATTACAAGGGCCGGGCTTTTGACTGCTGATATTCAGCCTGATAACTTGGCTGAGGTTTTATAGGATCAGAATGCTTCTGCTGCTGTATTGCCTTGTGATACCGAGGCTGATGTTGTTATTGGATCTTCTACTTCTGTTCAGAACGTGGAGACCGATATGCTTGATTGGTTCAACACTCACTTTGAGCAATCGAACCGTGAGTATATAAATTTCTTGGCCTCGTATCTTTGCTATGCCTTGAATTGTTTTGATTATTGTGCAAAAATTTGCTATTGCCAGGGTTCCTATTGTTGAAGATTTGGGCGAGAGGGTCCTTGGTGGAAGCCGGAACCGCTTTGGTGGGCCAAGAAGCCGTTCTCGAAGTTGTAACCCCTACTGCCAATGTAGTCGTGGATCAAGTAACTGTTCCACTTGCTGCTGATGTTGTTGGGGATCCGGGGATAGTTGTTGCAAATGCTGTTACTGAACCTGTAGTGGTTACTACGGGTATCAACATTATGGCCTCCTCTGGGGATGCACAGCCGTCTATGCCAGGTTTGGCGCTGGATTCTTCCCTGGCTTTTTCTGCTGAAGGGGATCAATATCTGAATATGCGCTTGGGTAGTTTTAGACCCAGTGTATCAACAACAGATCGCCCTGAGATAATGGAAGAGATTAGAGGAGGAACTTCTTCTGGTGCCCATGTTCCTGGCAGCCGCAGCTACGTTGCCCGTCAGGATGAGGATGGGGAGTGGCACATTTTTGAAGATGTTGCCAGGGGTACCATCTCTGATGGTTTTGAGCAAGTGTTTGCTGATTTGCGGGCTCGTGTCAAGGTTAGAACTTGTCTTTTAGTGACTTTTCTATTTTGCCCATCTTGTGGTATTTATAAAGATCCTTTATGCAGCCGTTGAAGATGTTGCCGAAAAAATCGCCTCGCATAGAGCGGTTTAAACCGACCATGTGTGAAAATGGTCTTCTGCGGAAGCAATACGAGGATTTGGGTCGGCAAATCCGAGTGTATGAAGGTCGTGAAAAGCTTTGGGAACTTGAGAAAGATTCCCTGGTGAAAAAGTTTGCAGTCCTTCAGGAGCAACATAAAGGTTTGTTTTACCTTGCTCTTGTTACTTATTATTTTAATAGAAGTTACAAGTGGCTGATTGAGTATTTTGCAGAATTGGAGAGTGACAAAGCCTTAATGGCTGCTGAAATTGCTCGTCTGAACGAAGTAGGCAATAAGGCCCGCGTAGAAATTGAACGCTTGGAAAGGGAGGCACGAGGTGCGTTTTTCTCCTTTGTTATGTTCTGTGTTCTGAGGTCTTGATCTGACTGTATGTTATAAATTGTGTTTGTGTAGAAACGCATGAGCGTCATATGGCTCAATTTGGCGTGCTGAAGAATGATAACCAGCAATTGATGAACGTTATCTTTCCATGGCGGGTGGACTCGGCCTCTGTTTTTACGTGCTTGCGCGAGGTGAAGTGAGGCCGGCAAATCCCCTTCTTGTTCCCGAATTTGTTGTGGATCAATGCCGCCGTTCATGGCGCTTATTAAAGGAATTTGTCGGGAAGGGAGCCGCTTTGTTGCGTCGAGTGTTCTAGCTCTTGCGCAATCTCACTTTCCTCGGGCAGATTTCAAGCGTTTGGAGTCCGGACGGCTCGCGTGACACTTCTCGGAGAAGCTCAAGGACTTGCAAAAAGCTTGTTGGGGCACCGCCCGTGTTATTGCCGACAAGATAGATCTTGTGCCCGAGCAATAATTTAAAACTTTTCCGTGGTAACAATTTTTGTGGTGCTTGGCACCGTACTGTAAGAATATCTGTGTGCTTTGGTACAGATGGCGGTACTGTTAAATTACAATTGCCTTAAGCATAGAATTTAATTAAGTGTTCTATGTGCCAAGAGTTTGGCAAATCTCTAGGTGGATCTTCTAGAGTACACAGTTTATAAGTTGTTGGTCTTGTGACTGCTTTGACTAAGAAAGGTCCTTCCCAATGAGATGACAATTTGTGAAGGTCGTCTGATTTCTGAATTCTTTTGAGGACGAGGTCTCCGACCACAAACTGCCTTTCTTTTACGTTCCTGTTGTAATAGCGCCGTAGAGACGCTAGATATTTAGCCGTTCTTGGGAGTGTTTCCAAGTTGCGCTCTTCTCCTGAATCGATCATAGTTTTTCTGACTTCATTTGTGGCTTCCTCGTCATAATTTTTTGTTCTTGGTGAGCCAAATGCCACTTCATCTGGTAGAACTGCTTCAGCACCAAATATCATGAAATGAGGCGAGACGCCGGTATTTCTGCTTGGTTGAGTTCGAAGTCCCCATATCACAGCGGGTAATTCGTGATACCATCTCCCTGGATGGGTATCGTTGTCTCGATATAGCCTTTTTCGTAGGGCGTCTATAATCATCCCATTTGCTCTTTCGACTTGACCATTGGCTCGAGGGTGAGCCACTGATACATATTTCACTTTTGTTCCTAGCTCTTCGCAAAAATCCCAAAATTCGCCACCTGTGAATGTGGATCCCAAATCTGTTATAATGGTATTGGGTACGCCGAAACGATGTACGACGTCTGTTAGGAATTCGACAGCCTTTTGAGCATTTGCCTTGACTAAGGGCTTATATTCTATCCATTTTGAAAATTTGTCTATAAGTACATAAACAAATTGATAGCCGCCTGGGGCTTTTTTGAATGGTCCTATCATGTCTAGTCCCCAGCATGAAAAGGGCCATGCGGCTGGTATTGTTTGAAGCTCATGTGCAGGGACATGAATTTGCTTAGCGAAGAATTGGCAACCTTTACAATGCTGAACTAGTTTCTTAGCATCGGCGAGTGCGGTTGGCCAGTAAAAGCCTGCTCGGAATACCTTTCCGACCAGTGTTTTTGATGCTGCATGATTTCCACACATCCCTTCGTGTATACGTAGTAGTAATTCTCGCTCCTTCTTCGAAAGAAATGCATTTTTGCAAGACTTCGCGCTTGCATTTTTGCGCATGAGTTGCCCATCGACTAGGACATAATGTTTCTTGCGTCTTATGAGATTTGTTTTTTCTGTTTTATCGGTCGGTGTATCCTCGTCAATAAGATACCGAATAAAAGGAATTCTCCAGTCTGGCTTTGTCTCCTTTGTTTGTTCCAAAGGTTCTACTGATGGTATTTGCTCGTTACATCCCTTTGTGGTTGAGGGATCTTGTCGCTTTCTTTTCTTTGGATAAATAACTTTGGAGTTATCTATAGATTTTTTGCCTGACCTTGTTACTGGAGCATTTATTCTGAAAGGTGTCTTGGTCTAATTGCGCGATGATGCTTTGTTTTGCCGCCGGGTCGGAGATGAGCTAGAAGTATGCTCTCTTGGATATCATCTGTTTTGGTTTTGTCGTCAGATGAATCTGTTTCCTTTTGTGGTGGCTCCTGTGCTACTTCTTGTGTGACAGAAGGTAATAGTAAATCTTGAACAAATACGTCAGGTGGCATTTTTGCTCTATCAGATCCCAATTTAGATAATTGGTCGGCGAGCTTGTTCTTTTCTCTTGGTATATAGGTGAATTCCGGACCATAGAATTTATTTTCCAGCTTCCTTATCTCGCCACGTATGCTTCCATTTTCTCATTAGTACGGTCCCATTCTTTGTTGATTTGCTGGACGACTAAATTGGAATCTCCAAAGACGAGGAGCCTTTTTATGCCCAACTCGATAGCTAGCTTGAGGCCGTGAAGTGCAGCTTCGTATTTGGCCGCATTGTTTGAAGCTTTGAAATGGATACGCAGTACGTATCTTAGGGTATCGCCGCTTGGTGCTTTGAACACGACGCCCGCTCCTGCTCCTTTTATTTTAAGGGAGCCATCGAAGAACATTTCCCATCGTTCGGCGTCGTTCTGAAATGGAGGTAAAGACATGTCCGTCCATTCTACTAGAAAATCAGCCAAAGCTTGGGATTTGATGGTTGTTCTACTTTGAAATTTCAATGTGTATGGGCTAAGCTCTATTGCCCATTTGATGATCCGACCACTGGCATCTTTATTGCGCAGAATGTCACCAACAGCGTGTTCTGTTACTATTGTGATCGGATATGTGTCAAAGTAGTGTAGCAATTTTCGTTTTGTTATTAGGATCCCTACAAAAGTTTTTGTACATGTGGGTATCTCTGTTTGGAGTCGTTTAAAACTTCGCTAATGTAGTAGACTCGGTCTCGTACACCATATGTGTGTCCCTCTTCTTGTCGTTCGACGACTATTACTGTGCTGACCACGCGATCGGTAGCTGCAATGTATAGCAATAACTCTTCGTCATCTTTAGGTGCTGTTAGTACTGGTGGCGATGTTAAATATGTCTTGAGTTCGAAGAAGGCTTTGTATGCTTCGCTTGTCCATTCAAATTTTTGCTTGGCTTTTAATAATTTGAAAAAGGGGAGGCCTTTTTCGCCAAGTCTTGATATGAAGCGGCTTAAAGCCGCCATGCATCCAGTAAGTTTCGGATATCTTTTATGCCTTTCGGTTGCGTCATTTTTAAGACTGCATTAACCTTTTCGGGATTTGGCTTGATGCCGTCTTGGCTAACTACGTTGCCAAGTAGTATCCCTGATGGTACTCCGAATATGCATTTTTTGTCTACATAGTTGTTGTCGTTAGCGCCTCCTTCTCTAGAGTCTGGGATTTGATTGCTGAAGAAACTACGCGGCCGGTAGCTTCTGAGAGATGCGGCTGGGCGCGCTTGTTCTCTCATATGGTTCACTTGAGCTTTAGCGGCTACTAGGAAATCAATCGCTTCCTCAATTTGGGGAGTTTGAGGGATATTGGCCGTCTTGAGGCGGTCAATAGCAACCGCATTAGCACTTGGGGTTGTGTGAACTTGTCTTTCGTTTACAAGGTCAAAATCATCGCGAGATTGCGCCGAAAGCCCCTGCGTCGTCCGACCATACGATCTTGGTCGGCACGCACGGATTGCGGCTTCGTTTTGTCTTCGTTGTTCCCGGGCCGCGTTTCGACCCTCTCGCCGTTGCCTTTGTTCGTCGGTTTCTCCGTTGATGGTGACCTCGTTGTCACTAACATGACATACCGCGTTCCCTAGGCCGGGAGGGAAAGATGGGAATTGCTGTAATTCTTGAGCGGATTTGGCCGGGTCATGGATCTCGATGAATTTCCTCATGTTCCTCTCGGGTCGGAACACGGTAAGTTGTAGATCCGGAGTAGTGTCGATACGCTTGGTGTTGTTGTTTGCAGATTGTACTTCTTCTTCGTTGTCGGAATAGACCATCGTATGGGCAGATCCTGAGAGTTCTAAGATGTTGTAGTAATCGTCGAGTCTGGGCGTGTCTGGAGTAACGTCACGTGTTCTTTCTGGAGATTGGTCATCCGTGACTTCTTCGAGGTGCACATGGTTGACAATATGTCCTTCGGGTGCGTCGAAAGCGTAGCTGATCATGTCTGAGTGTGGATCAGGAATCCGGTTGTAGCCTTTGGGGTAATCTGCTAAAAGTTGGTAGCTGAATAGGTCGGCGGTATTTGGCAACCCGTATGGGAACGGTGATGCAACCCTTGGATCTAGGATCTTGCGATCCGATGTGTTTTGTTTGCGTTTGGTCCGTTGAAGGATAGTGGGTGATTCTTGCTTTGATTCAATTTGGATAGATCCAACCGAGCAAAAACTCCATGAGCCTATCCTGTTGATCATGAGTTGCTTCAACAGATTGGCCCAATTTTCGTCTCGGTGGTTGATTGGTGCCTAGAAGGAAAGGCTGGAGTTCTGATAACTCGAGCTTTGATGATGATGCCTCGTACCGAGGAGGCGAAGGATTTGTATCTTCATTGCTTTGTAGAGCTAAGATCGAGGGCGGACTCTCGATGTATGAGGTGTCTGGAGCGGTTGTCCAGGTCATCGTCCCAATGGTGAAGGTGAGGCCGGCTTCGAAAGTCATGGAAGCCGGGAAGGAAACCATCTTGATCGACGTGAAATCTCGGTGCGCACCCCCTACCTGGCGCGCCACTGTCGACGAAATATCGGCGATAGTCCGACTGTGGGTATGCCCCGACCGGTAATGGATTGGCGGAAGGCGCACCGAGGTTGCGAGCAAGATGTAAACAGGAGCAATCACACAAGGTTTACCCAGGTTCGGGCCGCTATGAAGCGTAACACCCTACGTCCCGCTCTCTGTTTCGATTATGATGTGGATGTATGAGTCGTGCGTTATGCCGATTCCGTCCTTCGGCATGGGGGTCCTTGCTCTCCTTATATATTACGGGGAGCAAGGTTACAAGTTGGAACTAGCCTATCTGGTACTAAGTTTACATACTTTACAAGTCTAAACTTTCCTATCTCAGCTAGGTCTTGTCCTCCTTGTCGGTCTTCGATATTATTGCCCGTTTTAGGCTGTCCGACCAGCCTGAGCCGATCGGTCTTGGAGCTTGATGGGCTGGCCTGGTGGTAGCATGTCGGCCCAAACTAGGCCGTGAGGGTATATGGAGTTTATACCTCCACAGTGACCGACTTGGAAGTTCTTCCCGGGTGCACATGAGTGAGGACAAAAGCGCAGAAAAGACTAGTGTTGGTCTGTGAGGGTAGTCTATGTCCTAGTTAAGCGGCCGGACGACCTCGAGGAGGCGGGACGTTACAAATGGTGGGTGCTCATGAGTGAGGACAAAGTGCATAGAAAAGACTAGTGTTGGTCTATGAGGGTAGTCTATGTCCTAGTTAAGCGGCTGGATATAAGCGGGCCCGGCCTCGAGGAGGCGGGACGTTACAAATGGTATCAGAGTCGACCCTTGCGGTTTCACAGGCGTGTGTGTCAGTTGCGCAGGCATGGTGTGCATGGCTGGTGTGGATCCGTAGTGGTCGCACAACATGGCACATGCGCTGGCACTGGACACACGGACGTGGCCAAGAGGCGACGTTCCTGGCATGGGGTTGACCGACGAGGACGTCGGTCTCCTAAGGGGGTTGTTGACGGTGATTAAGTATCAATTTTATACCGTCAACGCAGCAAGAGAAAGGACTAATATGAGTTCACCTATTAGATATAGGGGTTACACTGACAGAATTCCACGAGTTTTGGTGATTGTCTATTTCTGCAGGGGGTTATCAGAAAAGAACATAATGAAGGCCCACATGTCGGGATTACATAGAGATAAAGACCGAACGGGTAAAATTGTATACTCTAGAAGACTCCAAAAGGCGAACCCTGGAAGCTGGGCCCCACCTGGCATTGACCAGGGGCGGCCGACTCCCCCCTAGGGGCGGCCGACTCTCCACTCAACCAATGAGGTGGAGTCTCGTGGATCCCTGTTCCACCGCCTTTGAGGATGAATAATAATCGTCCATTTAGGTCGGTTTGATCCGAGGGCTGTGGTGCATCCTAGAGGGCTATATATTCAGAGCCCCTGGCCCCTGGGTGAAACCCTAATTCATTCTTCATTCATTCATCTGAGAGAATTCAGAGAAGCCAGAGCCACCATCTCAATTAGAGCTCCATAGTTTAGTAGCATAGCTACATAGGAATAGATCTAGAGGGAATCAAGCCTAGCTTGGAGTCCGGATATATCGGAGTTCTTGGTAATTCCCCTCTACATTCTTGTAATATTCATCATTGTTCGTGATACTATGAGTAGTACTTTATTCTATTCTATTATATCATACTTGACTTTGCTCTATTTGATTATGTTCTCAATTATATCGTTCTTAGTTTACTTTGATTATATGTTTAGCATAGTTGGACTAGAATTATGTTTATGCATAGGATCGTATAGCGCTTGCTCATTAGGCCAATGGATGAGTGGTAAATATTGTGTAGGCATGGTGCCTAGACCGTATTTATCTGCGATTGCACCCTATATTCCGGATCGTGAGGTAGATCGCGGGAGTGACAATCCTGTTGAGTCCTTTGTAGCCCTTCTCCCGAGTATAGGTCTAGCAGAACAAACCTATTACATTGAAGTCATTGCTATGTCTCTAGTCTTCTCTGGTAATATCACTATGCATAGATGTAACCTTTTCCCGCCATGATTGCTAGATGTTCTTGCACTAATCATTGTATGCTTTGACTTTATAGTTAGAATAACATAGGATTATACCCTAGATCGTCCTAGTCCATGCTAGTGTTATAAGCTTAGAGTGCTAAGTTGAGATGGTTACTATCATTTTATGTGGCTAAATGCTCTCATTTATCTTATGTCAATTATCATTCATTCCTATATTTTATGTGACACTTACCCCGTATGAGATGATCGATACGAGACAAGGTTAAGCTCTCCATTATCGCATGTGCATTGCTCATCACTCATTATCCAAAGTGCATTCCCTTCCCAGTGGTAAAATTATAAATACGATACCGGATTACTCCTGGTTAAAATGCTACATCGGTATTATCTGTGCGCTTGCGGATCCCATATTTATTTCTAGAAGCAGTTGCATTTATTAGTACCAGCATTTTTGGCGCCATGTTGGGGATGACAACCTAACACTGAGTGGCGTAAGAAATGTCAACAGGGGTGAGAATGTAACATCCCGACCCAGGGCTTAACAGGATTAATAGGATACTCATATCAACAAGTTGCAACTTCTTTTCCCAAAGCCCATCTCCTAAAAACTCCAAAGTTAAGCGTGCTTGGCCTGGAGCGATGGGTGACCGACTGGGAAGTTCTTGCCGGGTGCACATGAGTGAGGACAAAGTGCGCAAAAAAGACTAGTGTTGGTCTCTGAGGGCAGTCTATGTACTAGTTAAGCGGCCGGATGTAAGCGGGCCCGGCCTTGAGGAGGCGGGACGTTACAAAACTTGAATTATATATGGCCAAACGGTCAGAGACATTGCATTGGATGACACTAGCACGTCACGGTCCAATGGCCATAGTGCTAGTACTGGCCTGGCCTGATGTATAGAACTGTGTCTAGATCAGTATCTTAGCCCATAATGCTAGCATGAGCATATAGTCATACGCAAAATGCTGGAATAACCACTCCCTACCATTGCATAGTCTTATAGCACACTAAAACCCTTATATGCATACAGAGCGAAATATATAGATGAAGAAACACCTTAAACCCTAGCTCATCGTTTTCTTCCTTCAGATTCTCTCTCATACGCGGCGGTGACAAGAGCATTCAACGTAGGTGTGTGATAATCCTTTGCACACCTCATGCACAACAACGACAACAATGTTGTAGGGCTCTACAGTGGTGGTGATGCAAGGCAGTGCGTAGTGGCATAACACGACACCAGTGGCATAGGGCACAATGATGGCGGTTGGGCAAGTGCCCAACTACAACAACTTTAGCACACCCTTATATGTTGGACGCAGGCAGAATGAACCTATTGGCCCACTTAGCCCATTGGGGTCAATAGAGCAGATTAAGAGCTTGGCAAAACAAAATTCGAGCATAGTGTTGCCATGCCTAATACTCTCTCCATCTTGTAATATATTGCATTTTAGACAATCTTAAACAATTTAAGAGAACACTCAAATGACGTATGCACCAATATCAAGAGTTTCTCCTTAAATTTTGTTTTGTTTTTAACCAACTTTGTCAAATCTAGACATAATCATTAATGCAATTATATTTTATTATAAATTTTAGAAGTCATAATATATTAGATTTGACTGATGGAGTAGTCCTAAAGCGGGGTCGTGCATTTGACATCTTTTTAACCAGAATTATATCAAGCTAGTAGTACTGCCTAGCCCTAGACGGATCCGCAGGAAAGCAACCAGCATTCATAAGATCGTACGATGAGTATGTAACTCTACGGGCCGAGAACTGTGGCTGATCATGGTTGGACCGTCCGACGGTCGCTCAACGGCCATGAAGCGGCTGAAGATCATCAACGTGCTTGTGTTCCTGTCGATCATCAGCGTGCTTGTGTTCCTGTCCGCTTTCGGTTGTCCACACACTCCACAGTCCGTACACAGTGGTCGCGTGCTCTAGCACTAGCGGAGGTCAGGGCAGAAAGAATATATTGCGTCCGCGGGGATCCACGGTGGGTCGGTCGACCTCGTCGCGCTATAAAAAGCCGCATCACTGCCTTCCCCGTCTTCCTCCTAGGTCCTATAGCTCGCTGGTCCCTGCTGCAGCACTAAGCTTAGCTTTGAGAGCCGCTCCATTGTTTGCATCCAGCCCTGCTAACAGCCTAACACTCCTTTTCTCTCCTCCCCTTCTTCCTTTCGGTGCCACTGCTGTTCAGCTAATACAGTCTTAAGGTCAGTTACTGTCGTCATCAGTTTCCAGCAAAGCCTCGCAGCTTAGCGCACTTGTGCTTCAACCTGAAGGCCTCTGTAGCAGCACAGAGTGAGCAAGCATCAGCAGAAGTAGTCAAATCAGAGGGGAACCAGAGCTCCGAGAGAGAGGAGCGGCCTTCACCGGCTTCCATTTCCATCCAGCAGCTTCGCTCGCGGTGGACCGGTGGTCCGCCGCCCGAGCTCCCAATCGGCGGCCAGCTTAGCCGCCGCCTGCTTTGGCAAGGAGGGCTTCCACCTTTTTTCTTGCAAAAGAGCCTTTTTCTTCCTCTTTTTCTCCCCCATCATCAGTTTGCTCCCCCCAAGAAGCAGGGAGCTAGCTAGCCACCGGCCCACCGGCCGAGTTCCGAGCCAGCAGGCTGCAGGCCACTAGGCGGCCTCGGCAGCACGCGCGCGAGCACTCGCTCTCTCTCCACTCTCCAGGGATGGCACCTTCGGCGGCATTACACCTTGGTACGGCGGTGGAGGGCAGCGGCTTCCAAGACGCCGGCAGCGGCATGGTGCCGTCGTCCGCGTGCCTCCTCGCCCCCAACGGCGGCGCGGCGGCGAGCCGTCGGGAGGAGACGACGACGGCCAACGGCGGGGGCCCTGGCTCTGGCCCTGCCGCGCTCGGCCGGCCCACCAACAGGCCGCCGCGCGGGAAAGCGCAGGCCGGCGGGAAGCCCAGGAAGCGGGCGGAGCCGATCTGGAACCTGCAGGCCGCCGTCTTCGTCTCCGTCGTCCTCAACATCGGGCTCCTCCTCCAACACTACGTCAATAGCAGCACGGCTCCGTCGCACCACCAGCATGAGCAACAGGCCTGCCTTGTGCCTCTAGATGCTGGCGTCATCCGCAGCAGAAGGGGGAGGCAGGAAGAGCCGTCCTCCGTTCCCAAGGCCGGGGCGCCGTCGACGGGCAAGCCGGCGGTGACGCCGGACTCGGTGATCAACCTCGACCAGTGAGTATTCGATTCAAATCTTTTGCTGCCGCGTTTGCATGCCATTGCCAGCTCGTTCGTTCCTCAGCTCAGTGCTTCAGCTTCACTGGCAGTAGCAACCCCCATCTCCTTTGTTTAGAAGCAGAGAAAATGTTTCTCCCTCCACACAGGTCAAAATAGTTAAGTTTGGCAAAAATTATAGTAAACACATTTTATAACTAATTTAATAATATTTATTTTTTATATTATAAATGTCAGTATTTTTAATATAAATTTAATTGAAATTTATATTGTTTGGCTTCTCAAAAAAAAAGATTTGTATTATTTTTTTACGAAAAGAGTATTTGATTTGGGAGCCATCTTATTTTAAATGGGGTTATCAAAATTTAATTCTTCAAATTTGATGAAATGACCTTTTTCTCATATTAGTACTAATTATTAACTCGTTTCGTATAAAGTGATGTTTCTGCAAACTAAAAAAATAGAGTGCACCAAATATATCTAAATGTATACAAAAATATTAATTTTTAATGTTCTGTACGAAGGGAGTACATCGCTTCTTGTATCAAACATCCTGTTAATTTTTTTTTACTGCAATCACTCTGGAGTCTGGAGACTCCACCACCCCTAAAATATTGCAATTTGCGGCTGCGGCTGCTGGGAGGTGTTCTTACCCACACGGCCACAAGTGGGGAAGCATGTCCCTGTGCAATGTTGCTGTCAATGGAGAATGAACGAACTCCGGTGCGCGGATCAAATCTACCTTTCCCGAGACTGGCGATCCATTCATGCACCTCCCATCTTGTTTGATTGATGCATATGATGCTCTTCATCATTTGTAGTGTTGAGTTTTCACCCCTGCATGCTGCGGATCGATTTCCACTATTATACACAGTGCCATGGCTTTGACATTCGCCTTGTCGGGTGCAGCGGCGACCCAACCATGTTCGAGGAATTCTGGCGCGGGACGGGGTCCGCCGCCGAGATCGTCATCCCGGGGTGGCAGACCATGAGCTACTTCTCTGACGTCGGCAACGTGTGCTGGTTCCTGGAGCCCGGCTTCGACCACGAGGTGCGCCGCCTGCACCGCCTCGTCGGCAACGCCGCCGTCGACGACGGGTACCACGTCCTCGTCGGCACCGGCTCCACCCAGCTCTTCATGGCCGCGCTCTACGCCCTGTCGCCGCCCGCCGGCTCTGGCGCCGCGCCCATGAGCGTTGTGTCCACGGCGCCCTACTACTCGGTAAGTTCAGTTCCCCAACAGAATGGTCCGGCATCGCTGTCGCGTTCGTGCTCGATCTGTCGCTGGCGGTGACGTGTGGGTTTGCTTCGCATTGGTAGGCTAAATTAACTCTGCATCGTGCTGATGAATGGTCGCGTGACAAGGATGGGGCAAGACGTACCCGTCATTATCTTATCATTCCCCCTCACCACTTAATGATGAGGAGATAGAGCAGAATTCAAAGCCGTGGAGGACTAGAGGGGGACACTGATGGCACCACTCAGCTTTGTTCCCTCTCCCTTGTCCTAGACACTAACAGCCTGTTCACTTGAACTGATCAGTTAGGATACAATGTTTTTCTCTCATAACAAAATAGCACCACCAGCCGACTTATGAGACACAGAAACAGTTAATCCAGCGAACTGGCTGCTGATCTCCTCCTCTCGCTCTCTGCTCTTGTGATGAAGCAGCTGCTGCTAATGTCTCCTGTGATCCTGTCCCTGGCCCTCCCTGATGGGGATGCATGGCATCCATCCGTTCTCGCCGCTGTAGGACCGGGCCGGCATTACTGTGCTGTGATTGTCGATCTGATTTGTGAGTAGCCGACATGTCTCTTTAAACAATGATGATCCATCATTAGAAGCTCGCCTTCTAGAACCAGATCAGAATCTTAGTATGTGCTTGTGGTTAGGTAATTAGGTTGGTTAGCATTATGCATGTTTTCGGTCAAAAAAAGCATTATGCATGTTCATGTTAGGCGAGAGGCCTGTCCTTCTTCAAAATTGAGCTCCACTCCATCTCCATGTGCACAGCCGGCGCCGGCAGGAATATTGCTTGCTCACCACATGCCGGACCGGCACCGGCACCGGCACCCATGTATATGCGATTTCCGGTTATGTTATGTTCATGTGCCAAGATCCATCTCTGCTAACCTGGGAGGGAGAAGATGGGAGCACAGGGATTCCATTTCCAGTGCTAATGTTTTCAATTCTGTTAAGCACCATGTGCCTGCACCATATCCAGTGCTAAATCATGTGTTCAGTAATGGGACTCGCCGACTCGGCGTCAGAGTCGACAGTCGGCAGTCTTAAATTTCCCATACCCTGAATTCTGATTTCTGAACCAAACCATACTATAGTACTGTGCACAATAATTTGACAACAATACAAAACTGTCCGATAGTTGTGTCAATGCACTGACACCCTGATCTGATCTGTGCACCGTGCAGTCCTACCCTGCGGTCACTGACTTCCTCCAGTCGGGGCTGTTCCGGTGGGCCGGCGACGCCAGCACGTTCAAGGGCGACGCCTACATCGAGCTGGTGTGCTCGCCGAACAACCCCGACGGCGCCATCCGCGAGGCCGTGCTGTCCTCGGACTCCGGCGTAGCCGTCCATGACCTGGCCTACTACTGGCCGCAGTACACGGCCATCACCAAACGCGCCGACCACGACATCATGCTCTTCACCGTGTCCAAGAGCACCGGGCACGCCGGGACCAGGATCGGGTAAGTCGATCGATCAATCTTGCCGTCGGTGAAACGTGGCCAGGACGAGCAGCGTTAACGGCAGATGTGTTCCGGCGAAACGTTTGCGCGTGCAGGTGGGCGCTGGTGAAGGACCGTGACGTTGCGAAGAGGATGACCAAGTTTATTGAGCTCAACACGATCGGGGTCTCCAAGGACTCGCAGCTGCGCGCCGCCAAGGTGCTCAGGGCGGTGTCCGACGCCTACGAGCTCCCGGAGGCGGAAGAGGCGCACCGCCTGTTCGACTACGGCCGGCGCAAGATGGTGGAGCGCTGGACCATGCTGCGTGAAGCGGCCGCCGCCTCCGGCATCTTCAGCCTGCCCGAGGAGACCTCGGGCTTCTGCAACTTCACCAAGGAAATGGCCGTGACTAACCCTGGTATGTAATAATGTACTCCATGTCTCTGAACTGAAACGCGGACGAAGGCACTGCTCAGTGCTCACCATGCATTTTTGTGCTTGCAGCGTTCGCGTGGCTGCGCTGCGACAGGGAAGACGTGGAGGACTGCGCGGCATTCCTGCGCGCGCACAAGATACTGACGAGGAGCGGGAGCCAGTTCGGAGCGGACCCGAGGTACGTGCGGGTCAGCATGCTCGACAGGGACGACGCCTACGACATCTTCGTGAAGCGCCTCGCCTCTCTGCATTGAAGATGACCGGCATCGGCTACGCATGGAGATGGAGCAGGATCGATGCTGCCACCCGTCCGGCGTCGCCGCCTCCGCGTGCCAGTCCGTGGTACCGTGGGAGCACGAGTAGGGCAGGCAGTGTTCACTGTTCAGTAGGAAGAAGTGCAGGAAGAGCAACGTTTTGTTTTGCCTTTTCTGCTGTATGTTTGTGTTGTTCGGGGTGTCGCGTACTCGCGTCATCTCAAAGATTCTTATAAAGGTTTCGTTTTTTTTCCTCTCCTGTTGCTAATTGCTACGTGAGACTGAACTGACGTAACTAAAAAAATCAACATAAATTGGAGAAGGAAACTGCTCCGGTACTCCCTTCTAAAAAAAAATTACACGAATCTTAAAGCGCCCACTTGGATCCCGCCTGGGCCTTGGGCTGTCCAGGTCCAGCCCGAGTCCAGACCAAGTTCACTTAGGAGGGAACGTTCCGTCATGCCGTCCGTCAACCTCATGCGTCCGTCCGTCCGTTCCTGAAGCCGCACCAGAATCCCAGTCTCCGTCCATGGCCATCGCTACTCCTCCAGAAAAATCAACGTGACTCACCTCCGGTCTCCGTCCGCCGCCATCGCTACTCCTCTTCTTGATCTATTTCTTCGATCCATGGCACAAGGTGCAACAAGGGTGCGGCTGATGGTGAAGCTTCCAAAATCAAGAATTGGAATAGATGCTAAAACCTTGACATGAATGGCTCCCCGATCTGGCAGTAGCAGTCTAGTAGATGTGCAGTTCCTGAATCGCTCAAGAAAATATGCAGTCTTTCCTAATTCGATTAGTCAGATTTGCAGTTTCTGAATACGCCTGAATATATATTATATTTCTGAATCCTGCAATGTTAGATTTACTTCACATAGCAATGTGTTTGCATGTGTGAGCCTGAAACATGTGACTATTGTCCTTGTAAGAAACTTTTCAATCGTTGGTCTGCTGAAACCTGATGCATGTGTTACCGTAGTTATAGTTTATTATGTGTAAAATCATATTGCATAGGAAGCATATGAGTACGTTCACAGATTCAAATGCTTCCAAAGAGTGGCGCGTTAAAACTTGGTATGGAAATTGTGTTCAGCGACGTAGGTACTTGCATTAATCGGAAGACAACTCTGACATTCAGTGACAGGATGAATGTTAGGCATGGGCACAGTTTCGAACTTGTGATCTTTATAGTGTTACTGAGCAATCCGGCTCATCTCTCTGTGCAAGTAAAATCTATGCCAGAAATTGGTTCTGATATACATTTATAGTTGAAACTGTGCCAATACTAGCTCTGAAACCTGGAAGTTGGTCGTACTTAGCACTATTACAGATAGTGATGGAATGCCACCAGACTGATCACAAAGATCGAGCAGCATCCCCAGTTGACCTTTGGCAAACAATTTGCTGTTTTTTTTTTGTTTTTTTAACAGAGTTTCCACCTAACTTTCTATGCAATCCAAGAAACAGGCACTAGTCGTTATGCACCAACAAAAAAACACTGACATGCTACCCAACTTTTACTACTTTCCCTTCTCCAAGAAACCTTTACTAGTGATAGTCCACCAAAACTGGAAGGTATGCATCGACATGACACAAGACAAGAAGCTACTGCTATAGCATTTTGCTTCCTCTATCTATTAATCAGTTATTCAGTTCCTTAAATTCAAGGAGTCAAGGTACAAACAAGATCGCTAGAACGCATAAATACTGTAAAATTGCCATATCCCCACAATACAGGGCAATGGGAGGAGCAAAGATAAAGAAGTACATGATTTCAGAGGGGACAGATCTATTGCAAATGATAGCAAAAAAACAACATCAATCTGTCGTCCTAACTATGCATACATAAAGCCTACTTCTCTTTATCAGAAACCTCATTGAAAGATTGGTCAAGGTATTCTGATAGGCTCAATCCTGATGTTTTAATTTGGCTTTGAGCAGGTGTTTCCTTCTTTTTGCGCAGCGATTCTGGAAGCCAGGACTTGTTTGGTGAATTTGAATAAGAACCTCGACCTCAAGGACCAGAATGTGAGCCCCATATTGAGGTGGAGCGCCAAGGAGGAGGTCCTTGGTATCCTGACATAGGATCCTGGAACTGCATCGGACTTCGCCATGGACTGCTCCCTGGTGCATCTTGTGGCATCGGGGATGAAGAGTGAACTTGTGATGGTATATCATATATGCTGCTGGTGTGGAGGGTGATAGTTGCTGCCATAGTAAGTACGACACCAACTAGCAATCCGGAGAAAGCAGTAGCAGCCAGAAGTAGAGCGGCTGCCTCTGCCTTGAAGACTGAACATCAGGTTGCGATGGAGTTGGAGACGATGAAAACACCTAGTGCCTGAAACCTGTTAGCCATCGCAGCTGTGGCATATGCCACCTGACTAGCTGTCCTTCTTATGAAGCTAGTACAGTCATTTTTTCAGGAGTCCAAAAAAACACAATAGTCAATTTCATTACTTTAGTATACTCACTAAGGTGAACGTTGATCAGTATAATCGCCAAGGTCAACAGTCGCAATGTGATAACCTCTATAGAGAGCTTAGGAAAACAAGAAGAAAAGCAAAACAATCACCCTTGAATATACATACATAGTGAACTGTAACCGTTCCAATAAGCTATGGTTCATGTGTTCCAAACTCCAAACAAGGACGAGATGGTCGAATACACGCATTGGTCGTCGTCCCGTGTCCCACGGTGACTGACGTGTGAACAACGGCATGCAGGCGGCATGTCGTCGATGGAGCTGTTCCTGCACAAGTTCTTCCCGGAGGTGTGGGACGATGGGGATGCGGAGGCTGGTGGTGGCTCCTTCCTCCACGACAGACGCCGCGCCTGCCGCCACGTCAGGTACACGTGCGGCGGCACCCACCCGCCGGCGGCGCCGCGCTTGCCGTTCTGCTCTTCATTGTCGTCGTCCCCCATCTCCATCTCGAACAGCAGGGCCGGCGGCTCCGCGTCGAAGCGAGCGGACCACGCGGGCACCTCGACGGGTGCCGACGCTGCCACCTGCCCTGCCACTGCCCGAGAATCGCCGCCGGCGGCTATGCACATGCACGACGAGGACGCGAAGACCGAATAAATGGGATCGTTGTTTTTTTTTTGGAGGATGAATCGGATCGAGTCTGGTGCGATTTCAGGAACGGACAGACGGATGCACGAGGTTGACGGACGGCATGACGGAACGTTCCCTCCTAAGTTACTTGGTCTGGACTCGGGCTGGACCTAGACGGCCCAAGGCCTATGCGAGATCTAGGTGGGCGCTTTAAGATCCGTGCAATTTTTTTAGAAGGGAGTACCGGAGCAGTTCCCATTGGAGAATGGTCAAGAAAAGATTGTTGGAAACTTCTCAATGCAAAAAAATGGTACTATGCTCGGAGAAGTTCGTCATGTGTTGTCCACATGGGGAATATATCATGGCCCATATAGATTTCTACTGCTACTACTGTTGGAACAATGGGCTTAGCCCATATAAATTTCTCTAACTATTCAAATAATTTTTCGAAGGTCCATTCATGTGTGCAAGAGGTGAAAGTTGTCACATAGACATGTTGGATTTGTTTAGTTAAGAACTTTGTTTCTTTAAGTTAGACATGAGACCTTTGGTGTGCTGTTGCAGCCGTACTTTTTTGCGTGAGTTTGGAGTTTGTAATAATTGGCCTGATTCTATCTTCGGATAATTGAAGCCGGATATTATATCCATTATCTAAAAAAAGTGGTGTCCTTTTGTCCCACCTTGTGGAAGTGGATGGTGACCTACTCCACCAAGTCATGTGTTGGGGGAAAAGAAGATAAAGTGGGAGTTTCTCCTCCACCCCACGAAGTCATGTGTTGGAGAAAAAGAAAAGAAAAAAGTGAGAGTTTCATTTACATTTTTAAATTAATTTAAGAGAAGAAAAGAGTTTTATGGATGAAACTTTTCTGGCAAAGTTATCAACTTGTAATGAATCATGGAATTAAATGTTTATGACACTAAGTGATTGTTTCATCAAGTTTCATTGTTTTTAGGATTTTCTTAGGATTTACCGACATTATGCATTAAGTCGTAGGTGACGTCTCCGTCGTCAACGAGGCGTCTATGATGAATTCATGAACTTCAAAATCTGTCGGCTCTATCCTTCGAAGGTGCTTGCATTGTTGGCTGGCTCGTTGTCGGCGGTGGCGAGTTAAACTCGAGATCGTGTAATCTATTACTTCCATTATCACAATAACTCTAGTAGAACTTTAGAACACTAACAAAATAGTATAACAAATTTGTTAGATATTACATCGATAATATTGGACAGTCGTACACGCTCAACTCAAACCGCTGCACGTACCGAAATATTCTTTAGACTCAAAACTGGTGCACCATACTCCCTCCGTGCTATAAAGAAGTAATTCAAGCTTTGAACCCATAGACAAGCGTGTATCTAGGTTCAAAGGTAGAATTACGTTTTTTTATGGGATGGAGGAAGTATGTCTATAATATTAACATACTGTCTATGATAGATCTTTAAAACTTTAAACATTTATAGTAACTTTTTTATATTGTATTGAGTGTAGGAGTATTTGAGAATACTTCCAAAATATTTTATATAATTTTAATATATATTTTATAGAAGAAATTAATGATGATCAAATACCGACCCAAAATAAGTATCGTTCTCGCTTCTCGAGAAATAGCTTTAAATAATTATATATTAAAATATATAAATATTTATACTAAATAATTAGTATTATTGGAAAGATCTTTACGTCTAGTTATTTAACAAATTTATTTAAAGATATAAATATTATATTTAATTTTTATAAACCGAGTTAAACTTGTGACACAAACATCTAAATGTCACTTATATTTTGGGATGAGGGAGTACACACCATTTGTTTTAGTGGAAACAATATGGCATATACGTATTTCGGAGGAAGAAGGTCTGGCCCATACACACTATGAAGTATAGAGTATTGGGCTGAGATCCCCAATGCACTACTACTAGGCTAGAGTTCTTTTTTGGGAGGAACTACTAGGCTAGAGGTGTTGGGCTGGGATCCTAGCAGTGGATATGGACACGGGCTCCCAGAGAGGCCCAACGCCACAAAGACCAGCAGCTTCTTCTCTTCTCTCCCGATGCTAAAAAAAAAAAAAAAAAAACCACCAAAAAAGACCCATCCTCTCCCAAATTCACAAGTCCCAACTTCCCAAGTGGCCACTGCAGTCTCCGGCCACCGCCCCATGGCTTCCTCCTCCGCCTCCAACACGGCGGCGCTCTCCCGCCTCGTCGACCGCACCCGGGTTCCGGACCCCACACTGCAGCGCCATGCGGTGGCGGCCGTCTTCCGCCACCTCCTCTCCCTCCCCGCGCCCCTCCCCGCGGCCGCCCACGACGCCGCCTCAGCCCTCCTCGCTTCGCCCCACCCCGCAGTCGCCGCGCACGCCGCGGCCTCGCTCGCCCGTCTCACCGCCTCCCGGCCCGACCTCCTCCCCTCGGGCCTCGCCCTCCCGCTCCTCATCGCGCCCCTCGCGGCCTCCCCGTCGCCCCGGCTCGCCTCCTGCCTCGTCAAGGCAGTCTCCGCGGTCGCAGCCTGCGCCCTCCGCTCCGGCGCTCGCTTCCCGCCCCACGACCACCCCTTCGTCCAGGCGCTCGCGTCGGGGGCTGACGGCGCGCGCGCGGAGCTCACGCGGCAGGCAGCCAGGATGGTTGCCGAGGGCGTGGACACGGTGGTCGGGTTTCTGAGGCCGTTCGTGATGTTCTCCGTGGTGAGGAAGGGGGACGCCGCATTTGCGAGGGATTTGATCGGCGCACTGGCCGCAGCAGCCGTGGCAGCAGGGAAGGCTGGTGCCGCGATCCCGGTTCTGAAGATGCTCGAAGACAGCTTGCTGCATTTCGGCCGCGGGGATGATCAGGTATTTGTGCGGTCTAATACTCAAGGATGATGTCTGTTCTCTTATTCTCAGCGATGCTGTAGCTGGCAATGCCTGCGAACGGTCGTGCAAATAGGAGCCCACTGATGTGTATTGTGATGTTTTGGACTAATCCTGATAGCAGTTTTGGTGTGCATTCCATCATGGAAGTGACAGCGCCATCAGTGGTTCAACTGTTATTCATAGATCACATTGTAGCAAGAAACAAAAAGTAGGGGAAAACTTTGTAGGTTTCAGAAGGATTGTCATATCTGGAGATCTGTTACTGTTCACACAATAAAATTATCTTCATCTGTGATTTTTAATTACTTGTTATTTTTTTTTTCAGGAAGTGAGGCTATGGCTCAGTTCTGCAGAGTGCTTGGTTGATGCTTATGTGGTGCTACTGAGGAAGTTAGCTCATGCTCAAATGGTACCACTCTCTACCTTCCTCTTAATGTGTGCAGCAATGAAATATTGGAGTTACTAATGGCTGTGAATTAGCCAGTGATTTTGTTTCTGCTCTTAATAGAGATGATATCTGCTGGTATCTAGAACTTTTTAAATGGATTGATGATGGACATTAGTGGAATATTTATCATTTGATGAAAATTTAATACTTTTGTGGAATCCAATTAATGGACTTATCCATTTGGGCTGGATTTGTTACTTTGTTTGTACCTGATGCATTCTATTGACATATATACCTATCAGTATAATTCTCCACTTGACTTATCATGTTGTATGAAACAACAGCGTATAATTAAAAAAATCACATGCAATATTTTTCTGAAATTTGGTAGTTTTGCGGTGTTTATACTCCTGCATGGTGTGATGTTACAGTTTTCTTTGGTGCGTGGACTATTCTGTAATTGTCATGAGCAGATTCCTTGCTTTAGAAGTACCCGTCGTATAAGTATTCCTGTGGTACATTTTTTTGAGCGGAAAATACAGTAGGGGAGGCCATTCCTGTGACACATTAACAGTATACATTAGTTTTTCTTGTAGATTTGTTTTGACATATGAACTTCTATGTTTTATTACTTAATTAGGTTGACTTGACATGTGAACTTCACCCTTGTTTTATTACTCATTGATGAGGTGCAACTAATCGATGTTTGGTTTCTTGCAATTACTTGAATTCAAGTTCTTATATGATTGCTGTGCATCATATCATCTACATAACATACTGTGTGACTTTCTTTGTTTGACAGCCAACATATGATGCTCAAGCAAGTAGTGTGACATTGATGGAAACACTCTTATCACAGTGTTCATTTCATCAAAAGTTTCTGGGAATTGATTCAACAGTTTTTGGGTTATCAAAACATCTATTCTCGGTGCAAAAGGACCTTGGATTATGCTATCTACCTCAGATTTCTGTTGTCCTTAGCTCTCTTTCTTACTCCCTCATTGGGCTAGAGTTTGAACATGAACAGCTAGCTGGCTTGAAACTTCTGAGCTTTTTGATTGATTGGAAATATGAAAATGGTACATTCCCAAATATTTATAATCACAAGCCCTCCTCCGTAAATTTCCGAAACCAACTGTTGGAGGGACTAGGAACTTGGTTCTCTTATTTTTCCAATCTTAAGCTACTGTGTTTTGTTTCATACCAGTAAACTTTAGAATGAAAAACGAATTGGGAACATTGGAATGGGTATCATCTTTCTCTTCTTCAAATTTTATGAGAATTTTGCTTTGCTTTTCATGTAATAGTCCTCATGGAGAAGGTTTACAGCATACAAATCACTTGGGCTCAATAAAATCACCATTTTTGGAGGACTATCTATCTATATTTTCAACAAAAACCCAAACCACGTCGTTCATATATTTGTCAGTTCATGTTTTCATGTATGTATTTCTTGTGGGCAGGACAAAAATCAATGAAACTCAAAGTAAACTGGGTGCACACTGATATGATAGATAATCTAGACAAAAAATCTCTCCAGAGATAAAAATAGCGAGATTACTGTTTTACTTGTTAGCAGTAAATTTTCAGATTTTTATGACAAACATTGAAATATACCATGGCCATTAACATTTGGAAACAAAGAGAACATTTGAATACAGAGCAAGTGATGTTTAGTTCGATCCTTTTATAGGGGTGTGTACAGTCAATCTAACCTTACTTTTGTTACCATTAACATGGCATACAATCCTTGTTTATTGTTATCATTGAAAAGTTCCATTTATGTGTATGGCTGCAGTGCTTGACAGTAAAGAACGACCACAACACGTCAGTGTGGAGCTTCTTTGTGTTCTGGCAGTTATCAACCTGACCATTTCGCCATCCAAATCTGTGAAAGCAGTGGCATATCATGTTCTGTCAAGGTTCAGCTTGTTTGTTTTAGACTTGCCAGCTTCTCATTCATCAGAGGAACAAGATATTTCAACGAGTTACCACATAAGCAAACCTGCACTTCTTCTTCCTAAACTTCTGCATCATCTATGGTCTAAGGTGATTTTTTTGTCCTTAGTCCATTGTGTCTGTTTTCTCCTGCATTTGTTGTTGGTTGAACTTTTTTTTTGCATCACATTCACATTAGATGATAGTGATTACATGCGCGTTGGCAGTCCAATACTTTGCTTTGCAGCCTTACTAATGATTGCAGATGGTGATGTTGTATGATATGTTGATGCAGTTAACCCTGTTATACTTGTGTTGCTTTGACTTCCAATACATCCCCGGAAATCATGTTTTGGATTTCTTGTGTAGTATGTACTCATATAAGTTTTTATCCAATTTCTGTCTCCTGTCCACAGCCATCTTCGTCAGGCTTCAGTTTTATGAAGTACACAGCTACCAAGGCTTCACCTGATTCTGGTCAGACTGACTTAGAAGCAAGTTATTGGACTCATCAAATAAATGCCTATCTTACAGCCCTTCGCAGAGAAAAGCATACATTAGATGCCTTGTCTTCAAATAAGACATCTTCAGGTCGAGATCTTTACTTGTGCTTTCTACAAGCTGCCTATCCATTTATCTTTATATGACCCTCTAACTTATTTCTCCATCTAATTTCCTGCAGTAGCCATATCATCTCTGATAAGCTCTGTAGCATCTGTGTTGGTAATGCATCCAAAACTTGGCACTTCTGCAGCAGAATCTTTGGCCATCCTTGGTGCATCAGACCCAAGATTGGGTATGCCACTTTTTGTAGCTATCCTCTACTATAGCAAGATTCTATGCAGCAGCGGTGATTTTTCAACTGAAATCTCGGTGAGTAAGTTCCTGTTTCTTCCATATTTGAATGCAAGTAATTAGGAACCACAGTGCACTAGGATGAGCTTCTAATAATCAAATCTAAACTGAAGGACATTAGTTAAAAGAAATAGATGTTCAATATCCATATTGTGGCCTTGCAAATTGAGAATCCATGTTTGTAAAGGAAATAGGATATCAACATCAGTTTGTAGGAAGGGTCACAATTACTTATTTCTATGAACCAGAAGTAGGAAAAAACGAGAACTACTAGTGCATACATACTTGTGATGGAGGAGGCTCTGGTGACATGAAAGGATACCTAGGTTGAATCCCCTACCGCTGCCAGGTGGCATCACATTGTTGGCAGCCCTCACCTCCACTATGCCTAGCCTCTTCCCCACAACCGCCGCCTCACATTGTAGATTGTCCCAGTCATGTTGTCTCCAAGATGAGCAATAGTTGCTTGTTCTCGCTTCCATTAATCACCAGTGGCACAAGTGGTCGGGCATATTGAATTGTGGTTCCAGTTATCTGATATGTACCTAACTGCAAATGCTAATGCTGTTTTAATTTTTGGAACATGCTACATTTCTATTTTGCCTCAACTGCAAAAGCAACACAAACATCATCACATATTGCAAAAACATTAGAGCATCTGACATTTGTTTCACATATGATTTGCAGCTCAGTTTGCTAGAGTCATTGCCATCACTTGCTATACATGGTTTTGTTCTTCCACTAGCTCTGCAATGGCTAGCACCAATGCTTAAAAGGGACTCAAATTCGTAAGTAAATGCACTAATTACAAGTGAGCCCAACTTCAGTTTCTTTTTGGGTTCTTTCTTTCTTATTTGCTTGGCCTAATGGGCTTAGTTGCCTTGTTCTGAGATATACTCCTATAGAATGCCTGGTCTTTGGTTTCATTTCTCCCTTTACATTTGAACACAAATAAAATCTATTCCTTTATTTGGTACTTGAGAAAAAATAGAGTTCAGCATTCAGATATTATCAAAAACACATGAAGTCTACAATTTCTGAAATTTTAAGAACAACGTACATTTGTGCAGGTTACATTTATTTTTATGAAAAAAATATAACATCTGTATTTCAATCACAGGTATAGATGTTTTGTTTCCTAAGAAATTTTGCAGTGCTCTAATTTAGAGCCTGAGAGTTTCAGGATTCAGAAACTATCTACATTAAGATACAAAAATTGGTACAAAACTGTCGACATATAAAATGAAAAAAATTGCGAGTATTTGGCTGAATAATCTTTAGCTTATGGATATTGATTGGTTAATTTAATTCTGATGATCACATTTAGAAATAAGTATCAGTTTATATTACTGCAAGAGGCCAAACTTCAAGCTTTTAGAATGAGAGATGACAAACATGCAGCTTTTCTCCTCTGTTTAGATCTTCTATCTTAGACACCCCTGGCTTAGGACCTGCGGTTCCCTTTCTGCTGTGGCTATCTTAGCCCTCTGGCTGGTTGGTTTGTTGTATATTCTCTCTCTCTCTTTGTACAGGTTTCTGTTTATCCTTTTTAAAAAAAAAAAAAATTAAATAAAATTCTACAGTGGGGGCTTCCCCTGTTGTGTTTCCCGTTCAAAAAAAAGTTTATATTACTTCAGATGTTTTTTTTTTAATTGTAAATAAACTAAGGGGAATACTTGATTGCTATTCTTATATAACATGAGTTTCATGCAGGGTTCTGTATGCTATAGCTGTTCGATTACTCTGCAAGATATGGGCTACAACCGATTGGGCATTTCCAAACTTACAAGTAAGAATGCATTTTCAATTTTCTAATTTCTAGTGGTGAGTACGAAAACTAAAGTGAGCTGTTAAAATGTTTGTTCCAAAACTATCTATGATCTGTTATGTTGAAAAAATTGTTCATTTGTTTTCAAACATGATGTACTTTATAAGAAGATAATCATGCAGTCTCTCACTATAGTTTGCTATGTACTCCATTCCACAATAAAGTTGAAAGTTGACACCTTGTGTTAAATAAAGGCAGTAGTTGAGACACACCGTAGAGAGACCAAGGAGGCGCTGAAATCAATATGTAGGCCATGGACCTTGCATACCCCTTTTGAGTGACGTACTACAAAAGTGCAGCTAATCTCATTCACATCTTTAAAATAGGTAAGGGAGTTCGTTTTTTTTTTTCAAAAAAAAGGCAAGGGAGTTACAGTGACTGCACTTTTGATATCCTTGGTGAACTTATGCTGTGAATCAATGTATACCAATTAAAGGCTTGCATTTTGAAATGGAGAGAGTTAAGTGGCCAAGCCTTTTACAAGTCTGTCTTCTTTTTTTCTTGTATATGCAAGATAGTGGCATATCATATCAATAATTAAGAACTAGTTTATCCTCTCAGGGCTTACATTTTTCCAGTATAGCTCTTTGTTATCATGGATTAAATTGAATTTATCTTTTTCATACACCAGATACTTTGAGTGAAAACTGAAAACTGTATGATTCTATTTATGTTAAAATAGAAGTATACCAGATTTTTAGTTAGTTGTTATTGTTGGTATATCAGATTAAATTTAAGCATGACCCAGTGATGTAACTCTACTGGAAAGTGGAAATCATCAATATGATAGTTGATAATTTCTGAACTTTTTAGTTTTCCTCACAAATTGTTACAAAATTGCTACTAACTTTGCCTTCTAACATAGGTAGTTCTGGATCCTGAGAATTTTTCCAATTTCATCTCTGACAGAGAGATCTCTGCAAGTATTGCCACATCAATACGCGATGTTTGCAAGCAGAACCCAGATAGAGGTGTTGATCTAATATTATCTGTCTCTGTGAGTGTTTTCTCTCTATTTTTTTTTTTCTGACCTCTATTGTTTAATTGGTCTTTCTAACATGTAGTCAAATACCTTTAGTTTTGTATCGAGAGTCGTGATTCTGTGGTCCAAGCTCTTGGCCTGGAGAGCCTCTCATACCTTTGTGAAGCAGATGTGGTCGGTAAGTTCAACTTTCTGACCTTCCATTAACCTAAGTTCTGAGCCTACATTTCAACAAATTAGTAAGTTCCTGAAGTATAAATTACAATGTAAGAAGCCATGTGTTCTGAAAATTAGTAAGGGAGTATTTTTGTGTAAAAGTCATATTTGCTGGACCTCGCACCTGAAGTTAGCCCCTCCCTTGTATGTCAGATTTCTATACGGCGTGGAAAGTTATATCAAAGCAGGTGCTTGACTATTACGTTGAGCCTGCTGTTGCTCACAGGTAAGAATGCTGACAAACATTTTACTGAATATATAGATGTGTCTGGTCTGGTGGACTGGTATCAACACTGTTCAGGTGTGTGTTAATATTTGCTTCTCACTCTATGTTTTCTTGTTGCTTTTTACAGTTTGTGTGTTTTGTTGAGGTGCGGAGCAATGGATGCTGAGGCATATTCTGGAATATCTAGTAACCTGATAAGAACATTGTGGAGAATTGGAACATCCAAGAAAGATAATCCCGAACCTCTCTGGGACAAAGCAAGAGGAACTGCTTTTCACGCCTTGTCCAACTACAAGGTTGTACTATGATTCTTTGTTCTACGTTATGTGTTTAACTGCTATTTTTTTTTTGAAATTTTATTTCAAATTTTCATTTTCTTTTAACAATGGGTGCTTTACAGGTCTCACTTATTCAAGATGCTATTCCTGATTTCTGGAAACTAAACTATGAGTTCTTTACGAATGAACATAATCCGGCAGTTCTCAAGGCCATGGAACACCTTCAAGATGAGATCATCAAATACGAGCACATGTTAGTATATTAATTGTCTTTCTTCTGAATTCAGATGTTTAGCGACACTTAACTTATGAACCCTGTTCACATAGAAATCGGCGTCGAGTAACTACCGATAAAAGAGCTGCGGTGCATAAATTTGAGAAGCTACTGGAGGTTTTTCCTCAGTCCGTATTTAAAGGTAAGCTAGTGATCTAATTGGACACTAGTTGATGACTGGAGTGTTCAATACTCGAATGCATTCTATTTTGTCCATTCATGTGTTAGAGCAAATACATGTGCCTTTTCTATCCTACTATGTTCTATATGAGAAATGCTGTTCTGTCTTTAAAAGAATATGGTGTCAGTTTCATCTTTTAGATTCCATTTTTCTATCGCTTTCGAATTGCAGGGATGTTATCTCACCATCAGTTGCCTGGTGCTGCTCTTTTAACTCTCAATTTTACTCCAAAGGACATACTTAATGAAGGGAAACCTAAGGTTAGAAATCTTTAATGACTGTTGATTCTGTTTTATCTTAGTCGCCACTCAAAAAGCTTAATCCTTTTAATGTTATATGTTATTTGTGTTTCCTGATCTCATTTGCAGGATTTGCCTAGAGTTCATTCTGCTTTTGAGCAAGCTTTTGTGGAAATTGCTGAATCTATGTATATGTCAAGAAACATGGCGGTAGCTCTTCTTGCCTTGCAGTCATGGAAGTCATTTGTTTCCAACTGGATGCAAGCAGTTGTGGCATTGCTTGAAATTAAAGAGTCGTCGAAGTTGAACAAAGCAATGAAAGCCGCTAATGATATATTTAAGGTTTATATTTATGTCTTTAGCATATTCCTTGTTTCCTTTGAATCTGTTTGTTCCACATTAACACTCGTGCTAGTACTCCTATTGAAACAACAGTTTCCAGGTTTGATGTGTATCAGCTGTCTTGTTACAGGAGCACAGTTTCAAGATGCATACTGTGCCTCATAGTTTTCAAAAGAACTGATACTTCTTAATAATCTAATTTAAAGGTGCTGAACGGAAGAATTATGGACACCTGGGTACTTTTTTTATTGCGACATGGGACAAACCTATTATTCTGTATGATGATTTGGTTTATATAGCACATACTACCTGATTGTGCTCCTTTATCCTCTCTTTTTACGCTTGTCTCCGGCACTAACTTCCTTAATCCTTACCATGCTAACGCTAAATTTCCATATGTTTTCCTATCTGTGATTGCAGATTCTGTGTGATCAAGTTCCAGTATCTACTCCTCAAGTTGCTGTTAACATAGCTCTTGCCATTGGAGCACTGTGCTTGGTAAGGGGTCTTTATTCACATTTTATTAATTCCTAAGTATATACAGATTCTATGGTATGATATAATTGATTTTTCTGCCTATTGTTTTATCAATTCTCTCCTTCTACCTGTGAACACATTTCAAGTATCTTTTCATTGTCTTTAGCCCATAAGCTCTGATGTATTCTTATGATTTTACCGGTGGTTGAGGTATGTTTTACAAATTATGATTTATTCGATGTTATCTTGTTTCTAGATTGTTCCACCAACTGCTCATTTGGTAGTATCTTCGGCATCAGATTTTCTTTTAAAATGGTTGCTTCAATATGAGCATGAGCACCAGCAATGGTCAGCAGCTGTCTCTCTTGGACTAATATTCAATTGTTTTCATCCTACGGACAAAAAGAGCAGACTTCAGGTTATTAATGGGTTTCTTGAGGTATCAAATGTCTTCTCCACTCATTGCATTTCATTTTTCTAGGAAGTGAGTGTGGATTGCTAGATGCCTAGATGTTAGCAATTTGTTGCTCTATCTGTGTTCACTAGCGCCTTGACATTCTTGCAATAACCTCATAAGCCGTGTGACACCATATCATAATTATAAACATGGGAGATCATGGAGATACCACTGCTATCTATGTTAGGCTTGTAGTAACTAGTCGCTCTCCTACTGTCGTGTACTCCTATGTCACTGTGCGTAATGATTGTTATACCGAAGCAGATCAGAATTCAATGTGACTGGATTGTTAGGATCTTATTATGCCTTGCTTCATGCCTCATCCCAGCGAAACAATGTTCATGATGCTGGAATCTGGAGCAGGACCAGTCCATGTTGCAATTGGCTATGACTGCTGGCAGCTTATTTTCAAATACAATTTCTCCTTTTCAATGAATGCTACACAGTGTAGCTGCACCCATTCATTAAAAGTTTTGTCTTTACATTTTGTGCTTTTTGGGTATGATATGCAAACTAATGTATAGTTGTTTGGATGATGCATTCAGGATACTTCGAAGTTTAAACTTATGTGTTGTATACTTTCTCATTATGTCTTATGCCTTTGCACAATTAGGTTATCTCAAAAACTGAAAGCTGTCTTGTAAAAGGAGCTTGTGGACTGGCATTAGGCTATGCTTGCCATGGTATTTTATCAAGGGCACATAATGCTACTGATTCAGAAGTAGAGACTATTACACAACTCAATGAGCGTGCATCAGTTGAGGATATTCTTCATGCTTTGGTCACTTCATTAATTCAACTATGTCCATCCTCATGCTATTCTCTTAAGAAGCTGAGTATATATGGAATATCCTCCATGGGAGGGGTGGAAGAAAATATTCATAGCGTCAGCGATGATCCTTGGGCTGTCGCTGGACTTGTTATTGGTCTGGGAAACTCTGTTGTTGCTCTGTATAGACTTGGAGCTTATGAAGCAGTTACTGAAGTCAAGGACATATTGATATCATGGATACCAAATGTTGATTCAGACTCCGCATTATTTGATGAAATAGATTCAGTATCACTATGTATGGGTTCATGTCTTGCTCTTCCATCTGTCGTGGCTTTTTGCCAAAGAGTGGAGCTGTTGAATGACGACCTGGATGCATTGTTCAATCGCTACACTTCTTTAGTTTCTGAGCTCCTGAACCTTAATAAATCTGGGATTATCTTTCAGAATTTGTTGATGGCAGTCTGTATTGGTGCTGGATCTTTCCTGTCTTCTATATTGGATGATGGGGTGCATGCTATGGAATTTAGTGGTGTTAAAAGCCTTTTGGACACTCTCAGACATATATATACCCACCCTTTTCCTCCCCTTGTTCATTTGGGAGGCATGTTTGGTGTAGTCAACGCTTTTGGTGCAGGCGCAGGGGATCTTACTGGGGTGTTTTCAAAGCCTGTGACTTCTCAAATCAAGCACGAGGTCTGCTTCCTCCATACATCTTAACACTTAATGTTCTATAAAATTCTTGGAATAATCTATTTGGTTGTCTGTGCAGGAGTCATCTTTTGTGAGAGGTTCATTACTGACAAGCCCTGTCAGTGAGACTCTGTCAACATCAATGATTCAGGAAATATTTCTTCTTGCTAAGGATGCTAAGGATAAGCACATACAAGATTATGCTGCATGGGCTATTTCATTTCTCAGAAGCAGGTGGTCGAAGAATCAGAATCAGATTCTTTATGAGGACAATGGTTGTAATAGAAGTTCTGGTGATCGTGATCGAGCTTCAAGTTTTTCTGAACAAAGCTTAGTTTGGAACTTAAGTCTCTGGTTGAATGATCTAAAATTTGAAAAGGTCTGATCTGAATCCTTAAAAGAATGAGTACGATGCTCTCATCTGTTAAAATATGTAGCTTAGCTTTTGTATCCCAAATTTACATCTTTGTTTCAAGGAACATATATTTTTTATAAACAAAAAGGTTCTTTAATTCGCCATAGATGCACACTTTCATGCTGAATTGTATATTTAAGAACCTAAGTTAGTATATGAATATGTGCATCATTATTTTCTGACCTAGGATAAATGCCAAACTTGAAATATGAAGCAAACTATGCGCTGTGCTTATGCCAAACTTGAAATATGAAGCAAACTATGCGCTGTGCTTCTAAGCATTTTAGCAACCTTCTAATGCTTCTTTCTGACACCTAGGTGTGGTTACATACCTTTTACTGCTGCAGTTGGTAAACTGATGTTTTACTTGCAAAGAATCTCTACTAATGTGTACTCATCTATCTATATACAAGTTACATACCTTTTACTGCTGCAGTTGGTAAACTGATGTTTTACTTGCAAAGAATCTCTACTAATGTGTACTCATCTATCTATATACATTATTTTATTGGATTTGATGCTTAATATTCTATATACCCTGAAAAATATTGCAAATCATAACTGCATAAGACAGTTATTTTAGAGTGGCTATTAAGTTATGACTAGTTACATTTTTTCACTACGGTCTGTATCACTTTTGATTTTGTTGGGTTGGAGAAGAAAATCATATTTCATTTTTTTCTATTGACTTTTGTCATCTTATTATTATCTACAGTCTGGTGATGTGGTGCCAATAAGTACAGTTGGAACAGTTTTAAAATGCCTTTCCAAAGCTCCTCGATTGCCAACTACAGACTGGGGAGCTATTGTACAGCGGTGCATTAAAGTTGAGGCACAGATTCCTCAAAAGTTAACCAATGAGGAAGATCCTAAGTTACTAAAGGAAGCATGCTTAAATTTGACTCTAGCTCATGCTGCCCACATAAGTCCCCTTCTGCAGTTTCTAGATGATCTGACTGACATACTCAGATTCCAGAGATTAGATATAAATGTTCAATCTATTTTGCTCCAACATTTGTCACACCTAATGAAGCTCTTCTCTGATTCAAGATTGGATAAACTTTCTGAGGACTTTACTGAATACTTGTATTCCCCCACCTCTTCATACTTGAATTACTCATCTGAACAGAGAAGCATGCTAAGAATGTCCTTCTGGGAAGGAATTTTTATGTGCCTGGTGGAGGTTTCTGAAGAATCTGGTGGTTTTTCATTCATTAAAAAATGCATTCAGTGCTTGTTGCCTCTTTTGACACTCCACAGTGATGGTAAACCTGAATTCATGGAAGAATGGTCTGCTTCTATCAGGTGCCTTACCAACGCCCAGAAAAATTGGCTCGGTGATATGCTGCAGGTTGTCAATAGCACAGATCTTTTCTTTATGAGCCATTCTCCGTGAATGGTTTATTTTAGTAGATTTCTTTAGGTATGTTTCACAGTTCTATGTTAACCTTTCCTTTCAGATTCATAATACTGCCTTAGTCAATGAAGAAGGACATGTTGATGTGGCAAAAAAGATTATCCTCAGAGCAAGATTGTGTGCAACTGGTTGTGGTTCAGCACATGAGCTGGGAAATATAAAAAAGGCAATATTGTGTACAAAAGCTGATGGTAACTACATTCCTTTTGCTGTGGTTTATGGATGCCTTCGGTTTTCCATTGAATTCTGTTATCTTTTCTCATCCATCCATCATACGATCGTTGTAAGTGATCTATATATTATTTTGAAAAGCTAATGAATATGCTATTTCAGGTGTCTGGTGGAGTGTCCTTGTTGAAATCACTGCAGCGTTGAACTCAGCCGAAAACAGCATTAAAAGGCAGTGGCTTCTGGATGCATTAGACATCGGCTGTGTTACAGCTCATCCCTCAACGGTAATTATTGAAGATGCTATGTTGGAATGTGTGGATGGGTGCTTATTCTCAAAATTGCTTCCCTGCAAAAACTAACATTCTTAAAATTTCTCGTTCTAATATTTCAGGTGCTGTATTTTGTTGGCTTGTTATGTGGTAGCTGCTGCATCTATATGCCGCTTCTTGTCATTAATTTGATAAATGTACTGAGCGACTTGCCTGTCACCCTGCCTGCCTTTCTCTCCACCAGTGTTTCGGATGATTTCAGGAATTCTGTGGCAGACAGGCTATGGTTGTTGACCACTAACATCTATACTTGGGCTGAAGAATTGGCTCGCGGACATGGCCAACCTGGACACGATCATATTCATAGAAGTGAAGCTGAGATTGCGACATTTTTGGCCAATATTCTGCGCTCTACATGCATTGCAGTCGAGGACTACCTCTCTGTTGATAAGCAACTAAAGCTTGCAAATCTTGAGGCGCTCTAATTAAAGGGAGACGTGTTTTCTTTTCGATTTTATGTATGTATATGTATTTGTGTACAGTATCAGTCATGTTTCAATAGTTGATGTCTCTGCTGATAATTCAGCAATGTTTTCCCCCTTAAAAAAAAACTATTGTTCAAAGATTGAAGTATGACCTATGAAATAATACTGTTCTGTACACAGTCATACTGCCACTGAACAATTTAAGAGCAGTTTACTGATGCCTTACAATTTGATGGGAGCAAACATTTGCGGTAGTAAGGAAATTTACGAGACAGTAGCTGAGATGAGTCCAATCGCAATATTACATTTGCCTTGAGCTCAGAGGTCCTGTTTTCTACATCTTTCTAGACCAATGTTTCTCTAATTGCGTTGCATTAATACAATACTGGGTGTCTTGCGTTCCGAGTCAGGATCGGAATTGAACTTGCTTACTCTTCTGTTGAAGAAAATTGACATTGTGAAGTGCAGTGTGCATCCCAATTTTTGGTAATCCAGCTGCTCTAGAGGGCCAAATTTCAAATGAAACCACCTGCGCTTGAAAGGTTGGTTAGGGTAATATCTTTATTAATCTTCTTAATTGGTGAATACATCTTCAGGTGCACGCTCTAACCAATTTTTGCTCAAGTCACAATCCGATTATATTATATAGAAATGTTCCACACATCTTTTTTTTTTTAAAAAAAAGAAAGAAAAAAGAAGCCGTCACTAATAATGATTCTCATTCTCTCGGGAAAAGCCCATAAGCATCGTATTTGATTCTTCAATTCCCACACATACTGTTTCCTTAAAGCTTCTTTCATTGACTTTTTTGGGGTGGGACCTTATCATAAGAACTTATCGGTATTACTAAAAATAGAAAAGGAACTAAACGTAGAATGTCTAGAAGACTTCTTTAAATATGTCAATTGGCTTTTCTTTGTGATAATAGTGTCTCCTTTACAATTTGCATGGGGAAGCTAGTCCTGTTCTGCCTATACAACTAAAAAACTTTATGAAGAAAAGGTACTCTGTTATGCAGTTCTTGGGAGCTAAAATGAAAACCGGAAAAAAATTTATCTCGTCCTGAAAAGTAAAAATAAACCAAATAGACAATGCCAAATCCAAGGCATAGATAGATGTGGCTGGATGTCACTTTTGGACATAGGTAGCTTCCATCCTGCCCACAGCCCTTGTACGGACGAATGAAATATAGATGGAAAGCTAACAGAATCAATATCTAGTATTCTAGTCCCATAGTGTGCCCTTCCGGTCACCCAAGGGGCTTTAGCAAATTAGCAATAGCTAAACCTCATATACTTTCTCCTAGATTCTCCTATCGTGATCATCCCCCCTTAATATATTGCGATAAGATATGCTGTCAACTGCTGCAGCCCCCCCCGCGGCTACCATGCATACATCTCTCTGAAGCTGTTCCAATGAAAGAACAAACTGGATGTGTCCAGAAACCTTTATTTGCTTGGTTACACTTTCGAGTATGATATTTCTTGATGTACGTCTAATTAACGGATTCTGCCAAACATTCTCTAATTATATCAAAGCCATGTCCTTTCACTTTCACTTTATTTTATCCTCCAAGTATTATTACATTACATACATGGACCAATCATAGCACCTGGCCCCAGAGCGCAACCAATCACATGGCTGAGAGTCCGCTTGTTGCTAGATCACTTAAAGGCTCAATAGTTTATTCTTGTGTGGCCGTCAAGGTTTTTGGAGAATTCATACAACTGTGTGCTAATGGTAGTCATGATTTGCAGAAAATAATTTCCATTCGGAAGGAGTTTATTGAGGCAAATTAAAGGTTTTCTGCATAATTATTCATGCATCTTCAGCAGACACATATACTACCATCCACTTTATTTTGTTTGTTAAAATGAAATTCAAGGATGGCATTTGGGTATGACACTGACGTCGTCGTCCTTGTACGATGGTAATGAGTAAGGATAAAAATAGAGACAGGGATTCTTACACGGTCACATGAACCACTTTTGCTTCTTAAGATTCCTTGGGCTCCATATTAGCAGAAAAAAACTGCATTCTTAATTATTTTCCCCAGTGTACAGATTACGGAAGAGGCCCTTAAGCTCTGATGATGGTTGCTGTTTTACTGGACCCTTTGAACTGACTTGTGAATCGGACTTAAACTGCTCTGACGTAAATAGTACGACGTCCTGGCTGGTTGGCTCCACACACAATGCAAGCGGCCAGAGCTGTTTGTCAAGGTGGCATCAGAGGATCATATCATGGGAGGATCAGGATGCAGCTGCAGCCTGCTCCAATCAACCATCCCCACTATGCTTCGACAATCAACGTGCAGCTCTGCAGGCGAAGGTCAGTAAGCGTGATGCTATTTTTGGTAACTATTATCTACATAATGCACCACACTAACAAAACAAAACCGCCTGCAACATGTCTTGTGATCGAGAAGGGTTTGAACGCATGCGGGCCGGGCGTGCATGGCTCTGAACCATAGCCAGGGGGTAGCCCCATGGCATGCATGCTTGGGCAGGGGCTGGCCAGCCAGACAGACAGGATTCTCTAGCTAAAGGTACGGCCGGTTCCATGCACGCCCGTGCACAACCACTCCACCCCGCCCCACCCTGCACGCCTTGTGACCAGAATTCAAAGGGACTGTTCCCTCCTACAGTGCAAGTGTAACCTTGAATCTGTACCACGAGGACGGAGGACCCATCAGCTCAATATATTTCCCTCCCTCCCTCCCACACAGCCATATAGCCCGCCCATAGACATGTATGCGTCAGCTTTCACAAATGTTCACACGCTAGCTAGTTGGTACTTTTTCATGAATGCATCACCTCCTCCCCTCCCTCTTTTCTCCCTCTTTCTTTTTTTTTCCTTTTTTTTATAAAAACTAATCTACTTGCAGATTTAAGGGAGTCTTGTTCCAACTTAGTGTTAAGCTTCAGGATTAGCTCAAACTGTCACAGCTCTCTTTTCTTCCTTTCCTTTTAAAAAGAAACTAAGCTACTCGTAGATTGAAGGGAGTTTTGTCCCAACTTATTAAGCTTAGCTCTCAAAATGTTAGAAGTTTGAGCCATTTAACCTATATAGTATAAATTAAGTATATGGATAGAATATATTTTTTTTTAAAAAAATAAGATTATTTTTCTCCTTATAAAGCTGAAGTCCTCCAGCCTATTTCTTTTCAAAGGATCGGGGACTGGCTCATAAAAAAGCCGAGCCACACATTTTCAAAAAAAAAAAAAAAAAAAAAGCGAGACATCCCAAACATGCCTATGGGCTATGGCATGGGCTACGGTCTGGCAAGCTAGAGACAACTACTAGCTGCTGTTTCCACTGAAAGATTTGCGATTTTGTTGGCGACGACTGACGGGCGTGAGTTTTTAGCACTTGGATGCAAGTTGCTAGAGGATGCAGCTCAAAAGGACAGGCAGGCATGCTAGGTCGTGAACCTGGGAAAGGCTGCATGCATATGCAGACACGAAGGGTAGGGACTAGCTAGCCCTAGCTTAGCTCAGTACCCTCTCGGCCTCTCTTCTCGATCGATCGGCCCTCGCTCAGCTTAGCTAGCTAGGTCCATCGATTTGATGTCTGTGGATTTCAGGATCGAATTAATGTTGGTGTACTAGGACGATAGTGGCTTGCACATGAGAATTGAGATCTTGTGTGTTCTTATGGAGGGATCTTAGGAAGATCTGTTGGGCTTTTGTAAGTTGCATTTTTCTTATTAATTATCTTTACGGCGGCAAAGATCTAGTTGATGCTGATGATGGGTGTGCTCAACTTATTTGTGTCGCAAAAAGGAAAATAAACATGAAAATAAATCGCATCTCCAAATAAAAAGATTCGCATGCCTCTCTTGTTAGACATGTTTTCTCCAAGTTCATTTTATTTTAATTCTACTTTAGGCCCTTTATTTGGAACACAAACGGATCTAGATCCCAATTTCGAATATGGGGTTTTGATGATTATTGAAAAAAACAAATGCTTGTGATTAACATGTGTTTTACAAGGTTTATGTCACATTAAGTTGGTCATACATTGCGGCCGTGTGATTATTTTTGGTCCCCCACGTTGATTTCAAGTATGGAAATAAGGACACTCACGAAAATTAAGGACACTATAGGGTTTAAGTGCAAATTTAGTGTTCGTATACACTTGATGCAATGTGGTACATTCTCCCAAGTCAGCTCAAGAGTGGTCTCAATGGATAGGTTTTAAATTGAAGATCTCAAAGAAGTTAAATGAGACAAGATCAAACAGAATCGGTGGATCATTTGGCACCATCGTGCATACATAGTTCATATTTGATTTGGCCATAGTAGTCACCATATGGTCTAGTATGCCTTTGTGGCACTTGGTGGATCATCCATTGAGGCTATGTTTTGATTTTTGACTATGCCAAATGGCCATGGTACTGGACTTCACCATAAGATCCATTGTGCCTAGTTGGCATATATCATCTGGTCGAGTAGTAACTTGATTGTGTGTCAAGCGACCGAGTTACTTAAGTGTGCTATATTATCCTGTGGTGCTTGTGTGGAATACTTCGGATCTCTATACGGTTCACCTTTGTAGCTCTCCATGGATCATTTAGTGATATTTGCGTTTGTGGAATTTTTCTAATGGTCTATACCTTATATATGTCTTCACTACTAGCTCATTTCGAGATGCTTTTTGACTCAAGATGTGACACACATATAGAGGGAGTTTGTGCTTATTGTGCTTCTAGAGTTCTTGGCTTCATTTCCATCTAGTCAAGGTTGAAAACTTTTGTCAAGCATCTATACACTCCAATAGTGGACTAGGTAACCTTATTGTTCAAGCTTCTTGTGGGGAGGCTCGTGGCTCGTATATTGACATGCTTGGTTTTCGAAACCACCTATGCGGAGAGGAGAGGAGGTATTTGCTAATGGATACTTGGTGAGTCAAAGGAGCACAAATGAGCCTTGGTGACTCTTTGGTTCTACAATGTGGATTTGGGGTAGTAGGGTTAGCTAGTTCAGCTCAACGACAACGTGAACCCATATATACCAAACTAACTTCCGTCATTCTAGCCGCTATAGCCCACTATAAGCCACCAAGCGATATGTGAGATGTGTTCATCATTGCCATGTTTTTCATTCTCCAAGATCCAAGCATCATAACTATGTAAACAATAACCCAGCCACCTCAATGAGGAAGGTAGAAATGCATGCAATGTCGTAGATATCATCAAAAGGCCTCATCACACCGAAATAACCAACCACAATGCAGGACTGCCTACCATTGTAGCCACATCGAATGCTACATATAGCTTTGTGCCTTCATCTGACCTAAATCGTACAACCCTTGAGGCCTGCTCGATCACCAGCCTAGATCAACATGCAAGAGAGGAACTGCCTCACCTAGCTTAGAGCGAAGTGCCTCCACATCGCCATGCAACCATGACACCTCATGGCCTCCCATTGTGCCCACAACGTCCCTCGACTCCAAGTTGTCACAAGCCACATAAATCTAGCCTCCAACAAAGCCGTGGACGATCTAGAGGACGATCATTGGAAGGTGAAGTATCATGGTGGGAAAAAACACAGGACGATAGCGTTGACAAGTTTAAGTGGGAAGAAAGGAAGAGAAGGCCCCATTGCAAGAGCGGGTCTATATTACCGGGTCTGCCGACCCTGATTATTTTTTGTTAATCCTTTGTACATTAAGCTTTATTTAGTTTATGGCCATAGTAAAACATCATGTTACACCAACTTCTCTGATGATATATGACCTGGATCGATGACTCCATTTTCTAGGTTCACCCCTGGCCAATTGTGTTCTCGTGGAGCACCGGCGGTGTGCCCTGACGACGGCGCGCGGGAGCGCGATGGAGAAGGAGTTCACCGGATAACTGGATTTTGTGTCGCCCGAGGGTCAAAGGTGGGCTGTTGTGCTGTAGCACGACAAACTGTGATGTGGCTACAATCAACTTTATTAAAATCATAATACCATAGCCATGCGTCGCCGTCAAGTGATGCCCCTGGCGCGTGCCGGCAGGACCAGCAAGCCAGGTGCGGCAGTGGCCAACCCACGACGATGTAGGCCGAGCATAGTAGTGGAGGCATAGTAGTGAATGAAGGTATATATGGCCGGGGGCGACCTTGGCAGGGTGCTGTTAATGTAAGCTGATGAAGGGCTGAGCACAGTCCGTGCTCCACAATGGCGCCAGAACTTGGTAGCCCTGTAACTAGAATATTTATGATACATATTTCATCTTTCTTATTCAGTTATTCGTAGCAAAAGCACAATCTAGTTTTATTTTTATATTATATATATATATATAATAGTATACTAGCATACAACAGCCTTTTATGCATGGCTTCCAGAGAGTAGATGATATGCATGGCTGGGGCCTTTTTCATTCCATGCATATATATGTGTCATGCGGCATCATTGTACATGTCGATTTCAACAAAACTAATGGCGGCCTACCTAGGCAATGGTGGGGCCTCCCTCGTCTTAGGCCTTCCTGTTGCCACGTAGCACTGTAAAAGAGAGTGGCCTTGTTTAGTTCCCAAGTTGGGTACCAAACTTCACTATGCAAAAAGAAGATTCCCCGTCACATCGAAATACCGGCACATGCATGGAGTACTAAATCTAGATAAAATCAAAAACTAATTGCACAGTTTTATTGTACTTTGTGAGACGAATCTTTTGAGTCTAATTAATCAATATTTAGACAATATTTCACAAATACAAACGAAATTGCTACAGTGCACTACAGTGCGCTACAGTATCCAAACTCCCAAGTTTGGCATCCCAAACTTAGGAACTATAGGCCTATGTGAGGCTATACTTGTCTGTTCTTGCCTTCTTGGAGACCGTGAGCTCGCTCTCTTTCTTGATGAGCTTTTACATGTTTGATCTGTTGACTACTCGAATTGACTTGGCTTTTCCCTTTAGCAAAGGCCTTGTTTAGATCCCAAAATGGGGAGTCCAAATTCATGCGTTCACACACTGTAGCGCACTATAGCAATTTTATTTGTATTTGTAAAATATTATCCAAATATTGATAAATTATACTCAAAAGATTCGTCTCACAAAGTACAACAAAACTGTGTAATTAGTTTTTAATTTCATCTATATTTAGTACTCTATGCATGTACCACAAGTTTAATGTGATAGAGAATCTTCTTTTTACATAGTGACAAAGTTGAGAGTTTGGAGTGAACTAAACAAGGCCAAAGTTTAAATTGACCCACCGCTATGTAATTCTGGTTCATCCACCAGAGCCCAGAGACACTATTGCTACAGTGTCTGTGTGTTATTGGTTACTGTATTTTATTTTAGTAGCTGTGCAGTTTCAAATAGTAATATCAAATTAGTAACGATCCATCTTATATACAAGGACATAGGCCTTGTTTAGATGGCTAAAAACTTGCCTCAAAAGCACTGTAGCACTTTCGTTTGTATTTGACAATTATTGTCCAATCATGGTATAATTAGGCTCAAAAGATTCGTCTCGTAAATTAGAGACAAACTGTGCAATTAATTATTTTTTTAACCTATATTTAATGCTTCATGCATGTGTGTTAAGATTTGATGTGATGGAGAGAGAGTGAAAAAATTTCACCTTTTTGCATCAACTAAACAAGGCCATAGTATATACACCATACAAATTTCTTTTACTGGAAGATAACACCTTTTTTTTTTTTCTTGTTTTTTTGTTTTAAAAAATAAAGAGCTGCCTGGGGTATGAACACACTGTACTGTCACTTGGTCTCAGTGATCTGCATGATTGTTGGCCAGAATGGACTGTGGATGCCTTTTGCAACTTTTTTTAGTTTTGAAAACTTTGCTGCAACTAGCTAGTAATTACGTTGTGTTGAGATGCATGTATGTACTGTAGACCATGATGATACTAATTATATATAAGCTTCAGCTACGTACCTATAAATGACAAAGATGACAAAATCTAAGTGAAAGCTATCATGCTGTAACAGTGGCCATCATTGAAGGCCACATGTACTTCTAATTATTTTATGGGGCCTCTTCAATTCGTCGACTTGCTTTGCAAAGTAATCTGTTATAACTTGATGTTACACATGAGGACCGATCTAGCTAACCTCCTGCTGTATACCTTCATCAGTTAACTGTGTGTGAAGGGACAGCCCGTGTCTAGATGATCAGTTGATTCCTTATATAGGACATCGGTACAAATTTCTCTATTTTCAGCAACAACTGTCATGAGAGTTTTTACTTATCTACAATATGCATCCAAACATTGACGTAGCATGTCATGTGCAAATTTTTAGTTTCCTAATATGTACTCCCTCCTTTCCAATTTATAAGACTTTTTGGTTTTTTTGGGTTATGACTTCTGATATGCGTTGAAGTAGATATACACTGTATCTATGTACATTGTAAAAATATCTAGAAAAATCAAAACATCTTATAATTTAGGACGGAGTATATTCAAATTGCCATGAGATGGTTTCTGCGGTTGATGCTCTATTTTTTTTCGAGAGAAAAATATTATACCATGGCTGATAAGTTAGGCTAAGTTCAAGCAAACATTGAATCCAACATGGAAACTTCAATTGTTTTATATTGTTTTACACTAAAAGAGTATTAAAACTTCATTTTTTATATTAACGCCAAACACCTTGGTTGTCTACTTCATCAACGAGTAGCAGTGCACTACCGGATCGGCCGCGTTTACCAACGGCGAGCCGCCGTCGGCAAAGGCAAGATTGCCATTGGCGAAGGCTTTGCCGATGGCAATCCCCGACGTGGCCATCGGCAAAGCCCCGTCGGCAAAGAATTTCTCGGCAAAGGGGTCTTTGCCGATGGCCACGTGTCGGGCCATCGGCAAAGCTTTGCCGACCCCGTCGGCCGTCGGCAAAGGCGCCACGTCGGCCCGGACGCGCCGTCGGCGGCGGGCCTTTTTGCCGACGGCTGATGTGGCCCGGCCGTCGGCAAAGACTTTGTTATTTTTTTTTCGAAAATCCTTTGCTGATGGTCGACCGTCGGCAAAGAAAACGAAAACCGGGCTTTGCCGACGGCCGGCCATCGGCAAAGCTTTGGTCACTTTGCCGACGGCAGGCCGGCCATCGACAAAAGCTGGGCTTTCTTGACAAAACACCCAGCTTTGCCTGGCCGTCGGCAAAGCTGAATATTTTTTTTTGTTTTCTTGCATTTGCACCATATTTCATCGCATATAACCCTAAATAGCATATAACCCACATTTCATCTCATATATTCGCAACAATATACCATTTAAACCACGTGGGATGGTTTGTTGGTATCCTGATTGTACTTAAAACCTTTTCTCCTTAATATAAAATGCGTAAGTCTTTTGGGTGATTGAAAAAAATATATTAATTGGCTGGACATGTGTCTATCAATTGTTATTTTAGACACTAACGTATGCATGACCTGAATATATTTAAATATTGCCATTTTGATTAACTCGTCCATAAAAATTTAAAAACATAAACATTTATATATAATATTCTGTTAGTGGCAAAGGTTGCAAAAGATAGTTTGTACACTTGTCATGTTTTTTTTTTAAAGTGGCAAGTGTTGACACTACTGCGCTGAGCCCTAAATTAATCATATAGTAAGCAGAGAACATCTGTATGCTAGCCCTAATTAAGAATATAATGTATTTAATCCCCCTAGCTAGCTAGGTATATAAACAATGGGGCATGACAGTGCATGCCGATAACCTGCACTGATCGATATCACAGTTCGTCACTAATGATTGCCAATTATACTGCAGCTCTTTTAATTATGAGATGGAAGCAGCAGACAAGCTGGTTCAATTGGTTGTTAAACCGCATTGCACAAGCACCCTGTGCTGCTTGTGCGCCATATATTGATCACCACACGGTGTGCCAGTCTACATCGCCGGCCCCTTTATGATTGTGCTGCTTAGGCAAAGCTCAATTAAGCTAAGCCAGTTCATACATAGAAAGGGCATGATTACTCTTAAACCGGACGCACTGACGAAAGGCTAGCTATGGCTTTCTACATTTTCAGGAATGCCATGAAATTGGTACTACTATGTGTATATCAATTTTCTCTTTTTTTACGAGGATACTAGGAAATACATATATACACATATATATCAAGTATATGCACACTGTACACGGAATATGCATATACTACTATTACTTTCTTGTGCCACAAAATCCCCATGATGCTTTAGACGACGTCCTAGGATGATCAAACTTTTGAAACTTAATTGCCTATCTTTACTGTGAACCATTATTGAGTGATTTATACGTGTACATATATACACTTCTTCGGCTATATAATACGTACTCGTATGGGAAGCGGCAACTGTTCGTGAAAAAAGTGACGAGATGAGGCAGCACTGTGGTAGATATTCTTGCGAGTAGTGGCAATGTCACCCTCACACTTTTTCTTGTACTACCATTAATCTCGATTTGTCCTTATTTATCTGTTTACTCTCTCTCTCTCTACCACGGCCGGGCCCTTTTTTCTTTGCAACATACACCTCCACAATATTCTTCAACACTCACTTCCTCTCATTCAATACTGGTCTCTCTGCCTTTTTTTGTGTGTGCGGTCGATCTATGCACCTCGCCTTTCCCTTGCTGCAGTTGGAGGCAGTGCTGCAGCTGGAAGAGAGGAGAGAAGCTGGTTTCCCTCTCCATATCTCTCCCTGGTTTCCCTCTCCATATCTCTCCTCCAGCTCCCTCTCCCCATACATAGATCGATCATCACAGCCAGCCAGAGACAAGAGTTAGGCTGTTCTACATGATCATATGACCCTCTAGCAATTCTTCCATCCACACACAAACTGAAGCAAGGATTTCTTGCATATCTTGTCTGTCCTTTTCTCTATTTTCCTCCTCTTTTTATTTCCACTGTGCAGCTTGTTATTAGCTAGCAGTGGATCGATGTATGATGGAGGAAGCAAGCTAGCTAGCTAGCACAGCAGCAGCAGGGAGAAGGAGAGAGAGAGACAGAGAGAGAGAGAGAGAGAAATCCTTCATTCATATATAGTCTCGGCCCTTCTCCACCCGGCCGGTCATCTGCAGATCTGTCTTCTGTGACCTTACAGAGGTGAGGATATATGAGGTCTCTGCCAAAAGCTTTGATTTGCACTCTTCGTTCTGAGCTTCTTCCTTCTCTTGCTTGGTTCTAGGAGTATTATATTATCTATGCATTTTCTTGAGATTTGAGCGCAGAAATCGCTTTTTTTTTCTTGGAAATTTGTGCTTCTTGTGCCATATCATCATACATGCACACCCACGCATCTGTACAGTGCATCATGCATCCTCCATTTGTATTCATGATCATGCTGTTGATTTTGCTTGGTCCCTTTATCAAACTATTTGCACAGATAAGGATTCTACAGTCTCATTGTCCCTCTTTCTTTGACCCAAAGTAAAGGGAAGAACAGAACTTCCTCATTTTTCCCAAAGAAGCACATGCATAGCTGGATCAGAAGTTCAGAATACCACACTCCAAAACCCTAATCTTCTGATTTTTCTGCCTTCCCAGAACAATCCTCAGTCCAAGAAAACCCTAACCCTAAGATTAGTATCGAAAAAGCTATGCGTATGCACAGCTCGTCATATTTCTTTGGCCGGGGAAACAACTGATGATAATCCAACGCCTTTTTTCTCTATTATTCCCAGGCCAGGAAGAAGGAGATGGCATCGCCGTCGAGCACCAGCAACAACTCGGCCCTCTCCCCGACGACGCCCGGTGCTGGGGCGCCGTGCGCGGCGTGCAAGTTCCTGCGGCGCAAGTGCCTGCCGGGGTGCGTGTTCGCGCCCTACTTCCCGCCGGAGGAGCCGCAGAAGTTCGCCAACGTGCACAAGGTGTTCGGCGCCAGCAACGTGACCAAGCTGCTGAACGAGCTGCTGCCGCACCAGCGGGAGGACGCCGTGAGCTCGCTCGCCTACGAGGCCGAGGCGCGCGTCAAGGACCCCGTCTACGGCTGCGTCGGCGCCATCTCCGTGCTCCAGCGTCAGGTCCACCGCCTCCAGAAGGAGCTGGACGCCGCGCACGCCGAGCTCCTCCGCTACGCCTGTGGCGACGTCGCCACAGGCATCCCCACCGCGCTCCCTGTCAGCGTCAGCGTCAGCGCCGCCGCCCCCAGGTTTTCCACGGCAATGACGACGACGACGACGAGCCCCGGCCAGTTCGCAGCAGCCACTGCGCATGCCGCCGCCGCCGGCATGTACGGCGGCAGCCGGAGGCTCGGGGTCTTGGACGGCGTAGTAGCGGCGCCCCCACCGCCACCGCCTGTAGCGGGCGGCTGCTACTTCATGCGGAACCACAGCAACGTCGTCATGAGTAACCCCCAGGCGCTGCTGACGTGGCGCCCGTCCTGCCTTACGCTTCCGTGGCTAATTGGGCCGTGAATGCCATCAGCGCCTCGACCACCACCACCTCTGGATCAGAGAGCATTGGTGGGTTGGATCACAAGGAAGGGGAGACAGCAGCATGTGAAGTGAAGGAAGCAGGAAGCGCCGCCGTGAATGGTAAGAGCGCTGTAATTTTCTGCACGGCAGCTATACCCATGCATGATGTGTATATATGTATATACTACTGTAGGTGCTAGTTTGTCTGTTTTAATTATATATATAGTTGTTATGTGCGGCTTTAATAATTGTTACTATATATGCTTGTGTGTATTGTGCAGTGGTTTACTAGCTCCTTGTTAAGATGTGGAGACATGGATGCATGCACTTGAGCCCTTTGGCCTTAATGAGCTGTGGGATCGGAGGAGTATTTAGCTTGGTGAACGACGAAGGAAGGAGAAGGAAGCTTCAGGGAGAATCGGTCGGTCGATCTCAGGTTGATTAAGAGCTAAGGAGCAATCTATCTATCTATCTATATATAACTATCTATTTATCTATCTACCTTCGCTACGACATGAATTATATATATCGACTGCATCCCCTTTTTGCATGTTGTGCAAACCATACTTTGGAGTACTAAATGTAATCGAATCGAGATCTTGATCTCTCTTCTTTTCATGATTAATTCTTCGTTTTCGCAGGATCCATCGATCAGTCATTAGTACTCCGTATACATATAGCATGCTTTGGCTTTGCGATCAGAAAACAACCACCTTTAGGCCAAATAAAATAAGATCCAATAATCATCAAAGCAGCAGGATCCTACATGCATGCATGAGTGGTAGTATAGTACTAAGCTGATTTGCATCTTATATCATATGTCGTAGGCACCAGTGGCCTATGCTCTTGCATATATGCTCCAGATATATGATCGTGAGATGCTACATACTCAGCTGGGAGAGCTAGCTAGGGAGATTAACACAGTTAGTTTTTTTAAAATTATATATGGTGATCGAGCATCACATCATTTCTTTCTCGCGCGCAGACATTCTTCCCGTCCATGTTAGTAAACTGTAAAGGCATGGGAAAAGCAGTATTCCGGGCACTATTCTTATAGGTCCCAGATCTTTTTATGGATCTCACTGTTGGTGCATTGTACATGTATTTATTCCATCATCTCCTAGAATTTTCCTCCATCGGCATTAAGCCTTTTTCTAAATTCTGTGGTTCTCATCGGATTGGCCGCTACTTTAATTTGCATGCTTAAATGTTCCATCTGCTAGCTAGCAGCAAGATCTAAGATGTTCATTGTGTTTACTGTAGGATTCCTTGTGGATATATTTATTGGATGTCATTGAGTTGCACTTCCTTCTAGTTCTGCCCATATATATTCAAGTGTGTACCATTCTTGCATTGATGCCACTAGTGGTCCCATTTAACCATACTCTGGCTCCATGCATGATCAAGTGGGTTTTCAGGGTGTGGTTGGCTCGGTTCGGCACCATTTGTGCACTTACCGGTCAGCAGCATGCAGTTAATATTAGGCAAGTTTGACTAGATTTTGCTACTTTATATAGTTCTTTTATCACAACTGTTGCATGATATAGTTACCTTGCCACAAGGCCACCAGTCATACACCTTTTTTTCCAGCCAAAGTTAGCCAGAACTAGCTAGCAACTTGTAATAAGGCATATTATTTTGCGGCTGTCAGCCAAATTAACAGCTCAAAAGTCGTCTTTCAAACATATCCTAGGCTCAGTTTTGTGTGAAATCCAAGATTCTTATGCTTGACTTTCACCCATATATCAAATGTCATTTAGTTTTAAGAGAATGGAGGTAATCTCAATTCACAGATGTCGAGCATCACTTTTGGAGAAAGTGTTGCTGGCCTTTCTTTTTTGTTGCAACATTTCCATAATGTCTATTTTCTGACGTTAAATTCTATTTGAAAAGGTATAGTCTGTTGATTTTATACATTAAAAAAAATAAACTCTGTTGATTTTAGTCCACTCACCAAATGTCAACTCAACCCACAAACGTCCATTGAAATGCTTCATAAAAATTTAGAGAAAAATATATGTGAATTGTGTACCTCCTCCCAAAAAAAAAACCTTAAGAAAACTTGTTGATTTAGTTTTCTCCTAAGTCAAACGATTGTCTGACTATATTTATACTAAAATAATAATTATATTTCCAAGTAAGAATCGTTAGATGTCATCATATATATTTTCATAGTATACTTACTGCTGGTGTGTCATAAATGTTACACAAATCTTCTCTATATTTTTAATTAGTCAAACTTATTAAGAGAGGTTGATGACCTAGGACAAAACTAATAAAACATCAAGAATCTAGGGATAGAGGTACTAAAATGAACATAAGTACAAATGTGTGGTGTTTGGAGGCAATTAAAGTAATTTGCCCCATCATTTATTTTTTCTTCATCAATTAAACTTGCTTGAAAACCAAACAAAAGATATGGTTGAGGGTTGACATAATCTTTTATTGTAAACCTTTTGGTAAATTTTTAACCATCAAATTCCTTCTAATCACAAAAAATAATTGTATGTTCATTAAACATTTTATATAGTAGCATACTCTATCTACGATGCACATATTAGGATAAGAGTCTACGGTAAAATTTAAATTGCATTCTGCGAATAATATGATTAATTGTATTTTGAGATTCTATAACACATTTTATCTTGTGTGTCCTCCTTGCTATTGAAATAATGCCTACTGAAACAACTGTATTTTGTGATTGGATTATTATGAGAAGCGTGCAACAGATTGCGGCTTCAGGCATGCACACCTTTAAAGTTAGCTTTTGACGTTGTAGCGCCTGAAAAGCGCCGCGTCAATAATTCTGCCACAGACGATAGGATCCAATTCGAAGTAGCTATAGGGGTGTTACGTGCATTATAAGTACAAACAAACTATAATCTCCACACATTTTTTTTTTCTGCGTACGTGATGATTGCACACTGTTTTCAGTCCACACCGTACCAGCTATATATTACTCAGTGCCAAATTCCTAACTTTCAACAAAAAAAAAAAGCACAATTACAATGTGTGCATCTGCATCATCTTCAATATATATCATGCACTATTCGTCACATTCTTATGCACACTTCTTTATTATTTTGTACACATTGATTGGACAAAACATGTAGAGATTTATAAGCATGAAAAGCTAGCGATATTTATGTCATTCGAAACAGTATAGCTACCATGGTCCAGGTGTGTGACCACGCACTGTCCTTCAATTGGTCCTCTAGAGTAAGCTATCCTTAACACATGCCTTTTCTTGGCACTAGCTATGCATGCATTTGGGTTCCAAATCGATCAGGTTTGACATTCACTTACAAGAAAATCAGTGCATTATAGTGCTAATTAACTGGCAACTGGTTGATATGGAATATTTTGCTGACAAGACACCACATGTCTTTATGCCATATTTATCCTAGTTAATAGAAGCATAGCACAAGTTATTGGTTGGAAAATGAAGATAACGATAGGTCGAGTTACACTGCCCGTTGGCGTCTAATCAGTTGTCATTCCTACTGATCCACTTAGAGATTTTGTCAAATGTGCATCCATACTACACACACACACACACACACACACACACACACACACACACACACACACACACATATATATATATATATATATATATATATATATATATATATATATATATATATATATATATATATATATATATATATATATATATATATATATATATATATATATATATATATATATATATATATATATATATATATATATATAGGGAAATTCCATTATACTCTTAAGAGTATGTACTCCCATCTCTAAAAAATCATACTAGGTATGTGTCAATACTTGTTTATCGGTTTGAGTATGTTTATATATTCATTTTAAGATACTCCATGTCTTTCTATGCTAAAAAATTTCAAAGGAACATATATTTTTTGATATATTACTAAAATGCCACTACTGTACTATATAAAATATGTATGACCATATACCCAATGTATGCATGCATACTTGACATATATAACACCTTGGGTACTCTAGTATGACCATATACTTCGTGTATATATACTTCGTTCGGTCATATACACCCTAAATCTAGAGATATAGAGATAGGAGTACATACTCTTAAGAATACAGAAAACCTGTCCTATATATATATATATATATATGTATATATATATATATATATATATATATATATATATATATATATATAGAAAGCTTTTTTCCCATTATGCATGGCAATTATATACGTACAAAGGAATTTTAAGATTAAAAACAGTATAGGTGCACGTGTACACTTCTAGTTATGCCAGTTTAAACTCTTATTATATATATTCTATAAGAAACATATAAAGAGAAAATTGTCTACATATAGTATCACCAATTGAAAGTACCAACCTATTTTTTATTAAATAGTTTATGCTTTTTTTAGTTTTCCCTAGTGTAAAGGGCTGGTTTGGCACATATGATCTAAGTTCATAGAACAACCTGTTCGTTTGAACTTATTAACCTCGCTTATCAGCTATGGTACAATATTTTTTCTCCCACAACAAATTAGCGAACAATACTTTTCAGCTTGGCTTACCAGTTTAGGTTGGTGCAAATAATGAGGACCTAGATATTCAAAGTTTCAAACTCAGAGAAATTATTCAAGTATATCCTTCATTTTTAATTTGCATTAAAAATAAACCATGACAATTTGAAAGGACCTAATTGGCCTAGAGGGGGGTGAATAGGCCTTTTTACAAAACCGAAACTCACAAACTCGAAATTGCGGAAGTTAAATACGGATCGAAGTTCCGGGGTCTGGATCGGAAGTTCCGCAAGGAAGTCGGAACTTCCAGGTTCTGACGAATCGAACTTCCAAAGACCTAAAAATGCTACGAAATCGAGTGAATCGAGTTGCGATTTCGAGATCCAAGTGTTACCACACCTCCTTGATGTTGTTGAAGATGATGTTGAACTTCCCAAGACTTTGCACCGTTCCAAATCGTAGATCGAGACGATGCACCTATGAAATGGGTCGAGAGGAAGAACAACAAATACAAAAGAACAAAGGGTAGTCGAAGCTACCTCCACAAAGAAGACAAAGTATTTATCCCGAGGTTCGGCAATCCCCACAAGGAGTTCCTACGTCCCCGTTATTGAGGTGACCACGAGGTCCGACCACTTAGGTCTCCTCCTCAAAGCAACCACAAAGGTTAGCCCGAGATTTCCACTAAGGATCAAAGGGTGATACAAACACTTCGGGGTGCCCTCACAAATGATTCAACACGGGCAACCACGAAGAACGCCCTAGGCCGGCTAGGGTTCCAAGAACCCAAGAGTAACAAACACAAACCAAGCCGGCAAGACGAGGAACCAAAGTGCTCAAGTCGTAGATCGAAGCTCCGCTCTCAAATCTCACTTCCCTAGCTCAACAATCGAGGATTGGAGCTTGGAGGCTTAGGGGAGAGAGAGTGGGCGAGTTACGCCGTTGGGAGAGCTTAGAGGCAAGAATGAAGTGAATAGACTCGGGTAACGGTTAGAAACGCAGGTAAAGAAGTATTTATAGTGAAGCAACGGAAGTTCCGGTGAAGACCATCGGAACTTCCGGTCCACTACGAACTAATCGTTGGCTTGTCGTAGCCGACAGGTTCAATCGAACTTCCGTCGAGGAGACCGGAACCCCGGATGAGGCCGGAACAAAACTCCGATGCGCGCACGCTCGGTTATTCTTGTACAAATCGGAACTTCCGGTCGGTGGATCGGAACTTCCGATCGGCACTGGAACTTCCGGCGGGGGCGGAACAAAATATCGATGCGCTGGCGCTCATGCAGGTCTTGTTCAAATCGGAACTTCCGGTCCTACGACCGGAACTTCCGATCCGTGCTGAAAATCAGCCTTCCATTTCGACTAGAATAAACATTTTAGCTGGAACTTCCGGTGCTACCACCGGAACTTCCGATCCGCCTCTCTCGCCTTAAAACTAGGTCGACAAGAGCACTTTTGAACCCCATTTTGCTAACTAGTTTTGTGTCCCTCTTGATAGTGCGGCGTTTCCTACGACTCAAGACAAAGATAAAAGATTAGAATATCCGAGAGTCGAAGCGCCTCCTTGTCCATGAAATTTAGGGTGCTTTAATTCACTAAATATTCAACTTGATTTCATCGGTGGACTAACACCCGTAGATTTCACTTGAAAGAGCATGTTAGTCCCTAATTTGATTGTCATCAATTATCCAAAACCCACATCGGGCGAATGCACTTACAAACTCCCCTTTTTGGTAATTGATGACAACCAACTTAGGCTTACATAAATATTAGGAAGAATTAAAGCTTTTGAATTCCAAAATTCAAGTGAAGCTCCCCCTTAATGTATGCATGGAATCTGAATTTTAGATCTTGATTGAAATCAAGATGTCATACATTAGGAACAAGCTCCCCTAAATTTTGCAATCCGTGGGGTGCCTAAGTGTGTGTGATACAATAAAGCCGTGATGCATATGACAGATCTATCACAAGAATAAAACAAAAAGAATTTGAATGGTTATGTAAGAAAGAAAGGACTTGAGCTCAACATAACCATTCTAAAACCAACAACCACCATAAGCATCAACACAAAAGGCCAAACAAGCTAGAATAGATAATAAGCAAATAGTTTTAGCCTACAACCATCCAAGACACACGAGTTCAAGTCTACCACATGGTTCACCACATGAGATAGGGATATAAAAACCGAGATAGCTATCCTATTACATAAAGGTAAGCCTAACACCCCCTTGGCATCAAATGCCAAAAAGGGTAGGCTGCAGAAATCCCAAGGAGCGACTACTCATCATCATCATCATCATCAAGGTCATAGTTCACCAATGTGCTCTTGCCATGAGGATCGAAGAGGTGGACGCCCGAAAGTAGGTGCAACCGCGGAGGACGAGTGCCAGGTGGAAGCTCTAGTGATGGCATCTCGCTTCACCAAAGATGTCTCCCCACTCACAACCGAGCTGAACGTCCCGGCGCCCGAAATGCGGACTGCTGCCCCGGAGCACGCTCATAAGCTGAAAAATCCCGTCATGTCTGCTTGCTCATCAAGTTCCCGTCCTTGACCTCACTCGATCACGCTCATACTCACTCCATTGGTCATTAAAGGAGCGAAGAGGAGAGGCCGGAGGAGCCCGGCACGCTCCTCTAAGCGCTCATGCGCCGATCCGCTTGGCCCGACAATAACAGAAGTAGGATACGAACCTCCGAAAAACACCGCCCATGCCCTTTGCCACGGCCACGACCACGGCCATGCCCACGGCCATGACCCACGACCATGGCCTCGTGAACTCTTAGCGAGGGATCCACAGAACACCTTCATCGTCTTCATCGGCAAACACTGTCCTCCTCGGTCTCTTGTCAGCTTCTTCACCTGTCACTCCGCCGCAGACTTAGCCTCGAATCCGCCATATAGCCCAATCCGGATGGCTAACATCATGCCCAAACCGAAGACCGAGACACTTGCTCAATGATGTACATAAGATATGGAGCATAGGGAAATGACCGGTTGGCGGTCAAAGATATGTCCTTGATATGACGCCACGTAAAGTCCGACACACCGAACCTCTTCCCAAGTGCAAAGCAAACAAGAATAGCGAGGAGCATGACGTGAATGGAAGTGTAATCACCAACCTTGGGATCAATGGTTTCACGAAGCAAATTGTTGAGCACATAGAAGTAGGGCTTCAAACCGAGAGGTCTTGCCGGATGCTAGAGCAGGAGAGATATAGATACCACTTCAATGAAATCTCGCTCTTGTGATAGGATTTGGATAGTAATCAAACAAACTGGGAAGATCACGGTCAGTATGATCAAAACCAAGAAGACGGCCGAACCGAACAAAATCACAATGCGGTAATGCAGCCCTTGTCATCCAATGAAGTACCTTGCTACTGTTCATCAATGAAAATAGTGGCCCAAAACTAACAAAGTACCTCGGTATTCCAATCTTGCTTGAAGGTCATGAGTGGTAAAATGTTCCACTCCTCTAGACTAGTGATCAAAGCATCAATCTCGTGATTTTTCTTTGCAACTAATGAAGCTAGAGTGGGTGCCTTGTGCTTGATAATAGGAGTGGTTGGACCATAAAGACCGGACTTCAAGCATACCGACTCATAATAATCACAACCGAGACCAAAAGCGAGGATCAATACCTTCAAGCCGAGTCCAAGCAAACGGAGGATCTTGACGCATACGCGGAACATCAGAGGACTGCTTCTTGTAGTCAATGCAGAGGCGGCCAGTGGAGGAAGCAAGACGATTAATAGTGAAACGATGATGACAAACTAGCGGACCTTCTGGCTCTTCCGCTGCTGCTTCGGAGCGCTGCTGCCGCTGACCCCGGGAGGAAGAGACAGACTGCTTATGAGAAGGACGACGGGTCCGAGGAGGACGGTCCTCCTCTCCATCCCCCAAACTTGGAGGGCGAGGACGCGAGGAGCGCGGAGGGTTGGAGCGACGCTGATCCATACACGGCAAATAGAAACACGGCAAGGAGAGTCTCGACATGGCTCAAGTGAATGCGGCAATCGGATGAAGAAGCGGGAAACATGGGCATGCACTAGACACGCCCATCGAAAGTTCCGGGCCGAGGCCGAAGTTCCGGCCACGGGAAGTTCCGGTCTTAGAGGCCGGAAGTTCCACCCGTGGCGTCAGCGCATGACCACGTCCCGACATATCCAACCGTGGAAATTGCACAATAGGCATTCACAAGGCATGTATTGGCTAAAACATAGCTAGCACGTGAAGGAATCGAGCCAAAAACAAAGTACATTGGGAGATCGAGCCGAAATCCCGCCTTGCTCTCCGAAGAGTGAGGGCCGAATCGACACGTGCCGAGCTCTCCCGGCGTCCACGAACACCACCAAGTCGATCTCCATGGCTTGGGCAAGCTCCCCTCGAAGGGATTTGAAAATGGCCGGAGGAGGAGGAGATCGGAGGTGGGGGCGAGGTGGAGGCGCCGCCGGCGTCGGTTTGGGAAGAAACGGGGTGAAAAAAAAAAAAACTTTACCACGCGGCCCCATATTTATACCGTTGATCATTTTGGCTGATCGGAAGTTCCGGTGGGGCGACCGGAAGTTCCGATTCGGCGAGAGAGCCACAGAGATTTTGAACGGCCGGAAGTTCCGGGCCTAAAACCAGAAGTTCCGATGCAAATCGGAAGTTCCGATCAAGGCCATCGGAGGTTCCGATAGGTCAAAATCCAGCGAAAAGAAGGCCTAGAAGAGGGTGAACCAAGGATATTCTTAAACAAACTCATACATGTCCAGATTTCATCAAACCAGTACATAGCTATGGACATTTTTGAGTTGTGAAAATAGATTTTGAAATTTCCAATCAAGTTTTCGCAAGAATTTTCATCCTATGCTAAACTAACATATATGCACAAGATGTCAAGCCATGTTACGAGAATCAACGATATTGAGTTCATGCCTCAAAGCACAAAATCTTGACTCATCTAGTGGCTTTGTGAAGATATCGCTAACCGGAATTGGTGCTCACATGTTGCACATCGATATCTCCTTTGGCTTGGTGGTCTCTCGGGAAGTGATGGCGGATGTCTATGTGCTTTGTTCTAGAGTGGTTTATCAAGTTGTCGGCTAGCTTGACTCCCTCATTGTCACACAAGAGGGAATCTTGCTTTGCTCACAACCAAAGTCCCTCAAGGTTTGCTTCATCCAAAGTAATTGGTACGCCAGCGCCGGGCCGCCACATACTCGGGGCTTCAAAGCAGTTGGAAAGAGCAATGGAATTTTGCTTCTTAGAACTCCATGACACCAAGGACTTGCCAAGAAATTGACATGTCCCGGATGTACTCTTTCTCTACCCCGCAACCGCCATAATCCGAATCGGAGTAGCCAAGTAGAGTGAAAGTGGAGCCCTTGGGATACCATAAGCCAAGATTAGGTGTGAACACAAGATACCGAAAAATTCTCTTAACAACCATGAGATGACATTCTTTCGGATTGGCTTGAAATCTTGCACACATGCACACGCTAAACATAATATCGGGCCTAGATGCACAAAGGTAAAGCAAGGATCCAATCATGGAGCGATATACCTTTTGATCTACGGCCTTGCCGTCATTATCAAGATCAAGATGTCCAAGTTGTGGGCATTGGTGTCTTCATGGGCTTAGCCTCGTTCATGTCAAACTTCTTTAGCATGTCGGAGGTGCACTTGGTTTGACTTATGAACGTGCCATCTCTATGTTGCTTGATTTGAAAACCGAGAAAATATGTCAACTCTCCCATCATGGACATCTCAAACCTTTTGGTCATGATCCTACTAAATTGCTCACGAGAACACCATTAGTACTACCAAATATAATGTCATCGACATATATTTGGCATATGAAAATATCATTATTGACTCCGCGAGTAAATAAAGTGGGATCGGCCTTTCCTATCTCAAACCCTTGTTTGATTAGGAAATCCTTGAGACAATCATACCAAGCTCTAGGGGCTTGCTTGAGCCCATAGAGTGCCTTTGAGACCTTGTAGACGTGGTTGGGACAATGTGGATCTTCAAAAACCCGGTGGTTGCTCCACGTACACGGTTTCGGAGAGGGGCCGTTGAGGAATGCACTTTTCACGTCCATTTGAAACAACTTGAAATCATGGTGAGCAGCAAAGGCAAGTAATATACGAATAGATTCAAGCCTAGCTATTGTGTGCATAGGTCTCCCAAAGTCCAAACCTTCGACTTGTGTAAAACCTTTGTTAACCAACCGTGCTTTGTTTCTTGTAACCACGCCGTACTCATCTTCTTTGTTGCGGAAGACCCATTTGGTACCTATAACATTTTGCTTGGGTCTTTCCACCAAGGACCGAACTTCATTCCCCGGTGAAGTTGTTCAATTCTTCTTGCATGGCTATTACCCAGTCCCGATCCCGTAAAGCGTCCCTCCACCTTTTTCGGCAAGATGGAAGAGACAAAAGAGTAATTTTCACAAAACTCGCTAAGCGTGAACGTGTTGTTACCCTCTTTTGATGTCTCCCAAAATGCTATCAACGGGATGGTCCCGTTGAATTGATTGATGAACTCTTGGGTGAGGCACGCTATTCTTCTTTGGATGGGGTTTGTTATCATCATCTTCATTGCCTTGATTGATTGAAAAATCAAGGTCTTGATCTTCTTGATCATCTCCTTGATTGATTTCATGATCTTGTGGAACATCATCATTAGCTTGTTCTCTTGAATCATGATCCCTTCTTGTAAAGGGAACGTCATCATGAGCCTCGGTTGACTCCATGATGCATGGTGGGACCATGAGGAATTTGCACTTGTGCATCATCATCTTCTTCTTCAACGGGTTTTGACTTCTCCGGTAGCTGCCTTCTTGATCACTTGATGTGATGGTTCTTCTTTACCTACAATTTCAGCATTGACTTGCTCCTTTTGAGAGCCGTCGCTTTCATCAAAAGTCACGTCTACCGTTATTTCGGTTTGACCGGTGGTCTCATTGAAAACACGGTAGCCATGTTCGTTAGTACCATAACCAAGTAAGAACCTTCATCAACCTTAGGTGAAAACTTAGAGTCTTTGGATTTCTTTTCTAAGTATGAAACACTTGCATCCAAACACTCTAAAGTAGTCCACCTTAGGCTTTTTACCGGTTAGAAGTTCGTAGGCGGTCTTGTTCCTTATCTTGTGCAAGTACAAGCGGTTTGATGGCATGACATGCCGTGTTGACCGCTTCCGCCCAATAGTCTTTTTCTGAAATCTTGTATTCATCCAACATTGCTCTTGCGGCTTCGATGAGTGTCCGGGTTCTTCCTCTCCACAACACCATTTTGTTGTGGAGTGTATGGAACCGAAAACTCATGTTTGATGCCTTCTTCATCAAGAAATGCTTCAATGTTGGTGTTCTTGAACTCCGTCCCGTTGTCACTTCTCACTTTCTTGATCTTCACTTCAAACTCATTTTGAGCTCTTCTAGCAAACTTCTTGAAGATCCCTTGGGTCTCACTTTTGTCCTTCAAAAAGAATACCCAAGTGAAGCGAGAAAATCATCAACAATTACAAAACCATATTTGTTACCTCCAATGCTTATGTAAGCATTGGGTCCGAAGATATCCATATGTAGTAGCTCAAGAGGTCTTGTAGTTGTGACGATGTTTTTCGCGGGATGCTTAGCTCCAACTTGTTTGCCCGCTTGACATGCACTGCAAATTCTATCTTTCTCAAAAGAAACATTTGTTAGTCCAAGGATGTGTCCACCTCTTGGAGATCGGCTGTTCCTCATGCCAACATGAGCTAGTCGGCGATGCCATAACCAGCCCATGCTAGATTTTGCCACAAAACAAGTGTCGGACCCCACTCTACTAGCTGAAAAATCAACTAGATAGAGCTTGCCCTTCAATTCACGGTAAAGACAATAGAGGAATCCGATCTCTTAGAGACTTCCACACCCTTATCCGTAAAGAGACAATTGTAGCCCATCACACACAATTGTGAGACAGACATAAAACGCATTGTATCCCAACGAATCCACAAGTAAAACATTGGAAATGGAATTATCATTTGAGATGGCAACTTTACCCAATCCAAGAACATCTCCTTTACTATTGTCCCCAAAGACAATCCTTTCACTTGATGAAGCATTTGGTTGAAAGGAGGAGAACATACTTTCCCCCGGTCATATGGTTGGTGCATCCACTATCAAGCACCCATTTTGGTCCACCGAGGCGTATTCTGCAAGACAAATTCAAGCCTTTAATTTAGGTCCCGAGTTGGAACCTAGGGGTTAGACACATAAGACTTGGGAACCCAAACACTCCTCAAGATTTGTCTCTTCTTGAGAGCACCAACATATCTCACAACAATCTTTCCATCCTTGTCCCAACAACACATGTAATCACAAATGTTGTTATGTGAGATAGGCACTTGTTGCTTGGGCACCTCCACTTGCTGCTTCTTGTTGTTCTTGTTGCTTGCTCGTGGACTTAAGGGTGGAGTGGCATTGTTTACCTTATCAATAAGGTCAACAAGTGGTACACCTTTGTTGAACTTAACACATGCCACTCCATTCACCATGTTCCTTCCATTTGACTTACCATTGTACCTATTATATCCGAGGCCATCTTTGATGATGGGGTGCCTTGATGCTTTGAACACATTTGCCGGTTGCTTATCCTTGCATTTGCAACCTTTCTTGACAATTGTGTTCAATCTTTGAATCTCCTTGTTTTTCTTCGCTAGCTCATCAAGGTTAGTAGCACAAGCATTTACAACAATTTTGAGGGCTTTTCACAATTTTTACTTGTAGAAGCTTTGGCATCCTTGGAAGTGGTGGAAGTGCTAGTCCAAAGTTTCTCATAGTTTAACTCAAGCTCATGATATTTATTTGTCAAGCTTGTAAGGCTTTCTTTGAGTCAAACTATGATCATTCTTTACACTAGCCAAAGAGTCGTTGAGTGAAGAATGTTCCTTATAAGCGCTCATTAGTATCCTTGGCTAAAGACAATTCTACATTCAATTTCTCAACCTTCTCCTTTTCCTTGGAGAGACATGCCTCAAGTCCTTGGGTCTTCTCCCTTTCCTTTAGGAGCAATTCCCTTGCGACTCAATACATGACTCGAAGCTTATCTTTTGCCATAATTAGCTTCAAGATTTTAGTTGCAAAGAACTTTACCATATTTCTTGAACAAATTTGAGGCATAGTCCTCATCATCTTCATCATCACTATCACAATCATGAGATGGAGATGAGGAGGAGTCAGATTGTACCTTGTCTCCTAGTGCCATGAGGCAAATAGGAGCTTCATCCTCATCGTCGGAAAGGTTGGCGAAGAGTCTTGGTGATGAAGAGGTGTTGGTGAAGAGTGATGTTGCGGTAGAAGTCCCTTGAATGGCAATTGCAGCAACACTTGTCCCATTGTCATCTTCATCGTCACTATCGCTGTCCGATTGCCACTCTTGACCTATATGTGCTTCACCCTTCTTCTTGTCCTTGTACCTTTTATCACCTTGCTTGTGATATCTTGACTTCTTCCCTTTGTTGGGGCAATCGGCCGCAAGATGACCGGTGTCACCACATTCATAACAAAACCTCTTCTTGTATGGCTTGTTTCCTCCATACCTTCTCATCTTGTCTTTCTTCATCCTCAAATAGTTCTTGTAGTTGCCGACTAACATAGCTTGTTCTTCATCAAGATCATCATCATCCTTATGCTTACCACAACAACCTTTGTGGTGATGGCTTGATTCACCTCCTTGGGATGCCGAAAGGGCAATGCTCTTACTTTCACTCTTTGATTCCTTGGCTTCATCATCCAAGACCTCATGTTGCATCAATTTTGCAAGCATTTCTTGGGGTGTCATGATCATATAGTTTTCCTTTTCCATAATGACAGAGGCAAGCACTTTGTTCTTTGTTCTGTAGATTCTACAAATTTTCTTGTGTTGCATTGTCATCCCAACATGTTGAACCAAGTGCTCTAATTTGGTTTACCATGGTCATGAATCTATCAAAGAACATCTTGGTTGTTTCTTCTTCACGAATTTGGAAATTCTCAAGCTTGTGTTGTAAGAGCCTGCGTGTTGCCAACCCTTACACTCTTGTCTCCTTCAAATGAAACTCGATGGTTTCCCAAATCTGTTTTGCATTTGTCATACCTATGACTTTGTTGTTGTCCTCCATGTTGAGGCATTGCAAGATCAAGGTTGTCTTTGTTGCGTTGAGATGAAAGTCTCTTTCATCTTCGGGTCCCCATTTACTTGGATCTTCCGTATATCTATGCCAACACTCACAACTTCCCAACATCTTGCCGCAATAAGATGTAACTTCATTCTATGAGACCAATCGGGTGTACCTTACACCATCAAATGGAGGTGGCTTGCCGGGTTGATCATGGGCAAGCCGGGTTGATGCTCTTGCTAGATGAACCGTACTCAAATGGCATCTTGTTATAGCTCTTGGGAGTTTTGTCGCCGCCTTCACTTGATGATTCATCGCTTTTCTTTTCTAAGAGCGCGACAACTTGGTGAGTTGATCTTGCATCTTCGCCATCATCGGCTCTTGTCACTGCATTTGTTGTGTAGTTGTGATCTTTTCTCGTGGATTTGCTCAATCATTTGCTTTTGTGTGGCTTCATCCATCTTGGGCCAATGTTGTTCCTCACGCGGTTAAGCGTATATCCGAGGAACCAGGGCTCCGATACCAATTGAAAGGACCTAATTGGCCTAGAGGGGTGAATAGGCCTTTTTACAAAACCCGAAACTCACAAACTCGAAAATTGCGGAAGTTAAATACCAGGCCAGGAAGTTCCGGGGTCCGGATCGGAAGTTCCGGGGCGGGGAAGTCGGAACTTCCGGTTCGACGAATCGTAACTTCCAAGACCTAAAAAATGCTACGAAATCGAGAGTGAATCGAGTTGCGATTTCGATCCAAGTGTTACCACACCCTCCTTGATGTTGTTGAAGATGATGTTGAACTTCCCAAGACTTTGCACCGTTCCAAATCGTAGATCGAGACGATGCACCTATGAAATGGGGTCGAGAGGAAGAACAACAAATACAAAAGAACAAAGGGTAGTCGAAGCTACCTCCACGGAAGACAAAG